>CM019160.1:11970256-12352756 GCA_009733165.1 Naja naja
AGAAGTCCTTACCAGATTCAAAAAGCGGGGTTTAAAAGTCAAGGAAGACAAATGTTACACTCAAAACAGACAGAGTTGAGTTCCTGGGTTACATGATTGACAAGCATGGCATCCACCCTACTGATGCCAAGGTTAAAGCAATCAAGGATGCCCCAAACCTAGATGCAAGACAGATTTGCAAGCCTTCCTTGGACTTATTAACTTTTATCACATGTTTCTACCTCACAAAGCATCTATTGCTGAGCCTTTACATCGCCTGCTTGATAAGAAGGCTGTTTGGATCCGGGAAGGAAGGAACAATCAGCATTTAACAGTATTAAGAGACTAATCACGCTGATGCTGTGTTGATACAGTTCTCTGAGAATTTGCCTGTTGTTTTGACTTGTGATGCATCCCCTTTGGAGTGGGGGTTTTGAGTCACAGGCTTCCCAGTGGAAGGAAGCCCCATTGCATTTTACTCTTGCACTTTGTCCAAAGCAGAGAGGAATTATAACCAACTGGACAAGGAGGCATTAGCAGCGTTGCAGCTGTTAAGAAATTTCATGAATATCTGTATGGCAGGTCATTCACCATTGTTACAGATCACAAACCTTTATTAGGCATTGTGGCAGGAGACAAACCTACACCTAATATCCTGTCACCAAGAATGCTGAGATGGACTGAATTTCTTGCAGCCTATTCATACAAACTGATTCACAGGCCTGGCAAGGACATTGGACATGCTGATGCACTGAGTGGTTGCCCACTGCCTTGCCACAAGGAGGACTTTGAACTTGAAACTCACACCTTTTCCTAGAGACTGTTGCTAAGCTTCCTGTCCATGCTGCTGAGATTGCCAGAGAGACTGCCAAAGATGCTGTGTTGGCACCTGTTATAGGCTGGATTAAGAAAGGTTGGCCTCTTCAAGATCTACCTCACCTTGCCCAACCTTTTAAGTCCAGGCAAACTGAATTATCTGTATTAAGAGGATGTATTTTGTGGGGTAACAGGGTGGTTATTCCTGCAAAACTGCAAAGGGAGGTTTTGGAAATGTTACATGAGGGTCATCCTGGGATTGTAAGGATGAAAGGTTTGGCCAGAAGTTATGTATGGTGGCCAGGTATTGACAAAATGGTTGAAAACTGGGTAGCATCTTGTCCCAATTGCCAGGTAGTCAGGCCTGCTCCACCTCACGCCCCCACACAGGAATGGGAATGTCCTAGGGGCCCATGATCTAGAATCCACATTGATTTCGCAGGCCCTACAAGAGGGCACACTTTTCTAGTTATAGTAGATGCATATTCCAAATGGCTATAGGTAATTCCCATGACATCCACTACAACTGAGGCTGTCATCAAGCAGCTCAGAAAATTGTTTGTAACCCATGGGTTACCAGATGTCTTTGTTTCTGACAATGGCCCTCAATTCACATCTAACATTTTTGAATCCTTTCTAGCTCAACAGGGTATCAGACATGCCCTCACTGCCCCTGGGCACCCTTGACCAATGGCGGGCTGAAGCATGGTGCGCTTTACCAAAGAGAAGCTTCAGCAGCTGGGTCCTGGGGATATCACTGAGAAGCTTGAAAAACTTCTTAGTGTTCAGCACATCACTCTAGCCCATCAAATAACTTGTCCCCAGCAGAGTTGTTGATGGGTAGGAAACTTGGTCTTCCCTTGACCGCCTTCATCCCACTGCACCCAGCACCACTGGATTCCACTTCCAAAGTTCGTTCTTTTAGTGTGGGAGATTCTGTATATGCTAGGAACCTTATAGGTGAACCTTTGTGGATTCCTGCTGAAATAACTCACATCACGGGCCCTCGTTCTTACAGGGTACAAACAGAGGATGGCCTCCTCTGGAGCAGGCACATTGACCAACTTAGATCCAGGTTCCCTCAGGAACATCGCCCCTGTCTCTCTCTGGGTCCCTCACCTGATGTCTCTTCTAGCGGGGAAGGGGGGAACAGGAGGAAAATCAGCAAACAGAATCAACCCCATGTGTAGCGAGCCATTGCGACAGGAACCATCCGAACCCTGTCACAATGCCAAGATCCATCCTTAGAAGTGGAAGATTGCACATCACTACCTGACTTGGGTGCTGACATTGGAATGGAGATGGGTTGGGAGGAGAGACCAGATTCTGACAGTCTAACAGGGTCTCCTTTCACAGGAAGTCCCAACAGGGAAATGTCAGCAGACACATTTCCCCTCTCACTGGGTGAGAACGTTAAAACTTCTGAACCACGAAGGTCTCAAGCGTACACGTAAGAGCCCCACCTATTTAAAGGAATACATTAGATAGGTTGGGGTTTGGTATTGACTGAACCTAGTGGGGAGGGGTGTTATGTATGTAGGTTTGAATGTTATTGGTTTATTTGAACTGTTCTTGTAAAATGTCAAATGGTATTGGTTTAAATAGTGCGGGAAGAAACCCTGCACTCCCATTGGCTGGCAGCTACGGCTGCAGGCTATAAGAGGCAGCCGTAGCCAAGCCAGGACGGGTCCATTCGAGCTGTAGTCACTTAATAAACTCTTTGCTGGAACTCCTCGCGTCTGACTCTTCATGCAAACTTAACAGGTAACATCATCAGTGCTAGTAAGGAGTGGGCAGAGGTGGTATTCAGCAGGTTCTGACAGTCCTGGAGAACCGGTAGCGGAAATTTGGAGTAGTTCAGAGAACCAGCAAATACCACCTCTGACTGGCCCCGCCCTCATCTATTCTCTGCCTCCCGAGTCCCAGCTGATTGGCTGGGTCTTCTTTGGTTGCCCTGCACGGGGGAACGGAGCTGGAAAGCAGGTTAGTGGGTGGGGAGGGAATGGGGATTTTACAGTATCTTTCCCTTGCCCACCCACAGAACAGAAAAACAAGAACCCCCACCACTGGGAGTGGGGTTTGCTCTCTGTTTATATCCTAGTGGCTTGCCCTGTCAGTGTTGGTGGGAGTGTTCTTGGCAGGTTCTTTGATTGGCTGTTTACTATTGGCTTGCTTGACAGTTCCTTGATTAGGGTGCTGTTTACTTCTTGATGGTCTGATGTTAATTAATTACAATTATATAATTATGAGCCACAGTGGTGCAGTGGTTAGAATGCAGTACTGCAGGCTCCTTCTGTTGACTGCCAGCTGCCTGCAATTTGGCAGTTCGAATCTCACCAGGCTCAAGGTTGACTCAGCCTTCCATCCTTCCAAGGTGGGCAAAATGAGGACCCAGATTGTTGTGGGACAATAGGCTGACTCTGTAAACTGCTTAGAGAGGGCTGTAAAAGCACCGTGAAGCAGTATAGAAATCTAAGTGCTATTGCTATTAATCTATGCTTGGTGTAGATTGCTGGTGGGGAAGTGTTTTGCTGTTTTTTGTTCCCTTTAGGGCTTGTTGATTGTCTCCTTGCACAGTAGGTACATGTTATTTATGTCTATGTGTCTATTGATGGTCAATTTGTCAGAGTGCCAGAAATTCTCTTAAAGAGTTTTTGGACTTGGCTTAGTCTAGGATGGCCAGAGTTTTCGGGTTGAAACTATTGTTAATCCTCTCCATATATTGTGAAGTTTAATAATTTTTGTGTCTTCTGACTGCTTAGCTGGTGTTCATTCTGCAAGTCTTCTGCCTGTTTGTCCTACCTAGTGGCTGTTGCAGCGTTCTACTCAGTGCGCCTTCCAGCTGGAATTGTTACTTATGTTGAAGCATAACTCTTGCTCGCCTCCTGCAGGTTTAAGGATGCAGAGTAGGCACTGCTTATATTTTTACTGATTGATCCTGGATTGATCGCTGGCAGAAGCATTGATGAAGGAAATTCAAAAAATCAGGAAGGTGGCCTGGCTTTTGATTGAAGTCTCACCCTGTTTGATGTGCATTGCATAAAAAGGTGCAAAGCTTCAGTCTAGGAACAATAGTGTACAAAGTTAGCACCCACCCCTCTCCTAGAAGAATGAAATATTTTGGGAAATATTTCAAAAAGGCAGAATATCATATTTCCCTAAAGGAGAATCATGTTTTTGGAGAGCAGCCCCCCACCTTCTTAATAGCCCCAGCAGGACTGGGTCAGCCTATCTACAAGACAAAAGACATTCAGCTTCAGGATGATGGGATTAGCCAAACCAGCCCAAAGCCATTAAGACACAATAGGAATTGCCCAACACTCTTTCAGAACTCTTCATTACATCATCACCCTCCAAGCTTCAACCAAACCTGGAAATTCAGACAACCTCAGCTATGACCCCTACATAGCCTCTTGGGAGTCTGACAACAGCCAATAAAATACATGTTTTTGCACAGGAACAGGAAGCTCAAGTTCAAAGCCCAAGAGAAGGTATAAAAGCCACCCACTCTCAACTCCATGTGGTCAGCTGCCCAGAACCACCCATGTACTTCTGCTTCATCAATAAATGGACCCTCTTTCCAATTAGCCTCCAGCCTCCATCTTGTCTCCAGTGCCTTTCTACCAGCTTGGAACTGAACCAGATGGATATTTCTTCCAACAGTTGCTATCTTCACATTTTTGATTCTCTTGCTCAAAATAGGCTTAATTCTTCCAATGTTATCCTTCAGCGACAATTCTGGGGCATTAGAGGAAAATTCCTGATGCTGATAGCTTAGAACCAGTCCTTGGTTTTTTCTAGAATGGATGAATTTGGTTCTCTGGGTGGAAAACTCTTGAGGCCAGTGGCAGGTGCTCTGGATGGAGGGTCAAAAAAAACCTATAACATAAATTAGAAATAGACTGTGTTTTGAGATTTGATGTGGAATTTTATCCTTAGCTCCAGTCATGGATACTCTTTTCAGGAATGGCTGATTTTATTTCACCAGGAGAAAACAGCCCAGTTCTAAGGGAAGGCATGCTCAATGGAAAGATTTTTTTTAAAGTTCAATCTTAATTTAAAAACAAAAGGTGGAATCAGATTCAAGATTGGAATTTTATGTTTAGATATGTTCCTAAATACTCTTTTCCAGAATTGCTAATTTTGGCTCTCCAGGAGTAAAAATCCTGATTCTGGCGGTAGATATAGATGGGTGAGGAATAATAAAAAGGAGAAATCAAATTAAAAAATGGAGGGCAGATTAGATTTGGGGTAGAATTTTATGCTTAGAACTAGTACTTGGTTTTTATTTCTGGAATTCTCCAATTTTGCTCCCTGGGAGAAAAAATCCTGATGCTGTCGGTAGGTGTGCTATGCAAAACTTCAATCTGAATGGAAAAACAGATGATAGCATTATGAGATCTGAGGTAGAATTAAATTTTTACATTCAGTCCTGGATACTTTTTTTGCATAATATTTGAAAAGGAAGAAAACTTCCTGATGCCAATGGTAGGTATGCTGGATGGAGAGTTCTAAAAAAGTCCAACCCAAATTCAAAAATGGACAGAGCTTTGCAATTCAGCAGGGAATTTTATGATTAAAACTAGTCCTTAATTCTTTTTCCTGGATCGGTTGATTTTTTGTAGGTATGTATGGATTGACTAGTGCTTGCTAAAGATTTGGAGCATTCATAACTTCTGGAGGCAAGTTGTTCCACTGGTTAATTGTTCTGACTGTCAGGAAATTTCTCCTTAGTTCTAGATTGCTTCTCTTCTTGATTGGTTTCCACCCATTGCTTCTTGTTCTGCCCTCAGGTGCTTTGGAGAATAGCTTGACTCCCTCTTCTTTGGGGAAACCCCTGAGATATCTGCTATCATGTCTCCCCTAGTCCTTCTTTTCACTAGACTAAACATACCCAATTCCTGCAACCGTTCTTTATATGTTTTAGCCTGCAAGCCCCTAATCATCTTCGTTGCTCTTCTCTGCACTCTTTCTAGATATCTTTCTATATCATGCTGACCAAAATTGCAATGCAATTTTCCAAGCGTGGTCTTACCGAGAAAAGTGGTAATAACACAACGGGCAGAATGTTTTCTGGGAAGTCCTCTGCTTTCTTGGTGGGCTCCAGCAAGCAGAGGAGAAAGCAAAATTGATCTAAACAGCACCAGAGAGGTAGGCTCATCTTTCTGATGCAGTCCTCTTGGAGGAATTGTGGGAAATGGAAACAGCCCGATGGCATTTTGGGAAATTAAAAGGCTTCTAGATACTAGGTCAGGAACAAGAAAGAAGTGAAGGGGAGGCATGGCAGGTAATAGCAACCAGCTGGGCAGACAGTTTGCCAAGGATGTCAGAAGCTGACCCTGAGTCTATTTGGAAGTTGAGTCCATTAGATAATGTATGCATCCATCCTTAATAGTTAATAATCCTCTCCACAGGCTTTCAAATGCTCTAGATATCCGTTTGAATGTCATAACCTCTTTTCCACTTAATTAGTAATCTTCCTGCATTTTAATTATGTGGCATTTTACTTTTCTTGCTTCCTTTTTTTTCTTCCTTTCCAAATTTAGGCTGTTATAAAAGCAAGAGCCAATTTGGTGGAGCACTGAAAGGCATCTGGCTAGAAACCAGGAGACTGTGAGTTCTAGCCTCACCTCAGGCACAGAGCCAGCTGGGTGATCTCGGGCCAGTCTCTTTCTCTCAGCCCTAGGAAGGCAGTGATGCCAAACCCCTTCTGGAAAACCTTGCCAAGAAAACTGCAAGGATTTGTCCAGGCGGATGCCAGGAATCAATGCTGACTTGAAGGCACAAAAGCAGCCGCAAGGAAACCATGCAAATAGAAAACAGAACTTTTGCCTTTCTTAACTGAATTTGCCCTGAATATGTTCTGATACTTTAACTTAAATGGCAGGCAGAATTCCCACGTCAGCCTTGAATACAGGACTGCTGAATGTGTCCTGACATGGTGGCAAACCATCACTGCAAATTTAAGGGTGGGACAAGATGGATTAAAGGGCATATGGACTATGCTTCCCATTAGGTTCACCATTTGCTTCCATTGTGCTCCATTGTGTCATCTTCCAGAGGTGGCTTAGCTCCTTTGGCTCATTTCAGAGGTTATTGATATTTTAATAATAACCATTTTATCCAGGTGCGTGTATCTGTCAGTCTTCCCAAGTACAGCAGACAGAAAACGGACCAGATGAGCTCATTCGACTTTATTATAAGGTTACATTAACAGAAGCTTGCAAGTCTGAAAGCATGGATCTGCCATTTTCTCTTTTTACAGCCTGATAAATTAGGAGGGTGCTTTCTGAGTTTCTTTTCTCTTTGCCCTCCCTCCCCCTCTTATCTGATTGTTCCCTACACCAGGGATCCCCAACCCTCAGTCCATGGAAAAATCTCTCTCCATGTAACCAGTCTCCGGTGGCCAAAAGGTTGGGGGGCCACTGCAATAGACAGCATCACTTCCCCCATCTCCCAAGTTCCTTCCTGCATACCATCACACACGAGCATGGTTCATCACAATAGGCTACCTTACCCAAAAAGAAACTTAAGCAATCGTTTTTGCTTGGGATCTTTGATGTGACACAAAAGAGAGAGACAGAGAGAGAAGGAGGGAAGGAGGGAGGGAGGGAGGAAGAGAGAGAGAGAAAGAGAGAGAGAGTTTTTATCCTACATTTTAAGCCAAGGAACAGTCCTGGGATTCAAAAAAATTTACTACTGGTTCTGTGGACGTGGCATGGCTTGGGCGTGGCAGGGGAAGATTACTGCAAAATCCCCATTCCTTCCTCACCCCACTAACCTGCTTTCCAGCTCTGTTCTCCTGTGCAGGGCAACAAAAGGAGGCCCAGCCAATCATCTGGGACTCAGGAGGCAGAGAATAAATGGGGGTGGGACCAGTCAGAGGTGGGATTTGCCGGTTTTATTTATTTATTTATTTATTTATTTATTTATTTATTTATTTATTATTTAGATGCTGCCCCTCTCCAGAAGGACTCGGGGCAGCTCACAGATAAAAACGATACAATAAATTAACTAAAATAGAATTAAATTACAGCAAGCCGAATTAAACTAAAAATCCCATAATACATATAAAACCCTTCCCCCGAGGGGTCAGCACAGCACAGCCTGTTCAAACAGCCAAGTTTTTAGGTCGCGACGGAAGGTGCGGAGATCAGGGGCCAGGCAGAGCCCCAGAGGCAGTTGGTTCCAGAGAGCGGCAGCCGCTACAGGGTAGGCCCTTCCCCGGGATGCTGCCAGCCGACACTGAGTCACAGATGGCACCCCGAGAAGTCCCTGCCTGTGCGTTCATACGGGGCGGTTAGTATTCGATGCCGGCAGTAGACGCTCCCTCAAATAATCCGGACCCATGTCTTGTAGGACTTTGAATGTTAATACTAAGACCTTGAAACTCATCCGGAGGGCAACCGGTAGCCAATGCAGCTCGCGCAGGAGGGGTGTAACATGGGAGTACCGGGACGCTCCCATCACAACCCCGCAGCCGCATTCTGCACCAGTTGAAGCCTCGGATGGTATGCAAGGGCAGTCCTAAATAGAGAGCATTACAGTAGTCGAGCCAGGAGGTAACAAGTGCCTGAGTGACAGTGCGCAGGGCATCTCGGTCCAGATAAGGGCACAGCTGGCGAACCAGCCGAACCTGGGCAAATGCCCCCCTGGCCACGGCCCCTACCTGCTCCTCCATCCTGAGCAGTGAATCCAGGAGGACACCCAAGTTCCATGCCCTGTCCACGGGGGGCAACACCTCTCCCCCCATGACCAAAGATGGAATCTCCTGACTGGACCGAGATGTCAGTATGCACAGCCACTCTGTCTTGGCCGGATTGAGCCGAAGCATGTTCCTGTCCATCCAGATCCATACCGCATCCAGACAACGGGACATCACGGAGAGGGCATCACTGATGTGGCCTGGGATGGAGATGTACAACTGCATATCATCAGTGTACTGATGATACTTCACCCCAAAGCCACGGATGATCTCACCCAATGATCTCAGTTCTCCGAGCTATTCAAAATTTCCGCTTCCAGTTCTCCAGAACTGTCAGAACCTGCTGAATACCACCTCTGCAAGCAGAGCATGTGCCCCTTCTCTTCTGCCAAGCCAGGGCATGTGTCAGGGTTCCAAGTAATAAATCCATTGCAAGCAAAAACTCTGAGGCAGGTGAATTCCTCAAAGAATAGCTTTATTGGAAATATCATATTGGCACAGATCTGGTGAAAACTGACTCTGAAGGGCCCCACGGTTTTCACCTAATTAAAAGTAAAAGTTTTTTCCCACAACCCCAAACCATCAGTCATATGGGCCAATCACTGCAGTGTCTGCTGGTCTGATGACATCACTCCTTCTCTTGGCCAGGTGTGACAATGTCCTTGGTTCCGAGGAGAGAGTCTTGAGAAAGTATTTTATTTTGACAACACAAGGCCATCTTTCTCTAATCCCCCTTCCCTATCCCTCGCTCCAGTGTGATAACACTGAAGCTCCAAGATTTATTTATTTATTTATTTATTTATTATTTGGTCTTATATGCCGCCCTCTTTCCCAAGGGACTCAGGGCGGCTCACATAAAAACAACTACACAAATTACAAAAGTTAAAAAGGAATTAAACCAAATTCGACCAAATAATCATTAAAACACTAACAACTCAACAAACCAAGTCTTTAAAAGGTCAGGGGCCAGTCTCAGCTCCAGGGAAGCTGGTTCCACAAAGTGGGCCCCACAGAAGGCCCTCCCCCTAGGGACCGCCAGCTGACATTGTCTAGCCGACGGTACCCCAAGGACAGTACCCCAAGATGGCTTCACCCAGGCCGGTTTCAGGGTTGACAGCAGTGGTGGGATTCTTCCAGTTTCCTTACCGGTTTGGTGATCATGCATTTAGCATATGTGCGTGCGCGCACAGCTTTCCAAGCACCAGCTGATGCTCTGCCATGCCAGTCAGCTGAGAGGATAAAGAACAGAAAAGCACAGGGACAGATGGGAACGCCGATCCTGCGCTTTTCTCTTCTTTCTCCTCTCAGCTGATTGTCGGAACGTTTTTTTTTTACTATCGGTTTGGCTAAACCGGTAGCAATTTTTGCTACTGGTTCGGATGAACTGAGCCGAACCGATAGCATTTCACCACTGGTTGACAGCATCCTCTCAGGAGGGCAAGTTACTCCTCGCCAGAAAGGCCTACAATTGTCAGCTCTGCAGAAAGACCAGAACTGCAGCAGGAAACTGCCTGATCCTCCCGAACCCTGAGCTGTGAACAGTTTCAGCTCTCTCACACCAAGCTTGTCAACCATCGCTCTATCGCAACCAGTGACATTTTCAGACGGATTCCATTACAGCCGATGCCGAGCAATTAGACGCCGAGGCACTGAATCTCACGCCGGTTCCGTTCAGAACCCACATGGGGTGATGAAAAGATATACCGTATTTAATGGAGGGAGGAAAATCGACTCGTGCATACAGTAGTAGTCTTTTTTTTTCTTTCTTTTTTGTAAAAGGTGAGTCAATAGATACTCCCAATTTTATCTCTCTAATGGAGTCTTCTGAGAATTCGAAAACCCTACTGAGCTCCTGCCAGCAGAGGGGAAGTGAAAAGGGAGAGGCATTTACAATTATCATAGGAGGGGAGGGGAGCAGATGAGGACAGTGACGATAAATCAGATTCACTTTTTCCCCCCTCAAGAGTTCAAGGCAGCTCGCATGGGGATTTCCCCACACATTTTTTTTATTTCCACCAAAAATGACCCTGTGAATGTGCATGGAGTGAGAACACCGTCTTATCTATGACCATTCGCCATAGCTAACTCATCACTGCCAACTTGCCATGGCTAACTCACCGTGAGACAAGAGTTACAGTAATAGCAATAGCACTTAGACTTCTATACCGCTTCACAGTGCTTCACAGCCCTCTCTAAGCGGTTTACAGAGTCAGCCTATTGCCCCAACAATTTGGGTCCTCATTTTACCCACCTTGGAAGGATGGAAGGTTGAGTTAACCTTGAGTCTGGTGAGATTTGAACTGCCAAATTGCAGGCAGCTGGCAGTCAGCAGAAGCAGCCTGCAGTACTGCATTCTGACCACTGCGCCACTATGGCTCATTATAATATCAAAGAAACAGAATCATTAAAATGATTCTGGTGGAACAGAATCATTAAAAAATGGATGAGAAAGGAGGGACTGTGAATGACGAATGAAATATACATAAACAGAGCCTTGGTGGTGCAGGCTGTTAAATGCCTAACACTTAGTTCCAGCTGCCTGCAATTAGTGCAGGCTCAAATCCCACCAGGCTCAAGGTTGACTCAGCCTTCCATCCTCTTGGGGTAGGTGAATTGAGGACCCAAGATTGTTGGGGGCAATAAGCTGACTTTGAAAAATGCCGCTTGGGGGGGCCAAAAAGCCCTAGTAATAAGCAGGCATATACAATGGAATAAAGGCTATTGCTGAGCGCATTGGGTTGTGCTCCAAAAATTGTAAGCCACCCTGAGTCTTCGGAGAAGGGCGGCATATAAATATGAATTAAAAAAAATATGAATGACAAAAATTAAAATATGTTTTGTTTATTTTAAATAATTAAATTGCATTGTTAAATTGTCCTACGGCAAGTTGTCCTGTGATGAGTTGGCCATGGTGAGTTGGCCGCAACTGAGTTGTCTGTGATGACTTGTCCCATTCTGTCTTGAGAACTTCCACAATTGAGGGACACACTTGCAACTGACCTCGGCAATTGTAGCCCAGCAGAAACTCCCTTCTCTTGCAAGCAGAAATCTACACTAGCTATTAAGCAATGCAAGACTGCCAAAAGCTAGCGATGCCCATATTTGAGAAACATATTTAATGTAACATCCAGACTTGATTTTCCTACCAGGGGAGAATAATGGTTGGAAATTTGTGGAGCATCGAGTCAGACAGAGAGCAGTAGGTTGAGGAAGATAAAATACCAAATGGAGGAATTTCCCAATGCAGAAGACATCCCTTATGAGTCCACTTGGTCTCAAGTGCAAGGATTTGCATTTTGAGGTATGGTTGGGGAAAATCCTGGGTTGAAATTTGGCCCATCACTCAGGTTTGAAGAAACTGAATCACTGGTGTGATCTGATGGAAGGCAACACCTCACGTTCAATCACTGTCCAAACAATGAACAGGCTCCTATCTGGACATGTATTTAGATAACCAATGGCCCTCATCCCAGTGGAACACCAGATCAAGACTGCAAAAACCCTTCATATTCATCGTCTTCATCCCAGAATAATTCATTCTCCTTCCCTCCCTCCGTCCTCGCTCTTCATACTTGTTGGGAACAATGACATTTCAGAATAATTGTCTCGGGAACTAAACAGAAGATTTCTCACCATTGTTCAAATTGCCCCAAGTAACAACAATCTTTAAAGATATGGATCTCCTATTTCCTAAAACGGCCAAGAGCAGACTGAAGTCAAACATTGGTCTCAACCGTTCAACATTCCTCAAATTTTAGACTAAGAGAAGTTCCCTCCCAGTAGTCTGAAGAGATTCTCAATCATCCAAAAGGTGCTTTTTCAGGAGGCAACTGGACTTGTTTTTTCTTTGAAGACATTTCTCTTCTCATCCAAGAAGCTTCTTCAGCTCTGACTGGATGGTGGGGAATGGAAGGATTAATACTCTTTGCAGACAGCTGGTCATTTGCATCCTTTTAGAGGGTCCTTGAAGCACTTGGAGGTTTATCTGTGTCCTCAAGGTCACCTTAGTAATGCTTAATGGTTCCTTAATGGTTCCTGTAGATAGCATTTTGAGAGTGTAAGAGCTAAGGGGACAGGCTGTGTGGGTGAGAATGGTTTACCCTCTTCCAATGTGCCTGCCTAATGGCGTGCCAATCTCGAAACTGAAAATTTTTCTGGAAATCCGTTCCTACATTCAAAAAGTGTTAATCCCAAATTGTATAGCTAAAAGTCTGTAGAGATTCTCTTCCAGTAAATTGGAAGGGTCCTTGTATTACCCCAGGATGTGTGAATAATTTATCCTATTTCTCTCTGCTTGTCCAATGTATGGTTATCAGAACCGGGATGCAAATATCCTAATGACCACCAGTTGGCAGCCAGAAGATCTTTGCTGCCACCCAGTGGTTGCTTGGTTTATGTGTGTGTGGGAGGGGAGGGAGAAGCGGGATGTGGCAGCCTGAGAAGGGAATCTAGAAGCAAATTCGGTGGAAAAGCTTTTTGCCACTGCTGAGCTGAGCTGCTCTAGTCTCCACCCGACCTTGAGGCAGTCGAAAAATATGCTGGCATGACATTTGCTGTTCACAGCCTTGCTCCGTCTCTTGCTTTTATTGTCTTGGTTCCCATTCACGGCTGTTGCCAGCTTTCCTTCCCGAGTAATGGGTGATTAAGCCTAACAGCTTTCACACGCCTCGAGGCTGTCCTTGGATGGTGTCAGAGTAAGGGGGTCTCTGACACTTGTACAATTAATGAAGACTGCAGCTCGTCTCCTTTGTAAGCTGGAGGTAAAAATGAGGAAAACAGCATGGGGAAAAAAAAACACTGGCAGGAGATGCTGGTCCAATAGTTGGGTGCAAATTGGAACAATCCCTAAATCTGGTTGCTAAAAGAGTTCTTTCTCACTGGGCTTGCTCATAGGTCTCGTCTGTTGACACCAGGGGGCACAGAGAGCATGCTGAGAGTGTAAGAGCTAAGGAGACAGGTTGTGTGGGTGAGGATGGTTTGCCTGCCTAATGGCGTGCCAATCTCAAAATTGAAAAGGCAAAAAGCAACAGTGGCACTCTTAAGAGCATCAAGCCTTACCCAACATCCCAGTGTTGGAAGTTAAAACCCACCCCTCTCCTAGGAAGATGAAATATTTTAGGATATACTAAAAAAGACAGAATATTTCCCCTAAAAAGAGACGTAGAAACTCAGAAGCAGCCACTCACCTCAGAAGCAGAAGCTCGCCCCCACCTTTGTTAATGGGCGGGCCATTAAGGCCTGGGGCACAGTATTCTACATAACAAAGGCCTCCACCCATCTCATCACACGGCACCTGGGAAGATTGCATCAGGACAAGTGGACAGCAGCCCCAGCTCAAAGAAACTGAGAAAATATATGAGGGAACCTGCAACAACCCCTTGGCAATAGTGATCGATCTAATAAAGACCAATTATGTTTAATTAAGCACTTAATCCCAGCATCTGTCTTCGCAGTGGCAGTCAAGATGACCTTGAGGCTGCAGAAATGGGCTGGGGGAAGACAAAAGCCAATCACCTTCCTAAAGGAACATTTTTAACTGGGAGGACCCCACTGTGTTGTGGATAAAAACATGCCACCAAAATGCCCATATCTGTTTGCTCCGTGCTGCAAAAGGCGTGTTTGCAGGCTCTGCTTTGGATTGACATGCAAAAGGATGCAAATGACCAGCTGTCTGCAAGGAGTATAAATCCTTCCATTCCCCACCATCCAGTCAGAGATGAAGAAGCTTCTTGGATGGGAAGCAAAACGTCTTCAAGGAAAAACAAAGTCCAGCTGCATCTTGAAAAACAAAAAGCACCTTTGGGATCTGGATGTCCGAGAATCTCCATAGACAGTTAGCTATGCAGTTTGGGATAAACACCCTTCGAATGGTATGGGAGTATGAACAGATTTCCCCCAAAAAAGCAGACTACAGAAACCATGCGTGCTTCAGTTTGAGATGCAGACAACACAGACCCATCCGCAAGAGCCTGCACTTGTCTTCAGCAGTGAAGGGACACAGGGCTGAAAAACATCCTGCAGGAAGCATGGCTCGACAACACAGTCCTTTCAGCAGTTGCAAAGAAGGCTCCTCACCCATTTGCACCAGTGGTGGGACTAAATTTTTTTTACTACTGGTTCTGTGGGCATGGCTTGGTAGGCGTGGCAGGAGAAGGATCTCCAGTCAGAGGTGGGATTTGCCGGTTCTCCAAACTACTCAAAATTTCCGCTACTGGTTCTCCAGAACTGGTCAGAACCTGCTGAATACCACTTCTGATTTGCACCACTCAGGTGACCCTGAGGACACAGAGAAACCCCCAAGTGGCCTCAACGACACTCTAAAAGGATGCAAATGACCAGCTGTCTGCAAGGAGTATAAATCCTTCCATTCCCCACCATCCAGGCAGAGCTGAAGAAGCTTCTTGGATGAGAAGCAAAATGTTTTCAAAGAAAAACCAGAAAGTCCAGCTGCCTCTTGAAAAAGCACTTTTGGGACAATCAAAGCTAGGTGACTCAGAATCTCCACAGACAAAGTACAGCCTCCCCCACACACACACCAAAAAAACTCAGCAGAGTGCTATTTTGCACACAAGGTGGCAGTGAAAGGCAACCTAATTCTTCCATTAGGAGCTTTAGAGGGAAGGGAAGATTTGTGGGGGGTGGGAGGGTGCAATTTGCTGAAAGGTGAGTTTCTCACTCATCACTTTATGGCAAGGCCATTAGCTGCGCTCATGCTGAGCTGGTCTCAGTGCGTAGCAATTGAGATCTTCCTTTTAAAGAAGGATAAGTAATCTTCTGCCTGCTTTTTATCCTTCTCTGAGCCTTTTAGTACAGCCTCAGAATCTCCTTACCATTTTGCTGGTCCAGAGATGTGGAATTCAGGGCAACCCACTCAGCCACAGACTCTCCGTGTTCGTTAGTTATGCAAGTTCATTAAAAGGAAACCCTCAGGGAAGAAAAAAAAACGACCCACAACATTGAAAATGATACAAATGCATTTCTTAGAGATGAATGTTAAGAGCGAGGCAATCTTCAAGATTTCTTCAGACCGGTGTTTACTCTTTCAAGCTGCACCTTTTTTTGGTCTTTCCTGAGGTGTTTATTGATGACCAACGCAATGTCTCTCTCTATATATAAAGACGAGCATGCACGGTCTTCATAAATATTGCATTTTATTTGAAAAAGCCTCTTGTTTTTTCCCCCCTGCTTTCACTGCCGGCTTTTTTTTTTTTGCAAATGATCTCTCTGCTTCTTGAAAAGGACTCAAGGACAGGTGCTTTCAAGGATCCATTCTTCAGAGAAGCTCAACTGAAGCTGAATTTCCGTTCGGTTTCACAAAGCCTGCTGGGATTCTGTTCCCATGGCCTGCAATTCCCTCCATCAGAAAACAGGGTATGTGTGAAGGAGACCCCTTGCCTTTTGTGCAATCGATTTAACACCAGGAACCAAGCATTTTAACCTCTGAATAAGGTACCTATATCGAAAAGGCACCCGGCTAAATTGACATGTATCAAAGCAGCTCAGGTTGCACAACCATTCCACATTTGCTATTAAATTTGAAAAAAACAAATAGACATTTGAGTAACTGGGAGAGACTGGAATGGAGCACTCATATATATATATATTTTAGAAAAAAAAATTCACACTGACATCATAACTAAAACTAGAAGATCATGTTCTAATCTGTAGGGCTGCCAGGTATTTTATGTTATTTTATTTTTTAAAGGATTAGCAACCTAGTCTGCGAATGCCTGAAGTGTATGTCTCATTCTGTTGTAGCGCTGCTTACAACATCAGGAAAGAAATAAAAAAGATCAGAAAAAAAAGATTTCAAAGGTTAAAGTGAAATTCATAAGGTGCAAAGTCAGGGCACAATCCATCGTATTGAGAAAGAAATAAAAGGCCTTTTCTGGGCTTAGAATAAGAATAATTACAATGAAGAGAGAGACTATAAAGAAAAAAATCCAATTGGTTGAAGAGATTCTTAATTTGAGTTACGTACATCCACAGTCAAGCAGATGAAGTTTTCTGCGGCTTGAAGTTTGGTCTTGTGGATATGCATTTATAACTTATACATTACCACTTCTGCATCAAGTCTAAAGGAGACTTATATCCAAGCCAAGTACCATAGGCTTGGTAACAGGGTGCTGAAGTGCAGATTTTGGGATTATCTCCTTCAGAAGTTCCATCAGGTAGAAAGAGAATGTCCTGGCTTCCAAACACGGCCCAACCGGCTCCTTCTCCAAGTGATCTTCCACCCAAAACGATGTACATCAAGACAGCTTCCTGGAGATCAGCCTTTAAATCCTAATGTGATTGAGCAAAGGAAAGTAAAGGAAGGAAAAAATACTTCACCAGGCCAGAATGCAAGGGGGAACCTTAAGCTACTTAGTTTAAAAAGTAAAGGTTTCCCTCGCACATACGTGCTAGTCATTTCCAGCTCTAGGGGGCAGTGCTGATCTCTGTTACAAAGCCGAAGAGCCAGCACTGTCCGAAGACGTCTCCGTGGTCATGTGGCTGGCATGACTAAACGCCGAAGGCACATGGAATACTGTTCCCTTCCCACCAAAGTGGTCCCTGTTTTTCTAATTGCATTTTTTACATGCTTTCAAACTGCTAGGTTGGCAGAAGCTGAGACAAGTAATGGGAGCTCACTCCATTACGCAGCGCTACGGATTCAAACTGCCGAACTGCCGATCTTTCTGATCGACAAGCTCAGCGTCTTAGCCACTGAGCCACACGCATCTGTAGTTAGTTTAGGTTAAACTAGTTAGTTTTATATGCCCACAAAATCTCCTCCTCTCGAGTTTGCTAAAAATAGGGCCTGTATCTGCAAAACCGAGAAAGCAAAACTTGCAACTGGCAATAGTTGGAACACAACTATTCCCCCAAAAGTCAATTTTTCACTATTCATCTCTTTATGTGCCGAAAAGGTACCTGTGACTTTTCTTGTTGAACTAATCTCTCTTAAGAAAGGGAAAATCTCACTGGCTTGGATTTTGACACACCTAAAGGGCCAGATCTCATGCTGAAGATCAGGGACCCTCGCCTTTGCATATCAATGATGAAAACCAAGGAATCAAAAAAATTTGTCAAACCAAATTCAAAGATACCACGCAGTCAATTTATTCAGAAGCTACCGAGGTGAAATATATGGTAAGGCAAAAATGGACCTGGGGAAATCAACTTAAGTCTTGACTATGTTCAGATTAGGTTATTTTTCCTTCCTTCCAATAAACGGAGAAAGAAAAGCATGCAGGGCTGCATTGTGGGTCAGGCAGGGGTGGGATTCTACTGGTTTGGGCCGGTTAGGGTGAACTGGATGTTAATGTTACTGTTAATGATGAGCCTTGGTGGTGCAGACTGTTAAACACCTAGCACTTAGTTCCAGCTGCCTGTAATTAGTGCAGGCTCGAATCCCACCAGGCTCAAGGTTGACTCAGCCTTCCATCCTCTCGGGGTAGGTAAAGTGAGGACCCAAGATTGTTGGGGGCAATAAGCTGACTTTGTAAAAATGCCGCTTAGTAATAAGCAGGCATATACAATGAAATGAAGGCTATTGCTGTGTGCATTGGGTTGCGCTCCAAAAATTGTAAGCCGCCCTGAGTCTCCGGAGAAGGGCGGCATATAAATATGAATTTTTAAAAAAATGTAACATCTGGTTCTCTGAACCAATATTTCAACCGACCAGCTGGCCCCGCCCATCCCTCCCCTCCCCTCCCCTCCCCTCCCCTCCCAGGAGTCTCCATGTGGCCCATTTTTGAGTGCAGGGTCCATGCGGAGGCTCTGGGGGAAATGGGCCTTCTGGACAGCCCCTCAAGTACTGGAAGATTGCTATCATGTCACCTCTGGTTCTTCTCTTCATTAGACCAGATATACCCAATTAATAAGTAAGATAGTCACAACCACGGGTGGGATTCTACCAGTTCGTACCTATTCACTAGAACCGGTTGTTAACATTCTAAGCAGTTCGGAGAACCAGTTGTTAAAAGAAATTACTGGCCTAATCCTGTAAGGAAGGCAGGAAGGAAACATTCTGGTGTTGCTTACAGAAACTGCCTCTCCGTTAACCCTTATTACATTCTTGCAGGACTAGACTTCCTGTCTCAGGAACTTCTCTGGAGTTTTTTTCCCCTCCTTTGCTGGTACTTTGCTTGTGTGGAGTGACCATTCAAAGTTACAATGGCACTGAAAAAAGTGACTTATGACCATTTTTCACACTTATGACTGTTGCAGCATCCCCACAGTCATGAGAGGCCAGGCGAGGAGATGCGTGCCTCGATGTGAGTGATATTGAGTTGGCCACACCCAGCCAATAACATGACCACCAAGCCATGTCCACCCAGTCACATGACCACCAAGACACGCCCACCACCTAAGCCACGCCCACAGACCCAGTGGTTAAAAATTTTGGATCCCACCCCTGGTCACAACCCTATGATTGAAGCCCTACCCTCCTTCTTTAGTGTATGCTGTACCCAATATCTTGACCTCTTTGACCTTCTCCCCTCTACTGTAGGTGCCCCAGGGTCAGTGGCCTTGTGTGTGTGGGGTGAACTACTTTATCCTCCTGAGCCATTATAAGTTTCATCGGAGATAGCATGTTATAGACCATTTTGGTTTTGTTACATCAGTCTTACATTAACCTGGTCTCATGGCACCATCCTGCATGGGTTGATTCTGAATACAGATCCATTTGATTTTAATGGTATCTGTTCCCGAAAGCAGTGATTCTCAACCTTGGCTACCTTAAGATGTGTGGACTTCAACTCTCAGAATCCCTTAACCGGCATGTTAACTCCACACATCTTAAAATTGCCAAGGTTGAGAAACACTGCTTTAGGGAGTAAAATCAAAGTATGTCCACCATCAATCTTAAATCTACTGCACTTTGAGCCAGATTGACTTATGACAGCTGCCTGGATAAGATGTATGCTTTCTTGGCAAGATTTCAGAAGGGGTTGGCCATTGCCTGCTTTTTCTCCTTTTTCCTAAGGCGGCGAGAGAGAGACTGGCTTTCAAGGTCACTCAGCTGGCTTTGGGCCTGGGATGGGGAACATAGTTTTGCAGAATGATCTCATGTCTTTTCAATGTTTTTTTTTTAAATTACATTTATATGCCGCCCTTCTCCGAAGACTCAGGGCGGCTTACCTAGACTGGTATCACCTATTGGCAGTTGGCAATTAGTTTTTCCAGATTCTTGAGAAAGGAATCTCCCCATCACCTCTTGCCTTATCTTTAACCAGAGAGGCTGATGAATGAACATGGAGCTGTCAGACTACAAAGCAGCTGCTCTTCTACCGTAGAGGTGAGGAACGATGGGCCCTTTATGACTTGTGGACTTCAACTCCCAGAATTCCTGAGCCAGCAGTCCACAAGTCATAAAAGGGCCATGCTCCCCCTTTCCCCAGCCCTGTTCTACTGAGTCATGGCATTGCTTTACTACCAGCGATACTATTCTGCTCTGAGCTACGGTAGAGAAAGTAATACTGGGCATAGCTAGGGGTTGCACTAAGCCTGATGTCCTTCCCTGAAGTATGACTTCCTCTTGTGCAGCTGCTGGGAAACCCCAGCCCCCTGTCCAATTGCCTTGAAGCCATCTCTTCCGCAAGAGCTTCCTGTTCTTCTCCATCCAGAAAAAGACCCTTCCTAAGAGAGGATCCCATATACAATTTCTTGGCTCTCTTGGAAAACATCCTCACTTCCAGCGTAGACATTTCTCAGCAGGAGAGACCTTATAAGGTGCTCCTACTTACTGCACAAGGCTGCCCAACAACGACACTCAGGAGCATCAGAAGTCCTGGATAAAGGAAACTCCCACAAGCTTTAATTCAAAAGTCAAGATCACAAGTCTTCACTCAAGATGGCAAAGAGCACTCAATTAACCTCTCTCTCTCCAATCCTTCCCACTGAACACCCCCCAAGAAAGCTTAAACAGCACAAAAGTCACACAGCAACCCAAAAGAGGCACAGCACAAAGACCCAGCATTCCTCAACTGGTTGGATAAAGAGCAGCCAGCTGGAGCACCTCCCCATATCCTTTCACTGCAGAGCCTGCATGCTTTGGGGCTGAGAAAAGAGGTAAGGATATGCTTTTAACTGCTCTGTAATCTCTCCAGAGAGAACTCTGGCTGTTGGGGAAGGATTAAAAGCACAAATTCATTAAGCAAGAAACTGAAAAGAAAGAAACTTTTTTTATATATTTTCAAATGGCCAGTTCTTGCAATTGGTACTTCTGACGAATGGAGGAGAAAGAATTGGCTGCGCCTTGTTGGTATTCTGAAGTCAAGCTCATGGCTTAGTTTTTAAGCTGGTCTGCTGTCTCATCTGCGCCGGTTTCAAATCTGCCAATTTTTAGAAACACAAATGGCTTACTAAGGAATCCAGCTACTGCCAGGGATGGTTTTTAAAGTGGATGTTTATCTCTCAGAGCTCTAGTGGTAATTCCTCAGTTCAAGTAGCAGTTAAAATCAACTGTACAATTCTTGTTATTGGAAAGGAAAGGACCACTTCCAAATCTGGATGATTTCAAGAACAAAGGATTGATGCAGAAGTCCATAAGAGTTCACTCCATGGAAGCTTTAGTAGGAACATTTGTCTGCACCAAGTTGGGTGCTTCCGAACATGCCCTAAAAGTAGTACTAAAGTAGCTCTTGAAGCAGCTTTAGGGATAATTAAGCAATCAGACATTGTCCCAGAAAAAGGGACTAGAAAGTTTTATAAATAATATTGGAAACTAGAAGAGAAAATGTAGGAAGAATTCTCCAAGATTGGAGAAACTCATGGGGTGAAATGCAAAAGGGCACTTGAAATGCCTCTTAGATATGAAGACAAAATGCTCATGAATTGATGAATCATGTCATCAAATACAAACGGAGTCATTTTTAGATGCAAAACTGAATTACATCGATTGAAGGCAGTAAGCAGGTATATTTGGTCCTCCATATAGATCTGGATGCTTTAAGTGGGGCTGGTGAGAATAAAAACCCACTGTCTAGAAGTAGACCTCCTGCTTCAAGAACACCCCATCCAGAACTTCCAACATCACTACCTGACTTTAAGAATATAAATGTTTCTTTTTCTGAAGCATAGGACGTTATGGTCCTCCACTTTTTTCCTATTCTTCACTTAAATAGCTATGAAAACGGAGTGGGAAGTTAACCAGCTGAGGAGAGAATTCAAGAGTCACTATGGAGACTGGATAGCATGAATGGCTCTCAGCCATTTAGTTTGTAAACCGCACGCAAAAAAATCTGTGCATCGGTTTTCCCTAAACTGGCATCCTTCG
The DNA here is from genome assembly GCA_009733165.1 of Naja naja. NCBI lineage: Eukaryota > Metazoa > Chordata > Lepidosauria > Squamata > Elapidae > Naja > Naja naja. Next base: position 11,992,024 of record CM019160.1, read on the forward strand.
AAATCTCAGAAGATTGTTTTCATGATGTGAATCGTATGGCAGAACAAGGTGGAGAACATGTCCTGCAGGTATTGCTGGCCCACAACTCACCATAGGCAACTAGGATTTTTAGTTTAATATACCACTTGGAGGTCCAGCTCCCCACTTTCAGTGCAATAAGAACAAAAGATCTGTCTGGGAACAGAATGTTAAATGGTACCTTGCTAGTCTCAGAGCTTGGCTAATCTTCAAACATTGAACGAATGTTGTTGATGTCCTCACTAAGTGGCAGACAAAAGCAGAATAGAATTTATACTCCCCCAGGTCAGTGTTATTTACTTCCCATTTCTCCATTCATTTTCTCTTTGGAGGCTGGGCAGCAGGCAGTGGCTGCTCCATTCACTGATCAATTCACCTCTTCCCCGTGATTTTTGGTAGCAAAAAGGTCAGTTTCTTAATAGACGGTGCTCCTCTCAAGTCATGAACCCTACATTCAGACCAAATAGGAGACAGAGGCTGACTCTGGTCACCTTTGAACAGTTCTTACTCTACACTCTTGATTTTGGGCAAGGAAGGCCCATAATTTCTAAAGACAACAGAATAAGCTGATTGTGTGTTTTTACACACATACACAAATCGATTGAATGGTGAACTCTTATTTGGTTCAAAGTTGTCCATATACTTCTTCACACAGAGCAAGAGAGAACAAGTTAAGGAGATAAATTCTTCCATCAAAAGGAAAGAATGTTTTGCTACCTGCATTATCCTATATCTCTGCAAGCAAAGCATTTAACAGTTTGAGGAAATCAGGCTATTCTCTCTCCTAGGACATGGTATTTTTCTATATGCCCATCGTCCAGGAAATGTGCCGTCATTGTATATTCGATGTATTCAAACTGTCCTACAGTATTCATGATTCTGAAGGATAAGTCTAAATAGTGGAATAATCTATGAAAAAAGCAAATAGATTTTCTTGGTTCTGGCGGCAGCCCTTAACTTCCTTGGTTCACACACAAACACACACACTCTTCTACACCTACTGCTGGGTCTCCCCTCTGATAAGCATGGGAGGAAAAAGTGGGGGAAATAAACATGTTATGATATAATATGATATGTTTTTGATATAATACACAAAACCCCCAAAACCAATATCCCTTTAATCCCACTCTCTATACTTACAGGTAGTCCTTGACTTACAACTATAACTGAGCCTCCAATTTCCACTGCTAAGTGGGTTTTGCCCCATTTCCTGGCCTTTCTTGCCATAGTTGTTATGTGAATCACTGAGTTGTTACATTGGTAATGGGATTAGTAAGCAAATCTGACTTCCCCATTGACTTTGCTTGTCAGAAGGTCACAAAATGTGATCACATGACTCTGGGACACCGCAAATGTCATAAACATGAGTTGGTTGTCAAGCACCCATACTTGTTCATGTAACCGTGGGGATGCTGCAACTGTCATAAGTGTGAACATCAGACATGTCACTTTTTTCAGTGATGCTGTAACTTCAGACAGTCACTAAGTGAATGGTTGTAAGTCAAGGACTATCTGTATTTTCAAAGCAAATAAGATCTCAATTCGATAAACAAAGGGGGAACTTTCCATAGCTATAATCACTGAAAAATTTAACAGGGAACAGGGAGAGTGCAGATTTTTGTTTTAGAGTCAATACTGAGTTAGGAGAAGATGTTGAACTAACAGATCAAGTTACTTTGAAAAGAGTAAGTTAAAATTCCAGAGGGTAAAAGGAGACAGAGAGTAGAGGACTATAGTTTCCCTTACCTGGGAAAGGAGAAGAAAGTTTCAAGAGCTCTTAAGTGGTCACATTTTAGGGAAGATTATTAGAATTGTCCCCCACCACCTTTATTTTATATTTTAAGGATTAATAGCAATAAGATTTATATACTGCTTCACAGTGCTTTCCAGCCCTCTCTAAGTGGTTTACAGAGTCAGCCTATTGCCCTTCACAATCTGGGTCCTCATTTACTGACCTTGGAAGGATGGAAGGCTGAGTCAACCTTGAGCCCGGTGAGATTCGAACTTCCAAATTGCAGGCAGCTGGCACAAGTAGCCTGCAGTTCTAACCACTGCGCCACCATAGCTCTTAATATTCAATTTGTGAAATATTTGCCCTGTGTAGGGTTTGAACAAGGGGACAATCACCCTTTCCCTTGGAATAGGAATGATCTCAAGTCATAGTTGAAGACATCTCTAATGCTCCAAAAACCATTGGACTTCAGCATTCACCATTGCTGTGCATGGCTGACCCAGCAGAATCCAACCACCAATTCTGGAGAGGAACCTTCCCCTATTGCTGGATTACCTTAGGTAATAGGTATAACTAGGGTATAACTAGGACAGGTTGGGATGTTCCATAACCATTAATCCTATGCCACTAGTTAGCTTCCTTCCTGCAGGAACGTCAGACAGACTCCTTCTGAGGTAAGCCTGCAATGACTCAATAACCCATTAAGCACAAATGGGCCATGGGCCTCATTTAGAAACTGGGGAAGATTTGCGTTTGGCCACAATCATGCCAGTTAGTGATGAAGGATTTCAGTGTCCAGAATTATTGTGCTGGGCAGCCTAGGCAGTAAAGTCACCTGCTTAAGGAGGCCGGAAGGGAAGAGCAGCAAAGACAGAAGATTAAAAGCAAAAGGAATCAGGAGTCAAGATTGGGGGATAAATAATTACATTGCTTTATCTTGCTGCAAATTCCTTCCCTGGACCAAATTCCTGGCTGGATCATCCTTCAACTCGGGGTTTAAAAGCAAAGGACACTATTATCTTCAATTGCATTGCTAAGCAAAGCTTTTATTATTATTATTATTATTTTTAGATCAGCCTTCCCAGCTTGGTGATTTTATTGAGAATTGGAGTGCAAGGCTGAAAATTCCCAACTGACTTCTGCACTCTGACCTGCTGGAAATTGTAGGAAGCTGACAATGGGATGTCACTGGAAGAGGTGTGGGGTGAGTGGGGAGTGTGGGAGTTGAGTGTCAGCTCATAAAACATTCCTATGCCTGGAAGGAAGGAAATCTGGAAGAGCAATTGAAAGTGAAAGTACATTCCAACTCTTATCTTTAAAAGATTGTAACTAAACTACCGAAGCTTTTGCCTGCAAATATATTTAATTGGAGAATGTGAATGATGACACCCAGCCCATGAATGGGCTTAACTGGAGAATCTGGTCCCAGTCTACTGAGGAGACACCCGGGGGGGAGGGGGGAAACAGGGTCAAAGGGGACTGTAAATGATGTATGCCAGAGTTGGCTTCATACAGGGCAGTGCCAGTATGTTGCTTCTAATGAATCCTTTGAAGGATTTTTTTTGAAGTTTGGCTCGAGAATCATGATTTAATTAGGGCGATTGCTGGAATCCTGACATTGAGTGGGTTTTAAAGATGAGGACAGACTGGGAAGCTTCCAACTAGTATATGGCTTCTTTCTTACCCTTAAAGGGCAGATTCTGTGCAGCTGGAAATTATCTCTACATTTCTATATTACAATCTTCAGCTTTAGGAGCAGAAACAGACCTTAAGGGTCCAGCCCTCCTCTAATGTGAACATGACCAGAGTTTTTAGGGGTATCAACAGGTAGTCCTCGACTTATGCATACAATTGACCCAAAATTTCCACTGCTAAGCAACCCAGCTTATTAAGCGAGCTTTGCCCCATTTTGCAACCTTTCTTGTCACCGTTATTAAGCAAATCTGGCTTCCCCGTTGACTTTGCTGTGTCAGAAGGTCGCAAACGGAGATGGCATGACCCTGGGGCACTGCCACCATCATAAATATGAGCCAAGTGGCACAGCATCCTGAATTTTGATCGCATGACCGTGAGGATGCTACAAGGGTCATAAGTCCCTTTTTTCCGATGACATCATAACTTCGAACAGTGACTAAAATGAAAGGTTCTAAGTCGAGGACTAGCTGTAATGGGGAAATGCTGGCTGGAGCAGGAAGAAAAGAGAACGGAATTGCTTGTGGGAATAAAGAGAAGGAAAAGAACGTTTGCCAAGTAAGAACACCCCACTACCCCACAATTTCTGTGCTTAAAGAACCAGGCCTGACTTCACCTCATTTATGCCTCTTCATACTATAAGACAGCAGTTGTGTTAAAAACTGGCCTAGGCAGCCATTTTGTCCCTGTTCAGCTCAGGTACACAACATTGGCTTCTCCCAAAGAAAGCCCAACATCCCAGATTCTGAAACCTGGTTAGATGAAAAGCCTCACAACTCCTTTCTGTGCTACCCCCAACGGTCCGTAGGAAACTTACAGCGTCTGATAGGTGTTGTCCTTCGACCGGAGGAACTTCAGAACAAAGAAGGCGACAGCTTGAATGCTGAGCACCAAGACGATCCCTCCAATGAAGCTGGCTGAGTCAAAGCCCGCTGGATAAAACTCGGGTGGGAGAGTTTCTGGTGGGCCGGTGGTCGAGCCTAGAGGGAACCAAGCCAAGGAAGGGACTGAGAGGAAGCAAGGCAAGAGAGCTCATCCTGGACTTTCCCCCAATCTTTATTGTAGACGATATAACGATTCAAAAACGACGCTACAGAGCCCTGCACACCAGAACAACGAGACACAAGGACAGTTTTTCCCCGAATGCCATCACTCTGCTAAACAAATAATTCCCTCAACACTGTCAACTTATTTACTAAGACTGTATTACTATTATGCCTCTACTACTAGATTATAATAACACTTCCTAGTACCTATCTCTTCCCACTTATGACTATAACCATATTGCTGGTATCTTTACAATTTATATTGTTTTGTTTCCTAGTAGGATTTGATTGCTTATTAGTAACCTATGACTATCACTAAGTGTTGTATCTTATGATTCTTGATGAATGTATTTTTCCCCTTTATGTACACTGAGCATATGCACCAAAGACAAATTCTTTGTGTGTCCAATCACACTTGGCCAATAAAGAATTCTGTTCTGTTCTGTTCTGTTCTATTCTATTGTAGACGTTGGGTGGAAATGATGAGAGATGAAATATTCTCCTTCTTTCAAGGACATGAGAACATGGGAAGTGTATGGACGTCATTGTTTGGGGTTGTTTTTGCTGCTTAAGCCCACATCTAAACTGGAAATCACGGCAAGCTAAACCCTGATAAAGAGAGATACATTTATACTGCAGGTTGTGGTGCCTTCGAGTCATTGTTGACCCCTGGACCATTCCCTGCAGTCTTTTGGGCAAGGTTGTTGAAAAGTGGTTTACCCTTGCCTCCTTCCTATGGCTGTAAAAATAAAGGGACTGGCCCATTTATCCTTGTGCCTAAGGCAGGACTAGAACTCACAGTCTCCTGGCTTCTAGCCTGATGCCTTTGCCACTACACCAATGTGGCTCTTGAGTACTGTGGTACATATCGTCTAGCAAATCCAATTCCACATCTGTACTTTGAAAGAATATGAACATGGAAGTGTTGGGAAGGCATCCAGCTTAAAAGCAAGAGAGAAAATCCTTCTTCCTACAAAAGTCTATGTTAGCATTTCTTGATCTGTTTAGCTGAGTTCCGAGACCCATCAACAAATATTTTACATTACAAGCTGATGCACCCTTGTATCCCCCCACCCATGTGCACTGATTATGTTACCTAGTTGGGTAATGAAATGTCTGGAGGAAAGCAACCAAGCCTAGAAAGCGCCAAGGATCCCACAATTCAACCCTAAGCTACAAATGTTCTCTTGCATTGGGTCAAGCCAAGTTTCCTCTCCCCTCCCTTTTCTTCTTCTCCCTTCCCTTCCCCTCCTCTCTCACTATCCCTCTCCTCCTCTTTCCTCTCTCCTATCCTCCCCTCCTTCCTTCCTCTCCTTTCCCCCTCCTCCTCTCTTGCCATGCTCCCCTCCTCCCTCTCCCTTCATTTCCTTGGAGAACGGAGACTGATTTCAAAACAGATCTACCCTGTCTTCTCCCAGGCACATTTCGCCCCGAAGTGAAGTGGAGAAGGATGCAAAAAAAAAACCAGGATGGCTGACATCATGAGGACCGAGTAACAGAGGTTAGAGCCCCTCTACACAAATTCAGTGCTGGAGCCTCTAATGTGCCTGCGTATCAGCCGTTCATGATATGTGCCTCCGGTATCTCCCAGGGCCTTTGCACCCGGGATTTCTTTGTTGTTTCAAATGAAAGCCGCACCTGTTGTTCTCATTATGTGCCCAGGAGCTGGGCTGATTTATTGCCACCTCCGTTGCAGGGGATCTGAAGTCACAGCAAGCAGGGATTTTCCCTTGAAACCCAGCAGCTCTGAGAGCTCGCAGGCAGCTCCTGCAGTTTTCCTCTCTTCCCTCTTATCGTTAGGATCCTATTAAATGTCACCCGAGGTTCCTATTTTGTGCCCTTGGTGGGAGGAGGGCGTGTGTGTCTCCTCAATCTTTTAAATAGAGTCCTCAAGTTACAACCACCATTGAACCCAACATCTATGTTGCTAAGTGAAACATTCGTTAGGTGACTTTTGCCCCCATTTTGCGACTTTTCTTCCCACCATTGTTAAGTGAATCATTGCATTTGTTAAGTTAGTAACATGGGTTGGTAAGTGAATCTGGATTGCCCCATGGACCAGTGGTGGGATTCAAATATTGTTGCCAGCGGTCCGGTGGGCATGCTTTGCATGCGTGCACACACTTTGCATGCGCACACGCACCAAACATGCACTTTGCACAGGCACAGAGGCATTTGCGCAAGCGCAGAGGCGTTCTAACTCACCTCCTGCAAGCCTGCACAATCCCGGTCGCTTCAGCAGCTGCAGTGCAGCACTCTTCTGTGCTGTGCAAAGCAGCTGCACTTCAAATTCAGCGGATAAAGGTGAGTATGGGAGCCCGGGCGGTCAGGTGGGTCAGCAGACAGCAGAGCCAGCAGAGCAGTGGAGACCGAACCGGTCATCACGCCTACCGGCTCTCCAGAATTGGACAGAACCGGTTGAATACCACCACTGCCGTGGACTTTGCTTGTCAGAAGTCTACAAAAGTTGCAGAGGTCCAGTAGGCACCTGTCATAAATATGAGCCAGTGGCCAAGCATCTGAATTTTCGATCACATGACTATGGAGGATGCTGCAACATTCGTAAGTGTGAAAAAGGGACGTAATAAATCACTTTTTTCCAATGCTGTTGTAACTTTGAACGGTCACTAAATGAAGACGAACATTATCTGTAGTTTTTTTTCCTGAACAGTGATACAACCCAAGGAACAAAGCAACACCTTGTGTGAAGGAAACGGGAGTCTAAGAATCGTCTTAGGATTCTGCCACCCAATTCTGCTGAACTTGTCAGCCCAGAACAGAGCTGTTCTCCCAAGGAAGGTTTGCCTTGAACGCCAAGCAGAGGCCTCTGAATTCAGAGTGTGACAGTGGTTATTCTCCAGATCAGCCACCTTCACGAGGCCTTCTGATTGACCTACCAGACCTACCCAAGTGAATAATAAAAACACCTGAACAGCAGGGTGATTTGGCTATTACTTGCTATCCCCAACTGTAAGTAGGCGTATATTTATTGATTTCTAAGATTACCACCTTTCTCCTTGCCAAACTGCCTCTGAGCTGCAAATATATTACTACAAGGGCATCTGCACCTGCTCCATTTCCCCCATGGCGGCTCATTTAAAATGTTTCCATTATCAGAGTACAGGTAGTCCTTGACTTACGACCACAATTGGGACCAAAACTTCTGTTGTTGCTATGCAGGGCAGTTATTTAGTGAATCAGGTCCAATTTACAACCTTTTTTTGCTGCCGTTGTTACACAAATCAGGTTGGCTGTTCATAGCAATAGTATTTAGACTTATATACCGCTTCACAGTGCTTTTACAGCCCTCCCTAAGCGGTTTACAGAGTCAGCATATTGCCTTCAACAATCTGAGTCCTTATTTTACTCACCTCAGAAGGATGGAAGGCTTGAGCCTGGTGAGATTTGAACTGCCAAATTGCAGGCAGCCGGTAGTCAGCAGAAGGAGCCTGCAGTACTGCACTCTAACCACTGCACTCTAACCACTCTAACCACGGCTCATTAGTGAAGCATATGGTTGTTAAGTGAATTTGGCCTCTCCCACTGACTTTGCTCATTGGAAATTGTCTAGGAAAGTTTCAAATGGCGATCACGGAACCCACTCATGGGACAATGCAACCTTTATAAAATACATGCCAGTTCCCAAACACCAGAATTTTGATTACATGATTGTGAAGATACTGCAACGGTTGTAAGTGCAAGGACCAATTGTAAGTCACTTTTCTTCACTACTGTTGGAATCTTGAACAGTCGCTAAATGAACGATTGTAAGTCAAGGGCTACCTGTATTATAGTAACAATATGAATAGCAACAGCACTTAGATTTATATACCATTTCACAGTGCTTTACAGCCCTCTCTAAGTGGTTTACAGAATCTAGGTCCTCATTTTACCCACCTTGGAAGGATGGAAAGCTGAGTCAACCAGTGAGAAGTGAACTGCTGGCAGTGAGCAGAGTCAGCCTGCAATATTGCATTCCAACCACTGCACCACCAGGAAAGGAACAGGGGAATAGCAATAGCACTTAGACTTACTTATATACCACTTCACAGTGCTTGACAGCCCTCTTTAAGCAGTTTACAGAGTCAGCATATTGCCCCCAACAATCTGGGTCCTCATTTTACCCACCTCAGAAAGATGGAAGGCTGAGTCAACCTTGAGCCTGGTAAGGATTGAACTGCCAAATTGCAGGCAGCTGGCGGTCAGTAGAAGTAGGCTGCAGTACTGCACTCTAACCACTGTGCCACCATGGCTGTCATTTCATCTCTCTTCTCCCCATTACATAAGGATTCTGACAGACTGGAATATGTTTAAAACGGCGCTCTCCAAACTTGGCAACTTTAAGACTGGTGGACTTCAACTCCCAGAATTCCTCACAGTGGTGCTAAGGAGTCTACCAAGTCTTAAAGGTGCCAAGTTTGAAGGCCCCTGGCCTAGAAGAAGAGGGTAACTTTAAAGTGGGGGACATCACGTCCTGGCACTACAGTGGAAGGGCTTGCGTTCGTTAAGCCAAGAGAAGACAAACTTGGGGAAAGAGAAAAAAAACCCATGGTTTTCAACACTGTGATGCGTTGACATGCAGAAGATGGAACAGAGGTGTCTGTTTTGCTTCAAGGAGAGGATAAGAAATAATGAGGTCGTTGGGATGCCGATTTGGGGAAAACTTCAGGCGAAGCTTCCTAATTGACAGTGAAACAAGTACTTCAGAAGTCAGGATGACAGTGGAACTCATAAGCTCTAGAGGGCTACTGGTCAGGGATGCTACAGCGGTGTCAGATGCAACATGGCCAAGAGGGGAGCGTTAGACCATTCATCCTTCCCCATCAGGTGCTGTCCAGATAGGTTGAGAAGGGAGCCTTCCAGCCAACAGACTGCAGTTGGCAGTTCAATACACAGACTGCAGATTAAAGAAGGCTTGTGCAAGCAGCCTCTTTGAATCCCATTGTTCTCCTTCCTTCCCGTTCCCCTGTCAAGTTAAATTAGGCCCATATGGAAGGAAGGCAAACACAGACCCACTCCGCCCCGGTGTGCCTTGGCTATTTTCACTCCAGCTCTTCCAGCAGTTCCCAATTCTGAGCGGTAAGCTCACTGGGGCTTAGAGATCTTGGTTTGTTTTGCTCGTTAAACTTCATAAACTGCCACATGCACCGATAGTGTAGAATAAATCATTCTTATTTGGCAGGCAGGCACTCACAATGCTGCCTCCGTGGCTGCCTCCTTCCATTATCTGTTTTCAGCAAAGAATCCCTTGCTGGCAGAGTTAACAAGCCAGAGCCAACCAGCTCTTTTAAGCAGCAATTCTGGTTTCCTGGCAGTGGAAGAGATTAGATGATGCCGAAGGGGCCGGGGAGTGGAATTTCCTGGCCAAATCAACGCCTGGTTTTAAGAGCAAATGCTTCGGATGTTTCCTTGCAAGCTATTCCCCCCCACCTCCTCCTCCCTCTGGCCACCCACCCCACAGGAGTCAACTCTAACACACTGCAACTCCAACACATGGTTAATAGAAAGTAGCCCTTTCCAGAAAGGATCCCTCCTACACAGAGATGCACAAAAATGATGGCTACTGGAAAACCGCCTAGGCGTGAAGGAAAGCTTCCAACAGGAAATGCAGAGGAAGAAGTGAAGCGGTTAGGACAGTGCCAGAGAGGCTAGCATGGAAGCCCCACCAAAGCTGCTTCATGCGCCCTGAGATAAATGCGCACACAATGGCCTATAGGGAGCCTCTGGCAGATCAATAATTCAGAAGGTTCTGGGGTAGAGTTTCTCACTTTAATTAGCCCAAAGCTCCTTGCTGCCTGCGCTTCATTTCAGCAGGAAGATTCATCCTCCCAAAGAGCACCCACCACTGCTCATTCGCACCCATCCATCTCCTGCTGGCTTCTTTATTAAAGAGCTATTTCCTCTGGCCTGCCTGCTTAAGCTTTGCTGCCCAAGCAGGGCAGGTCTGGTTAGAGCTTTCCAAGCCCCTCCGAGAGGGGAAGGTTTTTTTTATTATTATTATGTCTCTTAAGTTCCACCTGCAGTTGGTGGTAAAAGGCAGTAGGTGCCTTGCAGCCAACATTTGTAAGATAGAGAACAGGCCGGGGGCTGTTCTGGGCTCCCAATTCTCTCCCATATCCAGATTTTAACTAAAGTTAGAAATTTTAGGAAGTATCAAGAGTCGCTGAGAGACAAGTAGCATATAAATATCATCACAACAATAATACAAATATGGCTGTGGTGGTCCCTGGGTTATCAGCACACTGAGAACCATATCCAAAAATCTTAGACATGCAAAATCTGCACATTGAGAAAATCTCCATCTGTCAATTACACAAGGCTATACTGCTGGGATCCCCACATATACTACACCAGTATTTTATGATATCCTATGTTCTTTGGAAGAACTCAATGCATAGGAAGGCCAATCTCAGCTAAAGAACTGGCAGTTGTGATTTCACATTGTTGCATATATAACATAAAAAGAATAGACTGTCAACCCTGCCAGATAGACCGGATAGGAAGGACAACCAATAATCTAATTCTCCTTGTTTGAAAAGCTACTGTAACAAGGAAGGACTCACTGGAGAAGAGCCTAATGCTGGGGAAGATTGAGGGCAATAAAAGAAGGGGACAACAGAGAATGAAGTGGCTGGATGGAGTCACTGAAGCAATAGGCGTGAGCTTAAATGGACTTCAGAAGATGGTGGAGGAACATTGTCCCTGGGTTTACGATGGGTCGGACACAACTTTGCAACTAACAACAACAACATTAACAGAATCTTGCAAGTCTGAAAGGACAAGTCTTCCCTTGTCACCTTAAAACCCAATAATTGAGGGAGGGTCTTGAGCCTTTTGCTTTGCCCAGCATGCAGCTGTGGGCTATGCTACCTCTTATCTAACAGTTCCTTTGGCAGCATCTCTTTGCCCAGTTATTCCCACATACTGTTACATAGTTAGTTTTACCCTGAGCATGCTACTTGGGGAATTTGGGAATTGAAGTTTTAAATGGGGTGGGGACAGATGAATCTGATGCCTTTTATGGACTCTTCCAACTCTGTTAATCTAACAGTGTTGGTTGCCATGATCTCTAATCCACAGCAAAATACATTTTTAATAGATGGGGTGGAAGACTCAAGTCAACATCTGACCCAAATGAGTTTCGGTTATGTATTTGCTTCATTTTACTTCATCTTCTTCCACCCACAGGAACGGCTGCCTTTAAGGAAGTACCTTTCAGTGTGTTTCACCTTAAAGCTGACATTTCCAAATTCAGCATTTTTCTCATGTCTTTCTAAATGCCTGTTAATCACCCGAGTTGAGAACTCTGTTCCATCCTTTAGAAAAATGAGAAAATCCAACGGATAACCAGAATCCAATTTATACATTAGCCCAAGAGGTCAAGCCAGCTCGTCTCTGAATTTGCAACGATGGAATCCCTTGAACATCCCTCGTTAATGCAAAATCCTAAAAATAGACTTTCTCCAATTTTCTCTCTTTCAAATGTCTTAGAGCTGCCCTTCCAGAATCCCACCCCGTTTTCAATAAATCCATTGGACCTGCTCGCTAGAAAAGATGAAAGAGGTAATTTAGTACATCTGGAAGGCACAGTCTTAGGTCAAGCCCATGCTCACAAATTTGCCCAATTCCCACAGAGAGCTTCTGCTGCACTCTATGAAGGTTTCAGCAGCATCAAGGCAGCATCTTTTGCAGAGAAGATGAAAAAATTTAACCAGGAATATTTCCATGTCTTTAAGAGCTACTAAGTACAGCGGTATCTCCCCAATCTGCATGCCTCTGAATATCTTGGCTTACATTTTCCACTAGTCTTCTCTGTCTCTTTATGCAATCGTTAGTGAATTGAAGCAAATAAACCTCTATTGAGGAAGAAATAACCCCTATTTCCCATTCTGTGCCCCCCGATTAGGAGAGCTAAATGTCCAAGATCTTCAACTCGTGAGGAGGACACCAAGTGAAGGAATGGTGGGGTAGTGAATATTTGTTCTGACCCAAGCCTTGTTCAAATCAAACAAACACAAAAAGCAAACCTTTTTCATGCAGCGCTGTGAATTCTGTGCATTCACAGCCAAGAGTCATTCAAAACTAATTGTCCCAGAAAAGAGCAAGCCCTTTCAAGGTTGCAAAAGGCTGCCAAGAACAAAAGACTAATTGCAGATAAATATCCAAAGCCAAAAGTTTCAAAAAACAAACTGGAGCAAGCAGGGCTTCAATGAGGACTCTGAGTAGAAAGAACTTCTTTGCTTCCTGCAAAGAAGCCAATCCCGAAGGCTGGCTTTTATCCCTTACGGGAGGGGCCATCACCTTCCAACCTTACTTTCGAGTCGCCCATGCTGCTGCAGCTGCTCTTTCCTTTGAGCAGCCCTGCGCGCATGTGCACTGAGCACAGGCTCCCCGGGGTCCTCTTCATCACTGCTGCCAGACTCCACAACCTCCAAAGGCAGCACCCCACTCTGATAGTCCTGGCCCCATCCCTGCATCACATGCAGGCCCCTCGTCTGAGTCCTCGCTCTCAGACCTCAGCCGTCTGCTGCCAGCGAACCACAACAATATTGAATTAGGTGGGTCCTTTTCATTTGACCCAATGCGGCGTAGTCTTTGACTTACCACCATTCATTTAGTGTCCGTTCAAAGTTACAACAGTACTGGGAAAAAAAGTTATTATGACCATATTTCACACTTACAACCGTTGTGGCATCCCCAATGGTCATGTGATCAAAATTCAGACGCTTGGCAACTGACTCTTATTTATGATGCTGCAGTGTCCCAGGGGTCATGCAATCCACTTTTGTGATCTTCTGACAAGCAAAGACTATGGGGAAGGCAGATTTGCTTAACAACCATGGCAAGAAAGGTCGTAAAATAAGGCAAAATTCACTTAAGCGTCAGTAACAGAAATTTGGGCTCAGTTGTGGTTTTAAGTCCAGGACTCCCTGTAAAAGACTGTTTTAGGTATATCATGGCCCTCACACAAACCGATGAGACGCCAGCAAGTTTTCGGTTGTGATAATGATGGATGCTCACTCCCACATCATTGTCAGCTGAAAGGACCTCTGAGTTTCCCTGGGGCTCCTAAGGGAATCAGTGAAGGAACATCAGAACATCCCTACCCTCAAGCCACAACCTTTGTCTCTAACTGGGATGTGTTTATCAGCTAAATCACTGCCACTCAACCCGTTTGAAAGAGGAGCAATGAAGAACAATTGAAAAGAGAATATAGAATAACAGAGTTGGAAGGGACCTTGGAGGTCTTCTAGTCCAACCCCCTGCCTAGGCAGGAAACATAATTTAACACTTCAGACAAATGGCTATCCCACATCTTTTTAAAAACTTCCAGTGTTGGAGGATTTGCAACTTGTGGAGGCAAGTTGTTCCACTGATTAATTGTTCTCACTGTCAGGAAATTTTTCCTTAGTTCTAGGTTGCTTCTCTCCTTGATTAGTTTTCACCTGTTGCTTCTTGTCCTGCCCTCTGGGGCTTTGAGGAATAACTTGACTCCCTTTTCTTTGTGGCAGCCCCTGCTGTAAGCACTTGCCAGAAATATCCTTATTGGAAGCATTTGGAAGCGCGTTGATGTCACTTCACATTTTTCATACGAATACTTGCTGCCCAGCCCTTCCTCTTCCAATGTAAACAAACTTTACACAGATGACTTACCAAGCGTGGGAATCTTCGGCACCTTAGAAGATGGCTGTGGAGGCTCCTTTGTGGTTGGGCGGGGATGCTCTGTGGTAGTTAGCTTTCGTTCTGTAAAAAAGAATAAATTAAAAAAAACCTCCACTGTATAGCGATAGCAATAGCACTTAGACTTATATACAGCTTCACAGTGCTTCACAGCCAGTGGTGGGATTCAAATTTTTTTACTACCGGTTCTGTGGGCGTGGCTTGGTGGGCGTGGCAGGGAAAGGATACTGTAAAATCTCCAGTCAAAGGTGGTATTTGCCGGTTCTCCGAACTACTCAAAATTTCCACTACCGGTTCTCCAGAACTGGTCAGAACCTGATGAATACCACCTCTGTTCACAGCCCTCTCTATGCGGTTTACAAAGTCAGCCTATTGACCCCAACAATCTGGGTCCTTATTTTACCCACCTTGGAAGGATGGAAGGCTGAGTCAACCTTGAGCCTGGTGGGATTCGAACTGCCAAATTGCAGGCAGCTGGCAGTCAGCAGAAGTAGCCTGCAGTACTGCATTCTAACCACTGCACCACCGACGCTCTAAAATATATATATAGTATAGCAAGAAAAAAAAGTGAGACCTTCAAATTAAAGCAAAAACTGTTAAAATTGCCCAATGAAAATACAGTTACAGTATCCCAAAGGTGCTTTTCAAGAGGCAACTGGGCTTTCTTGGGGCTTTCCCCCCCCCTGAAAACATTTCCCTTCTCATCCAAGAAGCTTCTTCAGTTCTTCGGTTCCGGTATGTAGATTCACACTGTTAAGTTTGCATGAAGAGTCAGACGCGAAGAGCTTCAGTGAAGAGTTTATTAAGTGACTACAGCTCGAATGGACCCAACTTGGCTGGGCTACGGCTGCTTCTTATAGCCAGCAGCCGTAGTTGCCAGCCAATGGGAGTGCAGGGTTTTTTCCCGCACTATTTAAACCAATACCATTTGACATTTTATAAGAACAGTTCAAATAAACCAATAACATTCAAACCTACATACATAACACCCCTCCCCACTAGGTTCAGTCCATACCAAACCCCAACCTATCTAATGTATTCTTTTAAATAGGTGGGGCTCTTATGTACGTTGAGACCTTCGTGGTTCAGAAGTTTTAACATTCTCACCCAGTGAGAGAGGAAATGTGTCTGCTGACATTTCCCTGCTGGGACTTCCTGTGAAAGGAGACCCTGTTAGACTGTTAGAATCTGGTCTCTCCTCCCAACCCATCTCCATTCCTATGTCAGCACCCAAGTCAGGTAGTGATGTGCAATCTTCCACTTCTAATGATGGATTTTGGCATTGTGACAGGTTTTGGGATGGTTCCTGTCATAATGGCTCGTTACACATGGGGTTGATTCTTGCTTGCTGATTTTCCTCCTGTTCCTCCCCTTCCCCCCTAGAATTGACATCAGGTGAGGGAACTAGAGAGAGACAAGGGCGATGTTCCTGAGGGAACCTGGATCTAAGTTGATCAATGTGCCTGCTCCAGAGGAGTCCATCCTCTGTTTGTACCCTGTAAGAACAAGGGCCTCAGTTGTAGTGGATGTCATGGGAATTACCTCTAGCCATTTAGAGTATGCATCTACTAGCACTAGAAAAGTGTGCCCTCTTGTAGGGCCTGCAAAATCAATGTGGATTCTAGACCATGGGCCCCTAGGACATTCCCATTCCTGTGTGGGGGTGTGGGGTGGGGCAGGCCTGACTACCTGGCAATTGGGACAAGATGCAACCCAGTTTTCAACCATTTTGTCAATACCTGGCCACCATACATAACTCCTGGCCAATCCCTTCATCCTTACAATACCAGGATGACCCTCATGTAACATTTCCAAAACCTCTCTTTGCAGTTTTGCAGGACTAACCACCCTGTTACCCCACAAAATACATCCTCTTAATACAGATAATTCAGTTTGCCTGGACTTAAAAGGTTGGGCAAGGTGAGGTAGATCTTGAAGAGGCCAACCTTTCTTAATCCAGCCTATAACAAGAGCCAACACAGTGTCTTTGGCAGTCTCTCTGGCAATTTCAGCAGCATGAACTGGAAGCTTGGCAACAGTTTCTAGGAAAAAGGTGTGTGTTTCAGGTTCAAAGTCCTCCTTGTGGCAAGGCAGTGGGCAACGACTCAGTGCATCAGCATGTCCAATGTCCTTGCCAGGCCTGTGAATCAGTTTGTATGAATAAGCTGCAAGAAATTCAGTCCACCTCAGCATTCTTGGTGACAGGATAGTAGGTGTAGGTTTGTCTCCTGCCACAATGCCTAACAAAGTTTTGTGGTCTGTAACAATGGTAAATGTCCTACCATACAGATATTCATGAAATTTCTTGACAGCTGCAACAACTGCCAATGCCTCTTTGTCCAGTTGGCTATAATTCTTCTCTGCTTTGGTCAAGGTGCGAGAGTAAAATGCAATAGGGGCTTCTCTCCCACTAGGAAGTCTGTGGCTCAAACCCCCCCCCACTCCAAAAGGGGATGCATCACAAGTCAGTACAACAGGCAAATTCTCAGAGAACTGTATCAGTGCAGCATCAGATGTGACTAGTCTCTTAATACTGTTAAATGCTGATTGTTCCTTCCTCCCCCATATCCAAACAGACTTCTTATCAAGTAATCTGTGCAAAGGTTCAGCAATGGTTGCCTTTTGAGGTAGAAACATGTGATAAAAGTTAATAAGTCCAAGGAAAGCTTGCAAATCTGTTTTGCATTTAGGTTTAGGGGCTTCTTTGATTGCTTTAACCTTGGCATCAGTAGGGTGGATGCCATGCTTGTCAATCATGTAGCCCAGGAACTCAACCCTGTCTGTCTTAAGTGTGCATTTTTCTTCCTTGACTTTTAACCCCGCTTTCCTGAATCTGGTGAGGACTTCTCTGAGTCTTTATTGAAGCTGAGTGTCATTTTCAGCAGAGATTAACACATCATCAAAGTAAGGCACTACCCTTGGCAGCCCTTGGAGCATTCTTTCCATAAGGCTTTGAAAAATGCCTGGTGCCATGCTGACTCCAAATTGTAACCTTTTACATTTGAAGGCACCTCTATGAGTCACAATGGTTTGGGCCTCTGCTGTGGCATCATCAACCATTAGTTGTTGATATGCCTGGGCCAAATCCAATTTGGCAAAGACTGTACCCCTGCCAAGTGAATGTAACAGATGATGCACAACTGGTACTGGGTATGCGCTCTGCTGCAGCGCATGGTTCAGTGTCCCCTTATAGTCTCCACAAATTCTTACTGACCCATCAGCTTTGACTGGTGTGACTATGGGTGTTTCCCATCTGGAGTGATCAGTGGGCTCTAAAACCCTTGAGCAATTAATTTGTCTAATTGTGCATCAATTTTTCCTTTAAAGCAAATGGAACCCTCCTGGGCTTTAAACGAATTGGGGACACCTTGGGATCTAGGTTGAAAGTGATAGGGGTCCCCATATACTTGCCCAGTCCTTCGCTGAAGACCTCTGGAAACTCAGACTTCAAGGCCTCCTCCCATTCAGAGTTGCTCACGTGATTGATGCCAGTCACCTCGATGCCTAGTGGCTTGAACCACTCAAGTCCCAGCAAGCTTGGGCGATCCTTGTCCACGATGGTCAGGGGCAAACGTTTGGTGTGGCCTTTAAACTGCACATTGAAATCTCTTGCTCCAACTACTGGAATCTTGTTCCCTTTAAGAGTCAGTGCTTGCTTCTGGAAATGCTTCTTCTGAATGTTAGGAAGTGTAGCCTGTGAGTAGTGTCCCATGACACCATAGATAAATAAGAGCCTGAGTCCACTTCCATTTGGCAAGGCCTTCCTTCAATGAACACCTTCACGTATACTTTTCTGCTTCTCAAGGGTGAAGAATGACCAATGGTGATTGTTTGGTGAGTTTCATTCTTCCCATTTGCTTCTGAATTGCGCCCTATCTTTTCAATGAAGTTGTTGGGCTTAAAATCCTTTTCAGGAGACTTCTTCCTACTAGGTGGAGTTCTGGATGATTTGCAGACTCTGGCTAGGTGACCCCTTTTCTCACAACATAGGCAGATGGTGTCTAAGAACTTGCATTCAGTGCGGGGGTGCCCCCCCCACGGCCTCTGCAATAAAATTCTTGCCTCTTTTTTCCGGGGTCTTTCCTTTTCTTCTCCATTCTGAGTCTAAAAATTCCTTCCTCCACCTCACTGCAATCTGAATCAGAGTCTATTTGCTCACAATGGGTTGTTGTGGATTTTTCCACATCAGAATGGCTTGAGGCCTGGCTTGAGGCCTTGTTAATCTTTTTCATGGCCGCAGCTGAGGACTTGGTGGCTTCTGCTGAAACAGGTTCTTCTATGGCCTCCTTAAACGTGATCTTAGGTTTCGTTAACAGTTTGCTTTGTAAGACCTTATCTTTGAGGCCTAGGACAAACCGATCACGCATGGCCTCTTCTAAGTTGGTAAAGTCACAAGCACCCCCAATGTCCCTTAAGCTTGCCACGAAGTCATTAACATTTTCGCTTTCCCCTTGATCCCGACGGTAAAACTCGTGTCTCTTAATGAGGCACGATACTTGTGGGGCGTAATGGGCTCTTAAAAGCTTTTCCAAATCAGGCCATTCCACTACCTTCAATTCTGCAGCTCCCGCCAACGCCATCTTGAAGACTGCCGGACCACAGTGCATGAGAAATACCGCCCTCTTCCGCTTCTCGGGAATATTGGCGAGGTCGTTTCCTTCCAAGTATATCTGGAAGCGATCCGCATACGAATCCCAGTCTTCCGCCGCCGGATCGAATGGGGCTGGGGGGGTGTTCAGCGCAGCCATCTCGCTCTTCTGCTCACCTTCCGCATTGTCTCTTCTTCAGGGCAATCCCACCTTTGTCGCCAATGTTAAGTTTGCATGAAGAGTCAGACGCGAAGAGCTTCAGTGAAGAGTTTATTAAGTGACTACAGCTCGAATGGACCCAACTTGGCTGGGCTACGGCTGCTTCTTATAGCCAGCAGCTGTAGTTGCCAGCCAATGGGAGTGCGGGGTTTTTTCCCGCACTATTTAAACCAATACCATTTGACATTTTACAAGAACAGTTCAAATAAACCAATAACATTCAAACCTACATACATAACACACACCTTTGCAAATTGTATGATAGTGATGGAAAGAGGGCAGATGACTAGACAGCTCAAACATCTTTCTTGTAAGAAAGTTTTGTGAATCTTTAGCTTGGAGAACAGGAAAACATAACCGGTGTCTAGGAGGCCATGCCTATCACAGAGAAAGCAGACAGGGAGAAGTTTTTCACCGTCTCCAAAGCATCAGCCTGCAAAATGACTTCAACCAAAGCCATGCTTACTTCTGCTTTGTTTCTTGGTTGCCATTCAAGGATGGAAGGGGGGAACCTTAGGAATGTGGTGCCTCAGTTGGTTAGTCATAGCATCTACCAGCCGGCGTGTGAACCAAGGTCATGTCAACTGACACCTGTCAGGAATCTATGGCTGGACAGACTGGCCCATGTGACCTGAGAGACCTGGAGGGAGGGATGGAAATTCTTTTAACTATCCCTATGGGTGGGAATAATTTAGAGGTGGCTTCACTTTTCTGAGTGCCAATATGATGTACTCATTAAAAGGGTTTCTTCAACCTGAACAATGTGTCAGAGTCCTGAATTCCCGGAGTTCATTACTCGGAACGATGACCCAAAGTCTAGGACAAGGAACCATCCAATGAAACTGACTTGGGGGGGGGGGTTAAGGAAAGAAGAAAACTCTTCCTCATGGAGCACACCTAGCTTGTGAAATTCTTTTCTTCACTTGGATGATTTCAAAGGGGGTAGGGCAGTGGTGGGATTCAAATTTTCTTACTACCAGTTGTGTGGGCATGGCTTGGTGGGCATGGCAGGGGAAGGATACTACAAAATCCCCATTCCCTCCCCACCCCCCTAACCTGCTTTCCAGCTCCGTTCTCCTGTGCAGGGCAACCAAAGAAGACCCAGCCAATCAGCTGGGACTTGGGAGGTGGAGAATAGATGGGGGTGGGGCCAGTCAGAGGTGGGATTTGCTGGTTCTCTGAACTACTCAAAATGTCCGCTACTGGTTCTCCAGAACTGGTCAGAACCTGCTGAATACCACCTCTGGGGTAGGGTAAATTATCCTAAAGCTTCAAGATTTAGGATTATCTCCCAGTCAGGGGCTGCTGTGAGAAGTAGGCAGCCATAGAAATTGAACCACTCTCTTAGGCCACTGTGTGAAACAAAATGGTAGATTCAGATCAGTCCTGCCTGATCCTGTAGGGCTGTTTTTTATGATTTGATTCCATTATACTCTCTTAAGAAAACAGGATGATGAAAGCCAAGGGGAAAAAATCTCCAAACGTGAAATAGCTATCAGGAAGAAAGGCAAAGATGTGCACTTCTGTTCCATACACTATCAGAAAATAATCTAAGTACCGGTAGTCCTTGGCATGTGACTGAAAGAAACCTGCCCATTATAGTCACAAAATGAGTCGGTCATATGATGGAACCCTGTCTCATGATCCTTTTTTTTGTGGCGGTTAAGTAAATCACTGTGATTGTGAAGTGAACCTGTGGATGTTAAATGAACCAATGTTTTACAATGGGTGCAGTTTTGCTGAAAATCAGAATTAAGTGCCAGGTTGCAGGAAAACTATCATAAAACATGGTCATGTGACTACGGGACATGGCAAACATCTATAAATTGGTCACGTTGTCAAGTGCCTAAAGTTTGGTCCTGTGACCACAGACCCAATCATTGACTTCTTGAATCTAGGTAAGTACCTTCTTTCAGGTCGGTCATATCTTTGAAGAGTCGCCAAGTCAAGGTCATAAGTCAAGGACTACCTGTCAGCCTTCAAGACTCCTTTCTTTTCTTTCACTATCTTTTTGGCTGCCATAGTAACGGGGGAGAGTGAATCACTTGGGTTTTATGGGGTGGGAAATGTGCTGGAGGTTTTAGAGAATGAACTGTATAACTTGGGGAAAACTTTATTGTTTATGCTTATTTGCTTGCTTACTGCGCAACTGCAGCTCTTTATCAAACTAGGCCAAGGTCAACGGCCAGATGTCTGCATCACCACCTAAAGATGCCCCACATGACATTATGCACATCTTTGATTGGATGAACCGTTTGAACTATTGTGTGTGGAAACGTTGCCCTAACTTTGTATATGTGTTTTTCGCGTCTAAATCCTCAGATCTAGAATCCTTTTGATGCTACCACTTGATTTCCAATAAAAGTTTCTTTTCTCTATAACAATGGAGTCTGTGTCTTTCTTGGATTTTGAATGGAGCACCATCTGACACTACCTGTAATACCATTAGAAATGTCTTACCAGAGAATTATCTTAAACAAATCATCTAATCTTGGGGAGGGGTGTGCTTTAGCTCTGTGTTTCTGAGATGGGACTGACCTAACTCAGGTATGGATAAGTAACTTTTCCCTGCCCTTTTTGCAGTGAGCCAGAAGAACGGCAAAAAAAAAAAATCAGCTGTGCCAGAAAAACATAATAAATTGGATTTAAATCACATTGTGTCCAATTCAATACTTAATCACATTAAAACAAGAAAATGAGTGACAATTTCTATAGAAGCCCTGGGTGCAGCCAAACTTTTTTTTGAGATGATGGGATGTGCAGCTCTGTGATGGACCCCAACACAGAATTTTTGTACTAAGGTCGTCCTAGTTACTACAATGTTTACACTAGAATCACTGTTCAGAAATTTGCATCTGATTTCTAAGGTTGCAGTAGACAAAAGGTTATTAGGTTCAGACTTTCTATGCGCGTTTGGTTTATCATATGATGAACCTGAAATTAATCCTATGAGAGCTGAGCACAGGCCTAGTTATCCATCATCTTGTTCCAGTTCTTGCTGTCCATGACAACTGACAAAGCATTCTGATTTGGGAAGGAACAAACACCCAACATGGACAAAGAACTATCCAATCCATAGTCTTTCCTTCCATTAATTTGTATTCTGGATATTGCTTGTTGTCTGGTCTCCACAAATTAGTAAACTTATATAATACAGACAGTAGGTTTTGCAAGGCCTTCTAACAAATCCTTGGTGAAGGGTTACCTTCACAGCTGACAGTAGTGTTGAAAAATGAACATTTCTCCTTCGACGCTTCTCCATTCTTCACGCAGCTCCCCGTACCTACAAATGAAGGAAGTGGTGAAGCAGAGCACAATAACAAGCAACAGTTTTTACTTTTTCTTATTCTTCTTCCATAGATGGCAATACAGAACCAGGCTGGCTGGGTTTGCTCATGACAATATGCTATGGCATGTTTTAATTGTGGTTTGCAGGACCACCACCCCTCATCCACAGAATGCCTCCAGATACCAGTTGCAAAGGAACGATAGTGGGAAGGGATGAAGTCTCCATCTTCTGCTTGGGAGCGCTTGGTGAGGGGTTGAGGACAACTTGCTACTGCCAACTCGCCACAGGACAAATTGCCATGGCCAACTCGCTGCAGGACAATTCACATGGGATAACAGTGCAATAAATGTTATCTGCCACTGTTTCTTCTATATTACTTCCATTTTTGGCAGTGGAAATAATGTCAAAGAAACAGGGGTGGATAATATTTATCACGTTGATTTATCTCATGTGGAATTGTCATGTGGCAAGTTGGCTGTGGCAAGATGGCTGCACCAGGTTGACCAAGGCATGATGGCCACAGAGAGTTGGCCACGGCATGATGGCTGCAGCTAGTTCGCCATGACGAGATGGCTGTGGCAAATTGGCTGCAGTGAGTTGTCCCATTCCTCCTGGTGAATGGCAGCCACATTAGTTGGGGGAACACCAATAGACTTTCCTCCCACATAAATGATATGGTTGCTACCTCATTCTTGACCTAAAGTGAGCCTTAGAATTGTTTTGTTTTATCTTATGCGAAAGCAGTTCTATCAGCTACTTCTGTCCCCAAAATAGCACTGAAGCAGTTGTCATCAGAAAAGTGAAGAGTTTACTCCTGCTGTTGGTATCCTGTCTCTTTTTCACAAAGGGTACAACAGAAAAGATTTTCTAATTAGGTTTGTTCCTGCAAAACACAGAAGCACTAAATGCCCTTCCGCAGTGGAAATCCAAAGTCTGGAACTTGTGGCTGTCATTTTTATTTGTTGTGACTGTGAGGTTCATAGAAAAGCCATTTTTGGGATGTTGTGAAATGCTTCTTCTTCTAAGTTTGAAAGTTCACCACTGTCACAAACCATTCAGACTCAGGTAACAGGAAGATGGAAACACTGACCTGTTCTACAGGGCTAATCTAAGAACTACGACACAAAACAACTTTAAAAAGTAATACTCTCAGACTCAACTTAGGACAGAACTGTAAAACTTTCCTTTGTGCTCCCTGCAACTTCATTGATTTTATCCTTGCAGTTTTCTAAGCACCCAGTATGAACACAACCTCGTTTTCATCCACAAAGCATTTAAAACCAAGAAACCCCAGTTGCTTTTTGAAAAGCACCTTTGGGACAACCATGACATGGATGGTTGAGAAACTTCATAGACCCAAAGTATTTTAAACCATTCTTAAAAATTGCCTTAAAAAAATCAACAGTAGGAACTTACCTATTCCCAGCTAAGCTCCTACTGTTGTTTCTTCTAGACAATTTTTAAGAATGGTTTTAAATGATTTGGGTCTATGAAGTTGCCTATCTTTTGCTTGGCTTGCTGAGTGTTAGAAGAAGTCTGGAGTCTGTTGGAAGAAGGTGGAGTTCTTATCCTGAAGCTGGATAAGAAAATAATCTAATCTATGGGGTCCTTGTTACTCTCTCTGTTGTTTTTTTGCAAACAGTTCATTACCAAACTGTGTAACATTACCACAGCACAGATGATGTTACCTAGTTTGGTAAGGAAATGCCTGCAAGAAAACAACCAAGCTCAGAGAACAGCAAGGACCCCTTGGTTCAACCTTGAACTACAAATATTGTGTTTTATGAGCTAATATAACTCTCCCTGCTTCTTGACGCAAACTCTTAGTTTCTAATCCATACTGGCCAGCAATTCTCGTTAGCAACAAGCACCAGATCTCAAAAATCAACAGACAGCAAAGGCTGTTCTTTTACAGCTCCAGGCTATCCCTTCCTTCTTGGAACTGTAGCCAGGGCAACAAGTCAGATGTAAACCAAAAGACTTTCAGAACTTGAGGTGGCTTAGATGTTCCCATAAAATAGAAGGATTTTCAGAGTGCTGGCCTTAACTTGGCTCTTGTGGACCATTACAACTTTCAGCATCTGTCACTATTGGCCATGAAGGCTAATCTGCTAGAAGTTGCAGTCTGAAAGTTGGTAGCTCATCTTTGCAAAAAAAAAAAACCCAGGGTCCTCACAAGGAGGTAGTAGTAACTGAGAGAGGGATCTTGGAGTCCTAATGGACAATCATTTAAATATGAGCCAACAGTGTCCTGCAGCTGTCAAAAAAGCTAACACAGTTCTAGGCAGCATAAACAGAGGGATAGAATCAAGATCACGTGATGTGTTAATACCCCTTTACAATGTCTTGTTAAAGCCACACTTGGAATCCTGCATCCAGTTTTGGTCACCACGATGTAAAAAAGATGTTGAGACTCTAGAAAGAGTGCAGAGAAGAGCAACCAAGATGATTAGGGGACTGGAGGCTAAAACAAATAAAGAACAGTTGCTGGAATTGGGTTTGTGTAGTTTAATGAAAAGAAGGACTAGGGGTGAGATGATAGCAATGTTCCAATATCTCAGGGGCTGCCACAAAGAAAAGGAAGCCAAACTATTCTCCAAAGCACCTGAAGGCAGGACAAGAAGCAATGGGTGGAAGCCAATCAAGGAGAGAAGCAACTTAGAACTAAGGAGAAATTTGACAGTTAAAACAATCAGTGGAACAACTTGCCTCCAGAAGTTGTAAATGCTCCAACACTGGAAGTTTTTAAGAAGAGACTGGATAACCATTTGTCACTCTAAAGTGGTGTAGGGTTTCCTGCCTAAGCACGGGGTTGGACTAGAAGGCCTCCAAGGTCCCTTCCAATTCTGCCATTCTGTTCTATTCTATTCTATTCTATTTTCTATTCTATTCTATTCTATTCTATTCTATTCTATTCTATTCTACTCTACTCTACTCTACTCTACTCTACTCTACTCTACTCTACTCTACTCTGCTCTGCTCTACTCTATTCCATCCCATCCCATCCCATCCCATTCCATTCCATTCCATTCTTCTACAGCATCCATCAATTCCGGACATTAGTGACCTCAACCCTGACCATTCTGAGCAGCATTTCAATTTAGATAAGGTGCCTTCCAACTCTGACCAAAAATTCAAGCCTGTGCTGATAAGACAGAGAAGTGCACTCTATAATAATAGTCTAAATAGTCATTACAACTAATTTATGGCACAGGTCATCTTCTGACATATTTTTTGGGTGCTGCTGCACAAAACCTAGCAATATTATATGTATGTTGTCACAGGGTTGGCATCCAAGAGCAGCAGGGAGGTGTAAAATTGCGTCCTGAGTATTTATGCAGTAACAGTAAAGTGGTAATAATGGTAAAATGAAGCAGGCAATGCAAATATTTGGCCAGCATTCTTTTTTTATTGACTTACCTGGCTTCTCATGAGACTCCTGACAGTATTTCCAAATGCAGTTTGTAATATTCTGGGAAGGAAAACCCTCAGTGCATTGTTTACATGACTCCAAATCTTTACATTCCCCTGTTTAAAAAAAGGCATAGAAAGGTTGTTTATAAGTGTTGGTTGAAGTGACAGAAAATTGTTAAGTTCTAGAGTTATTCAATGACCAGGAGCTGCCAAAAAATTGCCCTTTGCCTTTTGCCTCCTGCCTCCAAAAATGTTCAGGTATTTAATTTTAGATTCGACAGGTAATCCTCAACTTACAACCATTCATTTAGCAAGTACTAGCTCAATACCCGTGCTTCACTACGAAACTGAAACAGTATTTGCTGTGTGAGCAAGGAGGAGACAGCAAGGAGCCTGGGTGTGGCTTAGTTCAACTGTTCTGTAGTAAAGCTGCTTGGTGCTGTGAAACTAAAACTGAAACTCCTCTCCTCTGCTTGTGTTTTGCATTTGGAACAGATTTCTTTTCTGGTGGGGAGTGGGAGTAGAACTCCTTAGCATCAGAGCGCGTTAATAATAATATAGGAAATACTAATGCTCTGATGGTCATTTCGAAAAATCCTTTCTTATTGAGCACCTAGAAGCCAAGAGGAACATACCTGCCAAATTTCAAGTTTGTAGGCTTCACGGTTCTGGAGATTTTGTGATGATGCATGAGTGGTATTTAGCTTTTATATAAATTGATGATTTGTTTGAAGTCACAACAGCTCTGAAAAAAGCTATTTATTATCAGTCCTTGTACTTAGGGACTGTCATAGTATCCCACATGGACAAAATTTGAACGCTTGGCAACTGGCATGCATTTATGATGATTGCAGCATCCAAAGATCATGAGATCATCATGTGTGACCTTCCCAGCCAGCTTCCAAGAAACAAAATAATGGGGGAAGCTGGATTTGCTTAATGATCACAACTAATGTGATTTGCTTAAGAACAGTGGCAAAAAGTCCTTCCTTTGTTTTGAAAACCGTGCTATATATCGTATGAATCTGGCCAATGACGATTTCTAATAGGAACAAACCCCAATGAACAAAATAATTAGCCTGATGTGTAAGCCGTAAGCCACAACTGTATTTCTGTCACTTTTAGGAAGAGATATTTTTATTTCCTTCTTGTTTTCTACTCTTTTAGTATTATATCCTTGGGCTTCTTTGTACCTACTAGCTTGTTAGCTTGCAGGCAGTTGCCCCATGTCCACGTGCATGTTTAGTTTCTGTACATCATGTAGAAAATATTATTTTTCTCTGACTACAGTCCACTGGATGGGGTAGACGATGAGCTAAAAAAAGTCTGTACAAGGACAATTAGACTTTAACGTGCTGTCAGGGCTCCGACAAATTCACCCCCATTCAAATCATAAGTCTCTAGCCACATCTCTCAGAGTAAAAATAATATGATTTATTAGGAGTGACCATGTTGGCGTTACCTGGGTGCAGCCGGCACTAAAACACATCATTCATTTCCCCTTTGACCCTGATCTTCCCCCCACTCCCTGGATGTATATTCTCCAATGGGACACATCCATAGCCAAGAGTCATCAATCATGCTCTCCAGTAATAATCTTGCGCGCCAACAGCTTTGGGTTGCCTAACAATTATCTGAAGCATTTTAGGAAAGCACTACTTTCCCCCATTCCCTTTCTGCTAGCAACTAAAAAAACCAAAGAAGTATTTTTAGTTGACATGTGCCACAAGATTCTGGGTTGTTTTTGCCATAAAAAGTTCTCATGCTGGAAATATTAAAAATATATTACTTTTTTGCAATTTACATAGCTGCCCCATCTCACAACCTGATAACAGTACAAGATAACCTAACAATGAGAAAAACAATGTTGACTGTGTGAATGACTGTGCAAGGATAATTGTATATAATTCAAGGCTTGTGATCGAGGAAGTGGACGTATCTAGCTGATCTTGAAATGCTAAGCGAGGTCAGAACTGATTAGCTGTTGGACAAGAGACCACCCACAAATCCCCCAAGCTGTAGGCTAGACCAGTGGTCACCAACTGCTTGTCCTTGGACCACTGGTGGTCTGCGAGAAAATTTTGGTGGTCCGCAGAAAGATTATTTGCATTTTTTATATTGCATTAAATCAGGGATCCTCAAACTACGCCCCCTGGGTCAGATACATACAATGAACATTTGTGTTGCTGAAGAGAGTCTCCCCCTTCGGGGGTGTTGTGTGGGTCAGAGGGGGGCAGAAATTCTGACTTGGGGTCTGCTTCAGCCTCCTGGTGCGAAGCTTTGGGCAAAGGTTGGAGGGAAGGGCTGCTGGTGAAGAGCCAGAGGATGTTCTGACCCAAACCCTTGTCCAATACAACAAACATGAACCAAAGGGAACAGAAACCTTTTAATGATTCTTACGAATCCCTGGTTAAAAGGCTGCTGCAAACTAATTTTGATAAACGAGCCTCGCCAAAACTGTGCGAGGCTGCCAATAATTACAGATAAGGTTACCTAGAAATATTTTACAACACAAGAGTCTTCAAATACCAAATTAAGATACTGTAATGTCCACGAGGTTGAGTTTCAAAACGTCTTTGCTTCCTGCAAAGAACGTTCGCCTCACAGCTGGCTTTTATCTTCTTGAAGGAGGGGCCATTACCTTGCAGCCTTACTCCCGAGTCACCCATGCTGCTGCAGCTGCTCTTTCCTGCGTGCAGCCCTGCGTGCATATGCACTTGGCACAGGTTCCTCGGGAACCTTCTCATCGCTGCTGCCAGCCCCCACAATCTCTGAAGGCAGCAGTCCACTCCCTAATGGTCCTGGCCCCTCATCTGAGTCCTCGCTCTCCTCAGCCATCCGCACCTGCTGCCGGCTACCACAACAAACAGCCTTGTTCCAGTGGGACTGCATCATGGCCTGGAACTGGCTGACCATCTCAGTCTGCTGAGCCTCCAGGTGCCAGTACCTGGCCTTGCACTCCCGCAGGTCTTCCCTCGGCTTGGAAAGCCTATGCTCGTAGTCCTCAGTGAGGTGCTTCTGCTGAGCCTCTTTCTCAGTCAGATCCAATTTGAACTGAGCCAGCTGTTTTGCCAACTCTTTCTCGTGGGGGCTGCTTAGCTCCAACAACTGCTTCCTGCTGGGGCCCCAAGGAGCCTGGGCAGGCAGACGAAGAGTGGCTGGGAAGGGGGAGGGCGAGTAGAGATCGGCGAGGTGCCCCTCAATGTGAGTGACATCAAGTTGGCCATGCCCACCCAGTCACATGCCCATCTAGCCATGCCCACCCAGCTGGTCATTAGGCAGATTACATTAGTGGTCCGTGGGATTTAAAATTATGAATTTGGTGGACCCTGAGGTCCGAAAGGTTGGTGAACCCTGGGCTAGACTGCAAAGCTGAAAAGACACCTTGACAAAGTCCTTGAGTTACAGCATGATGGAGCCCAACATTTGTGTTGCTTAATTTGTTGAGTTTTGTCCCATTTTATGACTTTTCTTTGCCAGAGTTGTTAAGGGCATCATTGCATTTGTGAAGTTAGTAACATGGTTGTTAAGTGAATCTGGCTTCCCCATGGACTTTGCTTGTCAGAAGGTCGCAAAAGGGGGACTCACATAATGCCGGGACACTGCAACCATCATAGCTGGCTGGAGAATTCTGGGAGTTGAAGTCCACAAGTCTTAAGTTGCCAAGTTTGGAGACCTCTGGCTTAAATGATTAGGATAGCTCTGTGATGGCAAACCTATGGCACGTGTGCCATATGTGCCATAGGTGGCACACAGAGCCCTTTGTGCCAGCACGCAAGCTGCAGGCAAACTTACCTTACTGCACATGCGCACACCTCCCAGCTGTTTTTTGGCTGGTTTGAGGCCTTTTTCGGCCTCCCAGGCTTGAGGAAAGCCCCTGCAGCCTGAAAAATAGGCCCGTTTCATCCCTTCCTGTATTTCTGTATTTCTCAAGCCTGGGAGGCTGAAAAAGGCCTCAAACAGGCCGAAAATCAGCTGGGAGGCGCTGTGCAGGTAAGGGTGGCGGGGGATTGTGCATGCACAGAGGGCGTGGGTGGTGGTGCACACATTGCCTTCTGGGTGCTGGCATGCAAGCGCGCATGCGCAAAATTTTTGGCACAGGAGCCCAAAAAGGTTAGCCACCACTGGGATAGCTCATAACCTCTGGAGATCTTTCTACTCTGCCTAGGGCAGAAAGATTTTATATCTGCTGTGCAACTGCAATCCCGTGCAGGTTTACTTAACCCCAAAAAGGAGGCCAGCTTGGAATGCAGCTCGGGATCCAGACCGAGAGTGGGAGGCAACCACCAGTAGTAACATCCAACCCTTTGCAACCAGCTCGCCGATAAGGAGAAATTGTCCCACTTAGCATGGGAGCCTTTTCTGTTTACTGAGGCAAACACATGTTTTCTTTCTTTCTTTCCTTCTTTCTTTCTTTCTTTTCTTTCTTCTTTCTTTCCTTCCTTCCTTTCTTTCCTTCTTTCTTTCTTTCTCCCTCTCTCCCTTCCTCCCTCTCTTTAGTTAACCAATTATCTTTCTATAGTGGAAGGTTGACAGGCTCTATTGCCATGGATAGTGTTCTGGTTATAGCACTTTAACTAGCAGTGAGTGACTTAACAAGAGCCAGTAAGAAAGCAGGACTTGGTTCCCCAAATTCTTAGCAGGTTGATGTGTGTATGTGTGTCTGCATGCTGTTAAAAGAGCCCAGCTATTTTTGTCACCACACAGAAGCACAGAGAAATTGGATGCTTTGCCCAATGATTTCAAATCTTGGCAGGCACGCTGCTCCATCGGACAGGGGGAAGAGGAGAAAAACGCTGCCTGCTTCAAGATCTCCTCCCATCTGTTCCAAGCAACCCACAAACCGAGGCCTGTTCACACATTTAACAATAGCCCTCGTCCCTGCCGTCAGCAACTCTTGGGGAAGAGACATGAAGCAAAGCTGCCCACTTTCCCATCTGCTACACTATGGAGTCTTTCTTGGCATCTGGAAAAGCCGGTGACCTCCGAAATCAGCATCCTAACACACAGGAGTGTGATTTATTTCCCCCAAAATAAAGCTTACTCCTGAGTTAAGCATGCTGGCCGGTGTGATCTGCAAGCACAGCTCCAAGTAGACTGTTGTGGTTCACCAGCAGCCTGTGCAGATGGCAGCGGAATTGGACAGTGGGGAAGAACGGTGACCAGTCGAACTGGAGACGACTTGGATGAGGGTCCTGTATCTGATGCAGAGATGGGGCCAGGGCCATCTGGGAGTGGGGCGCTGCCTCCGGAGCCTCCGGAGTCTGGCAGCAGTGAGGCAGAGGAACAAGGGGACCCTGTTCCTAGTGCGTGTGTGTGCAGAGCTGCCAGAAGGCAAGAGCAACTGAGACAAAAGGGGTGACTCCAGAATAAGGCTTGGAGGTGATTGCCCCTCCCCTAAGGTATAAAGGAAGTGCAAAGGTAGAGAAACCTTTGCAGGAAGCAAAGTCGTTCGTTCTGTTCGGATTAATCCTTGAAGCTCTGTGTGGACTTTGTACTTCGATTGGTTTTTTATAATTAATTTGACACTCTAGTTGTTGGCAGCAATTCAAGGGAAAGAAAGGTGGGTGCTTATTTCAAGGGACTGTTTGGGACTCATTACCGGCTGGGAATGAAAATAATTCCCAGCGTTGAAATAAAACAAGAGTTGTTTTAACTAAGTGTGTGCTTAATTACGGTCTCGGAAGCCTTGGTCAGAACATAGACAGACACAGTGCGCTGTCCTAGGAGCTGCCATTATTGTGGCTGGATGCACAGTAAGCCAGATGTTCAGACTGGATTTGGCGTTTTTAATCCATCTATTGAGTCCTTCCGAAGGACTTGGGAAAACCACAGCTCAGTGAGTGGGAGAGAGAGAGAGAGAAATAGAAAGAGAGAGAGAGAGATGAGAGAGATATGAGAGAGGGAGGGAAGGAGAGAGAGAGGGAGAGAGAGAGAGAGACCAGGACCTCTATGATAGGTATACAGAAATGCATCTTCTGACTATCTTGCAAGGCACAATTTCCCAACCCTGGCAACTTTAAGATGGGTGGACTTCAACTCCCAGAATTCCCCAGACAGCATGTCTGGCTGAGGAATTCTGGGAGTAGAAGTCCACCCATCTTAAAGTTGCTGGGGTTGGGAAGCCTTTACCTTACAGCAAGGGTCTTCAAACTTGGCAAGTTTAAGACTTGCGGACTTCAACTCCCAGAATTCCTGAGCTAATGTGACTGGAGGAGAAATTCTGGGAGTTGAAGTCCACAAGCCTTTAAAGCTGTCAGGTTTGAAGACCCCTGCCTTACAGGATGGTGGCTTAAAGTTGCCAAGATTGGGAAACTCTGCTGTAAGGCAAATATGATGATCCAGTCTCCTTATGACATCATAGATAAGTGGAGTAGAAGCTCGGCCTTCTTTGATATTTGTGCATTCCAGATCTTGCAGTGCGTCCAGCAAGCACCACCTCTTCTCCAAAACAGCCAGCCGAGGTCCCGAGCTTTGCATTGCAAAACAGTTGCTGCTCGTATCCCTGATCTCCAGGTCACCCACATGCACTTCTGCATGGATTCCCAGAGGGTGTTTTATAATTGATAAAATAATAGTTGACATTTGACTCTGCCCTCAAGGCCTCCTTTTGTGAGGGGCGCTGATTGGTCGACTTCAGGACTCTTGTGAAAAGAGGGAACAAAACAGGTCACACTGGCATGAAATCCACCCGCTGCTGCCCCAGGGGAAAGCCGATCACAAGAGAGCAGGTGTTTCAAAGAGCCTGCACAACACTTTCCATTCTTGCCGATAAAGTACTTGGACCAGAAATTATCCCTGCTCTCTTCTCCTATTTCCAGAGATTCAGATTACACTACGTGCATCACTAATTTGCTTCCTCGGATAACAATTGCTCTGAATTAATACCTGGACAATAGTGAGTTGAAAAAAACCAGGCTTGCAAAGACCCAGAGTTGCACAGATGCCACCAACATCCAGCTTACTGTATTGTTTTCAATGTGGATCTAGTGACCTCCCAGCAAGCTAAGCTTGGTTGGTGTTAACCTCATTTTTTGATTTTTATGGGAGAGTCACTTTGGGCAGTGAGATACATGGCATAGAAATTTAGCAACACTGAGTGAAAACATCCAGGCTTGCAACAACCAGGTTCGCACAGATGCCTCTGACATCTGGCTTGCTACATTGTTTCAACGTGACCTAATGACTTCCCAGTATGCTAAGTTTATACTGCAACCCATTTTGGTCACCACGCTACAAAAAAGATGTTGAGACTTTAGGAAATGTTCAGAGAACAGCAACTAAAATGATCAAAGGCCTGGAGTTACTAAAAGTAACATATGAAGAACGGCAGCAGGTTTTGGGTCTGGCTACTCTAAGGAAGAGAGGAATTAGGAGTGACATGACAACAGTATTCCAGTATTTGAGGGGCTGCCACAAAGAAAAGGGGCAGGGGTGGGATTCTACCAGTTCTCACCTATTCACTAGAACCGGTTGTTAACATTCTAAGCAGTTTGGAGAACCAGTTGTTAGAATTACTGGCCTAATCCTGTAAGGAAGGCAGGAAGGAAACATTCTGGTGTTGCTTACAGAAACTGCCTCTCTGTTAACCCTTATTACGTTCTTGGCAGGACTAGACTTCCTGTCTCAGGAATGTCTCTGGACATTCCCCTCCTTTGCTGGTACTTTGCTTGTGTGGAGTGACCATTCAAAGTTATAATGACATTGAAAAAAGTGACTTATGACCGTTTTTCACACTTATGACTGTTGCTGCATCCCCAGTCACGAGAGGCCAGGTGAGGAGAGGCGTGCCTCGATGTGAGTGATATTGAGTTGGCCACGCCCAGCCAGTCACATGACCACCAAGCCATGTCCACCCGGTCACATGACCACCAAGCCACGCCCACCAAGCCACGCCCACAGAACCGGTTGTTAAAAAAATTGAATCCCGCCCCTGAAAAGGGGGTCAACTTATTTTCCAAGGCACTGGAAGGCAGGACAAGATTGGAAACTAACCAAAGAGAGAAGCAACCTGGAATTAAGGAGAAACTTCCTAACCCTGAGAACAATTAACCAGTGGAATGCCTTGTCTTCAGAAATCACTAGAACCGGTTCCGGCGCTCCATCACTGGAGGTTTTTAAGAAGAGGCTGACAGTCACTTGTCTGAGATGGCATAGGATCTCCTGCTTGAGCAGGGGGCTGGACTAGAAGACCTCCAAGGTTCTCTTCTGTTCTCTCCTCTCCTCTCCTATATTCTCTTCTCTTCTATTCTTTGGTTGGTATTAACTTCATTTTTTGTTTATCTGTCCCATGTCATGGGAACCCAGCCCATTTAATTACTTGATAGGTCAGTGTCCTAAATGTGCTTTTCCAAGAGAGGCAACTGGACTTTCTGGTTTTTCCTTGAAGACATTTTGCTTCCCATCTGAGAAGCTTCTTCAGCTTCTCGGATGAGAAGCGAAATGTCTTCAAAGAAAAACCAGAAAGTCCAGTTGCCTCTCTTGGAAAAGCATCTTTGGGACAACCCTGACCTGGATGACTGAGAATCTCCATAGACGATAGGTCACTGCATTATCCAACTCCCCCAAAGGGTCAATTCAGTACCCCAGTTCATCAAGGTGTGTGAATCCAGCTAGCTGTGTGACACACTGAGCATTGCTGCCTTATTTGCAAGGTCTCGGGAGCCATTCCCCAAAATGTTAAATGTGCCCACCGGGCTATGAAAATGTTAGGCAGCCCTGAGCTACTGACTTGTTCATTGCATAAAGCCCAGTCTAGTTGAGCACAGATTTAACAGATTTAACAGATAATCAGAGTGGGAAGGGACCTTGTAGGTCATCTAGTCCAACCCCCCGCCCAAGCGGGAGACCCTACAGCATTTCTGACAAATGGCAGTCCAATCTCTTCTTGAAAGCCTCCAGTGATGGCGCTCCCACCACTTCTGAAGGCAGCTTCTGTTCCATGGGTTGATTGTTCTCACTGTCAGAAAATTTCTCCCTATTTCCAGTCGATTCTCTGCTTGTTCAGTTTCCATCCATTATTACTTCTCTGGCCTTTGGGGGCTTTGGAAAATAACTTGACCCCTTCCCTCCTCTCTGTGGCAGCCCCTCAAATATTGGAAGACTGCTATCATGTCTCCCCTGGTCCTTCTCTTCCCTAGACTAGCCATGCCCAGTTCCTGCAGCCGTTCTTCATATGTTTTAGTCTCCAGTCCCCTAATCATCCTGGTTGCTCTTCTCCGTACTTTTTCTAGAGTCTCAACATCTTTTTATAGTGTGGTGACCAAAACCAAAGTTCACCCAAACCCGTTAAGACAGAAATCATACAACTTGTACAATGCCATATCATCCAGTCT
The DNA here is from genome assembly GCA_009733165.1 of Naja naja. Lineage (NCBI taxonomy): Eukaryota > Metazoa > Chordata > Lepidosauria > Squamata > Elapidae > Naja > Naja naja. The sequence continues at coordinate 12,027,039 of CM019160.1, forward strand.
TAGAGCACAAAAATCCTGCTCAACAACAGGTTGGTGTCAGGGTTCCGGCAGTTACTCCAATTAAATCATGAGCCTCAAGCCACACTCCCAAAACTAAACAGGCATGCACCAGCATCCATCAGACTGTTCTAATGAATGGGGCTGATAGCTTTGAAAGAGAGAGCAAGAGAAAAAATTAGAGTAGGCGAAAAACAGAAGTATGACTCCATCTGCATTACTAAACCACTTTCCTAAAATACTCCAGATCCAGCACCAAGACAGATTGGCATTAAGCATGCTACCAAGTGAAGGAGAAAAAGAATGAATATGAATATGTGTTTCTGCAGCACACCCTGTTACAGGAACCACTGGCAGGGAATACGTTTGTGGACCACATGCAGAGGTGGCATTCAGCAGGTTCTGACCAGTTCTGGAGAACTGGTAGTGGAAATTTTGAGTAGAACCGGCAAATCCCACCTCTGACCGGCCCTGCCCCCATCTATTCTCTGCCTCCTGAGTCCCAGCTGAGCAGCTGGGTCTTCTTTTGTTGCCCTGCACAGGAGAACAGAGCTGCAAAGCAGGTTAGTGGGGTGGGGAGGGAATGGGGATTTTGCAGTATCCTTCCCCTGCCATGCCCACCAAGCCACACCCACAGAACCAGTAGTAATTTTTTTTAATCCCACCACTGACCGCATGGGTTTGGTGGAAGGGGCTATCACACCTGGGATTCCCCAAATTTGGAATAAATCTGGAACAAACCCTAAATATACAGACAGTCCTGAACTCACAGCAATTCATTTAGTGACCATTCAAAGTTACAATGGCATTGAAAAAAAGGGAGTGATAGCCGTTTTTCACACTTAATGACCGTTGCAGTATTCCCATGGTCACGTGATCAAAAAGTTCAGAGGCTTGGCAACTGACTTGTACTTATGATGGTTGCCGTGTCCTGGGGAGGGGGGGGTAATGGGATCCGCTTTTGCAGCCTTCCGACAAGCAAAGTCAATGGAAAATCCAGATTCACTTAACCACCATATTACTAACTTGACAAAGGCAATGATTTGCTCAAAAACAGTGGTGAGAAAAGCCATTGAATGGGATGAAAACTCACTTAACAAATGTTTCACTGAACAACATAAATTTTGGGCTCAGTTGCGATTGTAACTCGAGGACTACCTTATAATGATGATATTAGACCGCTTCTGTTGCATATCAATACTATCTGGTGTCCATACTGAAAACTCTGCAATTGGGGTGGACTTAGACCAGACGTCTCCAAACTTGGCAACTTTAAGGCTTGTGGACTTCAGCATAGTTGGCTAGAGAATTCTGGGAGTTGAAGTCCACAAGTCTTAAAGTTGCCCAGTTTGGGGACCCCTAATTTAGACTTTCAGGTCAGTAGGTTGGAAAAGTGCAAGATGCACAGCTTGCAAAAAATAAACTCATGGCAGGCCTTCACTTCTGTAGAAGAGATTCACCATACTACTTTTTCTCTAATTAATCAGAACTATAGTTGGATTACAGCTATCTTGGCCAAAGGACAAAAGCAAACGAGAAAGGAATCCTGGTCCATGAAGCCAGACCCTTTCCTCCCTCAAAATGTGGGGCCCTTTCAACATCACAACTAGTTCCAAAGTTCATTCAAGGCTTAATTTGCCCTACAGCAAATTAACTTGACAGCTTTAAGACTTGTGGGCTTCAACTCCCAGAATTCCTCCTCCAGTCATGTTAGCTCAGGAATTCTGGGAGTTGAAGTCCACAAGTCTTAAACTTGCCAAGTTTGAAGACCCTTTGCCCTACAGTCTTGCATTATTGCCAGGTGGACAGCTGAGTTCCAAATGTGAAGGGCAAAATGAAGAGTTCAACATGTACGTGTGAATCAGAGGAATAAGCAATCTGGGAGAATGAGCATCAGATTTTGACCAAGGAGATCTGGGTTCAAACCCAGAGACACCAATAAAGCCTATTGGCTATGTTCCCATATCACATTTAGTGATAGTGCAAGTTGCTATCCTCAATTAATACCTGGAGTACAGGTCAGGATAATAATTTTGTACACCTAAGTACAAAAGGACTGGTAATTACCTATAAAGCCCTACATGGCTTAGGGCTGGGATATTTGCAGGAACATCTGCTGCCAGCAATGACTGCCCAGTGTCCTGTGCACTCCCACAGACAGGGCCTCCTTGGGGTGCCGTCGGCCAGACAGTGTCGGCTGGTGACCCCCAGGGGTAGGGCCTTCTTGGTGGGAGTGCCCACCCTGTGGAATCAGTTGCCCTTGGAGCTGCGGTTGGTCCCTGACCTCCGTTCCTTCCGCCGCGGCTTTTCCAACAAGCCGGCCTGGACTGAGGGGGGTTGGTTTTTAGATGTTTTAGGTCTTTGTGTTTTTGTGGGTTTTAGATATTGTTTGGCTTGGGTTTAATAATTTTTTAAATAATTTTAAATTTTGTATTGTGTGTTTTTATGATGTGAGCCGCCCTGAGTCCTTCGGGAGATAGGGCAGCATGTAAATCCAAACAATACATAAATAAATAAAAGTATTACCTGGATTTGAGCAAATAAGCTCTCTTCGCACAATCTACCAAGTCAGGGGGGGGAAAGTTTAACTTAAACCAAGTTCAGGACATGGTACAAATACAAGCATTGGGTATTTAATAGATCAAGTCGTATGAATTCAGCTCTTCCGAGATTTCAGATCAAGCACTTTCACACTTCTTCTCACCCCACCGCTGGGTTTTTGTGAAAAATAACAGGGCGGGGGGAGGAAGGAAATCTTGGAGGAAGGGCAGGTAATAAACATTAAGGTAAAGATTAGGACCCACCACAAGGAAGCAATTTCCCCTCGCTGGAGTAGGGAGTGACTAAATAGAACTTGATACTCTAAGGAGGGAGTTGCCCTATTTTAACAGCATGCTCTCTGCCCAAGCCTTCAACAACTTTTCCCCATCCGCCAGCGGGGATGATGGCAGCTGTAGTCCAACCTCTCTCTAGGTCAGCGAGTCTCCAACTTTGGCAAATTTAAGCTTGGCAGACTTTAACTGCCAGAATTCCCCAGCCAGCACTGGGAGTTGAAGTCCGCCAGGCTTAAATTTGTCAGGGTTGGAGACCCCTGATCTAGATGGCCCGATTTGGGGGACGGGGGGGGGAGAGCGGAGAGACTCAAGGCGAAGCATATTGAGTGAAAGGAGAACTTTGCACTCATCTATCTCCCCCCACCTTCCTATTTACTTCTCTGCGCCAGTTGCAAAGCCAGCTCGAGGCCAGAGGTCACCCCAACTTTGCACAACCTCCGGTCCCCCTACAAGAGCAGCGAACCCACAACCGGCTTGGGATGGGGGCGGTCCCAAGTGGATGGGTGGGAGAGGGGACGGAGGGCAGCGGAGCCCAGAGAGAGGGAGGGAGGGAGGGAAGAGGGAAAGAGGGGGACTCCCGCGATCTCACTCACCTGCCTGGCTGGGAAGCAAGCCTGGCGCGCACAGAAGGGCGCAGAGCAGCGCCGCCCGGAGCTCCCAGAAGCGGGCCGGGGCTGACATGGCTGGGACTTCTCCGGCGGGCCAAGCAACAGCGGCAGCGGCTCGAGCGGTGGCTTTCACAGTCACTTTGGAAACGAGGCTCGCCTGGAAAGCGCTCGGCGAAGTGGGAAGCGCCTGTGGCGGGGCGGCGAGCAAGCACATGCGCGCAGGGCGGAAAAAAGAACAAGGAAAGAAAAGGTGGGGGTGGGGCAGGCAGGTGAGTCGGCTGGGCGGGGCAGGGGGCTCCTCCCCTGGTTCCTGCCCTCGTTCCCCGCTGTCCCCCCCCTCGGAGAAAGGCGAAGCCGGTTGGTGGGCTTCTTTTGGGGCCGTTTGGGTAGCGCTCAGCGCAAAGGAATTGGGCTGGGATGCCCGGTTCGGAGTTTAACCTGTCGGGTTACAACTCCCATAATCCTCAAATAGCTGGAGGATCGGGGTGGGGGTGAGGGAGATCATTTAGACCAGTGTGTGGAGATTCTCAGTCCTTCAGGTCATGGTTGTCCCAAATGTGCTTTTTTTTTCTTCCAAGAGGCAACTGGAGTTCCTGTTTTTTTCTTTGAAGACGTTTTGCTTCTCATCCAAGAAGTTTCTTAGATTACTATTACTATTAATCTTCCCATCTTTCTTTTCACCTATCTCCTCCACTTGTGATTGTAGGACTGTAACTTTGTCACTTGTATCCTTACTATTTATATTGAGTGTTTCCTAGTATGATTTGATTGTTGATTGTACCTTATGACTACCATTACGTGTTGCACCTTATGATTCTTGACTCTTGACCAATGTATCTTTTCTTTTATGCACACTGAGAGTATTTGCACCAAGACAAATTCCTGCAGTGGATAAGAAGATGCTGCAGAAAGTTATAAACACAGCACAAAAAGCATCTTTCTTCTTTGGAAGAGATTGTGAAGACCAGATTCCTCTCTAAATCACTAAAAATCTCCACAGACGGTTCTCATCCTGGATATTCATATTTTGAACTGTTACCATCAGGGAGGCGTTATAGGTGTCTTAAAAAGAGGACTAAGACTGAGAAACAGTTTCTTTTCCAAGGCAGTAATTGTCTTGAATCAAACAGAGTATTTGTGATTTAGTCCTATTACTATTATTATAATTATTTTAATTTTTAAATACTCTGTAGTGTGATTGTGATGTGGTGTTTGGGGCACTGTGCTGGAGTAGCTTTCAAATTTCCTTGTATTCGTGGAATGCAATGACAATAAAGGTATTCTATTCTATTCTATTCTATTCTAATTCTATTCTATTCTATTCTATATTCTCCTCTACATTCTATTTATTCTATTCTGTTCTGTTCTGTCCTATCCTATCCTATCCTATCCTATCCTATCCTATATTCTCCTCTACCTTCTACTCTACTCTACTGTACTCTATTCTATTCTATTCTGTTCTGCTCTTCTATATTCTCCTCTACCTTCTATTCTATTCTATTATTTTCTATTCTATTCTATATTCTCCTATTCTATATTCTGCTCTGCTCTGCTCTACTCTACTCTACTAGTCTAGTCTAGTCTTCAGCTCTGAAAGTGCATCGCTAAATGTCTATGGAGATTCTCAGTCATCCAGGTCATGGTTGTCCCAGAGCTGAAGAAGCTTCTTGGATGAGAAGAGAAACATCTTCAAAGAAAAACCAGAAAGTCCAGTTGCCTCTTGAAAAAAAAAGCACCTTTGGGATTTAGACCAGTGGCCCCCAACCTTTTGGGCACCAGGGACCGGTTCCATGTAGAGAGGGTTTTGCGGGGTCATGGTTTCACTATGGCTGCCTGCATTCTGCAGATGGACTTCCCTTCTTTGCGTGGCCCAGGTTCTGACATGCCATGGCCCGGTACCGGTCCACAGACCACAGGCGGGGGACCCCTGATTTAGACTGCCAAAGAGGACCAGTCTTGGTAGCGATCTTAGACTTTTGCCAGCCAAGTTTGGCCCTGAGAGCCCTACTGCTGTTTCCTGCCCATTTTTGTGGTCCATGACAGGGAAGGGCAATGAGATAGATCCCTTTCCGACCCGCCTTTGATCTGCCTTTGAGAATGTACAGTCTGAAGAAAGCCCAGAGATCTAGCATTTCACTGGGATGGGGAATTCTGGGAGCTGAAGTCCACACACATCTTAAAGTTGCCCAGGTTGGGAAACATTGGGTTAGATAGAAGATCCCATGTCTGGGATCGTCTAGCATGAGAGATCCCACAGAAGGTTTGTAGAGAATAAGAGAGCCAAAATCCTGTGGAACTTCCAGATCCAGATAGAAAACTAGGTACCAGCCAATCGACCAGACATTGTGGTAGCTGACAAGGACCAGAAAAGATTAACAGTGTTGGAAGGGACTTCATAGGTCATCTAGTCCAACCCCCACCCAAGCAGGAGACCCTACATCATCTCTGACAAATGGCAGTCCAGTCTCTTCTCGAAAGCCTCCAGTGATGAAGCTCCCACAACTTCCGAAGGCAACTTCTGTTCCATGGGTTGATTGTTCTCATTGTCAGAAAATTCCTCCTTATTTCCAGGCTGAATCTCTCCTTGGTCAGTTTGAATCTCTCCTTGATCAGAAGACAGCAATATAGAGATGCCAAGCAGGGGTGGGCTTCAAAAATTTTAGCAATGGGTTCTCTGCCCGGTTGCTGGGTGGGCATGGCCATGGTGGGCATGGCCTAGTCGGCCTCCTGCACCACAGTGGGGTGGTGGTGTTGTGGTGAAAATGGCCTCCTCAGGCTCTGGAGGCTCTCTGGAAGCCGGAAATGGGCGCATTTCTGGCCTTCCCGAACTTCCAGGAGGCCTGTTTTTCATCCTTCCTGAGCCGCCGTGTGTGCCCTGCATTTACCTGCATCTAAAAGGGGCCACGTGGGGACTCCTGGGAGGGGAGGGACAGGGTGGGAAGGGCCAGCCAGGAGTGGGATTCGGGGGTTCTCCGAACTGCACAGAATCTCAGCTAGGGGCTCTCCCGAACCCCTGTGAACCCCCAGCAGCCCATCCCTGATGCCAAGTGACAGCAGCATCAGAAAGAAGGAATCTGAGAAGCTGGAGAAGTACCAGGGCCTGAAGGAGGAACTAGAGAAGAGATGGAAAGTAAAGGCCAAAGGGGTCCCAGGGGTAAAAGGAACGCTTGTGTGACTCTTAACCTGGGGAAAATGATCCCAGCAGATCCCAGGAATAACATCAGAGCTGTCTGTTGTGGTTCGCTGGCAGCAGGTGCGGACGGCTGACGTCTTGGAGAGCGAGGACTCAGATGAGGGGCCTGCGTGTGATGCAGGGATGGGACCAGGACCATCAGGGAGTGGAGTGCTGCCTTCGGAGATTGTGGAGGCTGGCAGCAGTGATGAAGAGGCCCCCCGAGGAGCCCATGGGCTGCTTGAAGGAAAGAGCAGCTACAGCAGCACAGGCGACTCGGGAGTAAGGCTGCAAGGTAATGGCCCCTCCCTGAGGAAATAAAAGCCAGCTGAGAAACCGCAGTTCTTTGCAGAAGGCAAAGAAGTTTTACACTCGAGCCTGGTGGAAATTAGGAATATCTGAGTTGGTGTTTGGAGACTCTTTGTGTTGGAATTATTGCTTAATAACTTTATCTGGTGTTCTTGGCAGCCTTGCAAAACCTTGGCAAGGCTCTTTCTTGTCAGAGCTAATTGGTTTGAAGCAGTGTTTTAGCCGTGAAGGAACGGGATTTGTAAAGAAACATTAAAAGGTTGTGCTGTTGCCTTTGTTCTCATGTTTGCTTCCTTGGAACCAAGTTTGGGTCAGAACAGCGTCTGTCCTGAAGAGTGCAGTGCTAGGAATAGCTGAGATCCTGTGCGGAACCCTCAAACTCCCAGGCCTCTGGTAGAGCCCCTGAGATTGAGGAAGTCACATACAGGTAGTCCCTGATTTACAACAGTTCATTCAGGGATTGTTCGAAGTTACAATGGCACAGAAGAAAAGTGACTTATGACTGTTTTTCACACTTACAACCATTGCATCCCCATCATGGTCATGTGATTTACATTCAGATGTTTGGACAGCTTTCACATTTATGACGGCTGCAGTGTCCTGGGGGATCATGTGCTCCCATTTTATGACCATTTTATGACAAGGGGAAGCCAGATCCACTTAAAACAACCATGTGACTAATTTAACAATTGCAGCGATTCACTTAACAAACATTGTGGCAAGAAAAGTCACAAAATGGGGTGAAACTCACTTCACATGTTTCTAACTTAGCAACCCAAATTCTGGGCTCCAATTGTGGTCATAAATCCAGGATTACTTGAACTACCCCTAGGGGTGAGAAGGGAGTTTTTTTAAAAAAAAACAGACCTATTTTGGTTCATTTGCAGCCATCTAACCCAGGGGTCGCCAATCTTTTGGACCTCAGGGACTACCAAACTCATAATTTTAAATCCTGCAGACCAGAGACCCTGGGAAAATCCCCAAAAAAGTCTGCAGGAAAATTCCCCACCCCATTTTCCTACCGATCGATCATTCTTTATTTGGGATTGCAGGATATTGTCCCCAGCTCCGTTCTCAGGGGGGAGGAGAGAGAGAGAAAGAGAGAGAGAGAGAAAGAAAAGAGAGAGAGAGAAAGAGAGAGAGAAAGAAAGAGAGAGAGAGAGAAAGAGAGAGAGAAAGAAGAGAGAGAGAGAGAGAAGAGAAAGAGAGAGAAAGAGAGAGAGAGAGAAAGAGAGAACAAAGAGAGAGAGAGAAAGAGAGAGAAAGAAAAGAGAGAGAGAGAAAGAGAGAGAACGAGAGAGAGAGAGAGAAACTTTTGGCTTCATGCAAGGAAAGCAGCAGAAGAGCAGAGTTTTCCCCAAACTCCGCCAGAAATGAGTCTTTGCCGGTGCAGCCTCTTGGAGCAGGATGCCTTGCAGAGTCCCAGACTCATTTCTGGTAGAGTTTGGGAGAGAGAAAGAAAGACTTTTGCTGCTTTTCTTGCGTGCAGCCAAAAGCAGAAGAAGAAAGAAGTGGAAAGAAGCAGCCCGGTGGCCAGGCAAGGTGCATGGGGTGAGTGGGGCAAGTTCCCTCCCTCTGCCCTTTCCCCCCATCCCCTCACTACCTCGTGTTGTTCGCAATGCAAGCGACGCAAGCCTTGTGTTCCCATGGGCCATGTGGGCGACCCAGCCTTGTGTTCCCGCACAGCCTGGATTAATTGCTTTGTGGGTGACATTTCTCTGCGGACCACCAAAATTTTCTCATGGACCACCAGTGATCCCCGGCCCACTGGTTGGCAACCACTGATCTAACCAATAGACAGCAAAGGTTATCACGCTCTAGATCAGGGATCCCCAAACTTGGCAACTTTAAGACTTGTGGATTTCAACTCCCAGAATTCTCCAGCCAGCATGCTGGCTGGAGAATTCTGGAAGTTGAAGTCCACAAGTCTTAAAGCTGCCGTGTTTGGAGATCTCTGCTCTAGATGTGTAGAAGTTTCAGTTCCCAGATAACTATTTTCCATACTTGGTTGTCAGTATGCAGGGCATCCCCCTCGGGGAAGGTAACAAATGAGGATAGGCAAGATGAAATTATAGCAGCCTCAGTTACATAACCAAGCCTCCACCGCCTGCAACACACATGCGTACACACACACACACACACATTTCCTGCAGCATCTTCTCAGTCAGCCTCAAAAATGTATCTTCACATTCTTGGATTTAAATTCCTTTGCCCCCATACATTCTCTGCCAACTCCCTGGAGATAAAGACAACATTTCAATCTGGCATACTTAAAAGAATAATCTTAAATTAAGAGAGTGCAGAGTTCGGTTCCGTTTAGGGAGGGGGGAGCAAAGGAATCCTACACTTGGCAGCTTTTTGCAGTAGCTGGTTAATTAGCACGAGAATTAATTGATTCCAAAGTGTTTTGAAAGGGCAACTGACAACCACCATTTTGGCATGTTCTCAAACAAAGTCAGCAACAGGGCTTGTCTGCACTTAGACTTCTTCAATGGGCAGAACGGTGAAGTAAAGTTATAATGCTTTTATTGGGCTGGCTCAGATGAACGTGCATGGTGGCCTAGTGGGAAGACATTCGCCTCCCGCTCGGAAGGTTGGGAGTTCAATCCTAAGAAGCAACAGATATTTCTCTCCTAGGATGCAAAGAAAAAAAATATCTGCTGTGAACTCCGTATGGCATCAGGGAGGGCATCTGGCCAGTAAATGCTCAGCTCCATCCAGTCGCTATTGCACTGGCTCAGACAAGGGAGGGAACATCTTCCATTTGCAAGTCTTCTGATTGTAATAGTGGTTGTAAACTGAGGACTACCTGAACAGATAGGTATAGGTACAGATACAGGATGTTATAAAACTTACAGGAGAACAACTTCAGATAGCATCAATTATATATGAGGTGGCCAACTTGAACAAAGGAACAAAAGGGAAATTCAGGGGTGAAAATGCTGAATTAAAATGCTGATATTCATTCCATTGTGCATGAGATGAGCTAAGTAACACCTATGTGTGTATCTGATTCAACTGATTGCAGCTTGCAGAAGGAGCTGTCTTCTCCAAATCCAGAACCTCTAGGTGTGGACCAATAAGCAGGGAGAGCAATGGTACCATCAGCGTAGGACTTTGAGCAATAATCCAGTGCCACAATTGTCTTGTTACTGCAACTGTGTTCTTTATGTCCTTCTGTGAGTTAGAGTCAGCACACCACAGGCAAAGTTGGTTGGTGCTGCCACCTGCTGTGGGCTCTTGATATAAAGACTGAGAAATGCCAGTTTTATGTGTGTTGATCAGCTGCTTTGAAAGATTGTAGAGGAGGTAGAGGTGTGATTGTGCTTGAGAGTTATTTTCCGTCAGGATGATGAGGGCATCTCTGTGGGGGCACTCACCCTGTGGAATCAACTCCCCGTGGACCTTTGTTTGGCTCCGGATCTCCGCTCCTTCCGCTGCGACTTAAAGACTTGGCTATTTCAGCAGGCCAGCCTGGACTGAACCAAGAAGGGGGTTCTGTCTTTTAAAATTTTTAATAGTTTTAAATTGTTTCTGTTCTTAATTAGGCTTGTATTGTTTAATCCTTTTTAAATTAATTTATTGTACTGTATTTTTATTCTGTGAGCCGCCCTGAGTCCTTAGGGAGAGAGGGCGGCATACAAGTCTAATAAATAATGACAATAATAATGATGATTGTGTCACTCAAGGAAAAAGACACAATACACGTGCTCACCTACTCTCCTGTTTCATTTTCCCTCTTCTCCCACCCCCTTATCCATTTTTTACTTTTACGCATTTTGTAGGGCTTTAGACAGTTAAGAGTGTGGATTCTCTGCACTATAAAATGCAGTGTGTTTCAAAGTTGTGACATCCATTTCACTTTTAGGATATTGCTGGAGGAAAGTGTAGGCCAGGTATATACGAGAGTTTGGTCTAACAGTTAAGGTGCTGGCCTAGAAACCAGGAGACTGTGAGTTCTAGTCCTGCTTTAGCCATGAAAGCTGGCTGGATAACTTTGGGCCAATCTATAAGAGACTGTGAGTTCTAGTCCAGCCTTAGGCAAGAAAGGCAGCTTGGTGACTTAGGGCGGTAGGCTGTGAGTTCTAGTTCCACTTTAGGCATGACAGCTGGCTGAGTGACTTGGGACCAGTCTCTCTCTCTCAGCCCAATCCATCTCACAGGGTTGTGGTTGTGGGGAAAATTGGAGGAGGTGGCAGTATTATGTATAGCAATAGCACTTAGACTTATATACCACTTTACAGTCCTCTCTAAGCAGTTTACAGAGTCAGCCTATTGCCCTCAAACAATCTGGGTCCTCATTTTATCCAGATTGGAAGGATTTGAAGGCTGAGTCAACCTTGAGCCTGGTGAGATTTGACCTGCCAAATTGCAGGCAGTCAGCAGAAGTAGCCTGCAGTACTGCACTCTAACCACTGCGCCACCGTGGCTCATCATGTATGTTTGCCATCTTGAGTTACTTAAAAAGTAATCACAGCTGGATAAAATAATAATAATAATAATAATAATAATAATAATAATAATAATAATAATTTATTAGACTTGTATGCCGCCCTTCTCCCTAACGACTCAGGGCGGCGAACATTTAAAAAACCATACAAATTACAATAAAAATAAATTAAACAACTCAAGTCTAGTAATCAATTAAAATTAAATTAAAACAACTAAAATAACCCACCCCCAGGTCAATCCAGACTGGCCTGCTGAAACAACCAGGTCTTCAGGTCTCGGCGAAAGGAGCAGAGATCAGGGGCCAAACGAAGATCCACAGAGAGCTGGTTCCATAGGGCGGGCGCTCCCACAGAAAAGGCCCTAGCCCTGAGGACTGCCAGCCGACAATGCCTAACCAACGGTATCCCAAGGAGGCCCCTCCTGTGGGAGTGCACGGGGCGATCAGAGTGTGATGCTGGCAGGAGGCGTTCCTGCAAGTACCCTGGACCCAAGCCATTTAGGACTTTATAAGTTGTTACTATAATAAATGACTAAATAAATAAATAAGCAAGGAACATCAGCATGAGTGGGCTTTCTGAAACTGACGAGAAGGCATTGTGAAACTGACCAGACTGGGTAAGTTCCCTGGTAAGAGCAGGGGAAAAGTCTGACCAAGATTTATACCCCTTTTGGGTTATGCTTCTTCCATTCAAAGGAACTCTGCCAGTTGGAAGCCAGAAATGAGACTTTCCTACTTGCTCAAAGGCTTAAATCGTCAGGATTTCAGAGCCCGTCTCAGGACAATGCTCCAGAAGCCAAAATATTTGTAGTTTTGCATTGCATGAATGAAAAATGCAGTTCCAACAATGTGGCTGGAACAGCCTGAACAGCTGCAGCCTATTAGATCGGCTCCTCCTGCCTTGAGCTGCCCAGCCATTGCCCAAACTCTCCACTTGAGAGCAATCCATTACTCAGAGACTGTTACCATAGCAACCAGACTTCTGAATGGAGAAAGAACACTTTTGAAAATCCAACCTGAATTTGATGCTCAAGAGAAGCCTTCCCTCCCCTGTTTGGGTAAAGGGATGGAGTTTTCTCCAGATAGTTTCCCCCCAATTCTCAGAGAAACAGAAACATGTTTTTAAACTTACAGCATGCTTATACTTAAACCTTATCCAGAATGGATAAGGTCCTTATTCCTTCCCCTTTATCCCTCAAAGGATGGTATTCGAGAAGGAGATCTTATTAGGTAAGCAGTGAAGGAAGACCCAGCTCAGCAGCTGAGCACCTGCACGGCACACTGTGTCACGGGTTGAATCCCTAGCATGAATCCTTTTGAAATCCTAGCAGCCTCTGGTGTGAAGGGCCTCTCCTTGCTAAGATCTGGCTGAGGGGCTTCTGATAAGCTTTGCGTCGGTTGAGGAAGGATGAACAGCAATGCTAAGACTGACGAATGCATTTCCAGATCTAACTGGGGATCAAAGACTTTGTTGAATTGTATTTTGATTAACACAGGAGCCCATCACCTGACGTAGGCAAAGAGGCAGCAATACCCCATAAGACGTTGACACTTCTTGCAGGTGCTACAGCTTTCCAGAGGCTCCCTGACAACCTGGCCATGGGGGGTCTTGTTCCCTTCTGACGGCCATCTTTGCCATGCCTGGGAGCTGTCCGAGGTGCTGCAGATGCTCCCTGTGACTTTGCTTCTGTCAACCGGTGCTAGGAAAGTCAACCAAAAACTCTGCAGATGGTTGAGTGCCATCAAGGCAGTGGAACAGCTAGAGAATTTAAAGACCACGGGGGAAATTGGTGCTTTAAGACAGAGTCCCCCATCCTTTCCGGCTTTGAGGACCAATGAGGGGAGAGAGGGGATTGTTCCAGAGGTGGGACCCAAATGGAGCACATGCTTGCATGCTCACCCACTGCTCACACAAGTGGGAATTTGTGCGTACTTGCCTGCCACTTCCATGTCCCAGTTGTGAACAGCTCATGCCCAGTAATGGATCCAGACCCATGTGTTGGGGGCCTTGGTTTAAGACAAAAGCATGCCTTTATTAGGAAGAACACAACTCTTGTTCGCCACAAAGTATTTTGTTTTTGGACTAAGCACTTCTTCTGCCTAGGAGGCTTGTTTAATTATAAAGAAAAGCTGAAGAAATACAATATAGTTGTATTGTTTATATGGCACATACATGGTAGTAACTATGTTGCCTGTGAGATGGGAGTGTAAGCAATAAAATAACATCTATAATTTAATTCTGTTGAACATGGAGAAAAAGCTGCATTTCTAAGTTCTTTCTCCAACATCTAAATCAGGAGTGTCAACCGTGGCAACTTTAAGACTTGTGGACTTCAACTTCCAGAATTCCCCAGCCAGCTATGCTGGGGGAGTCTCCAAATAAAATAATTATGGCAGCATATGGTTTAGTGCTATATGTTGCATGATAGGTTTGGTAGATAAAAAGGGAGAAATTCATAAAGATGAAGCGTTACTTCGAAGTAGGATTTTTGTTTACCTTAACCTTTAAAAAAAAAGTTAAGCTCCATCTAATGTTGTTTTGAAACTAAAACCATGTATTGAATTGTTAAACTACTCAGTTTATTACCCCGCTTCTACACAAACCAGAGCGGTCAAGAGGAAATACAATTTTTCTCTGTCATAGCTTACAGAGCTAAAACAAGCCCACTACATTTAGGCTGGATTCCTACAATCAAGGGTAAAATAGGGTTGTATTACACTAAAATCCAATCAGCTCTTTGCAAGTTGTATAACCAAATCATTGCCTTAAGCCTCTGTGTGATTTCTTTGTTTGGATGTAGCATACTCTACCCCAAACAGTTGTGATTTGTTAACCCACATTTATGCTTGATCATGCTGTGAATCCAGCCTTAGGTCTGTTCAGCATCTGGATGGTGCTAATGGCTGAGCCAACTCCCCAATTGAAGATGACAACTTAAATTTCTTCAAACATTACTACAGAAGCATTGTTCCATTGGAATTTCCTCCTAGGTTTTTTTCCCACTGAGCAGAACCCTAACATGGTGCCCAGGTCTCTAGAACAGTGATTCTCAACATTGGCAACTCTAATATGTGTGAACCAACTCCCAGAATTCCTCAGCCAGCATCGGAGAATTCCAGGAGCTGAAGTCCACATATCTTAACATTGTTCCAGAATATGAATCCATTTCTGCAGATGGCTAACTCCCTTCCAAGAAAAAAGGGGAATTTTTGGAATCTTCTAACTGTGTTTTTTGACCGTGTTTTCTGTCATGCCCCCATTGGAGCCTGAATCTGCTGAAGAGAATGAGCTGGAGCTGAAACCAACGGAGATTGAGGGAGCAGCTTCATTGGCTTTGGAAGAATGTGGGGAGGAGCAGGCCGAGGCAGCACAGGGCCTCAGGATTGGGATGGCTTGTTAGCAGGGAGGAACGGGGGCAGAATGACAAAGAGAGGACAAGCAGTGGACATAAGGAGCAACAGAGCTCAGGCAATGAGCAAGAAGCACACACCCCTCCTGATCCCTGAGCATGGAGAGTGGAGAGAAGGCGAGAACAGCGCAGGCAACCCGATGACTCGGGAGGACAGCACCCCACCCCTCTTCACTAGGCACAGCTGGGGACTGAGATTTAAGGAGACACTGTGATGAGGTGCATTTGTTGGGAACAAACACTGAATTGGTAGAGTTTGATGTGGTGGTACTGACATTTGGAGTTTGCAGGACTGTTTGCTTCTTCCTTAGTTCCTGGACTCGGTGCCTTCTTCCTGACTTTGTGGACTCAGTACCTTGTTCCTTACTTTGTGGACGCATTGTTTGTTCCTTGTTTTATAGACTCATTTCCCTGTTCCTTTATTTTGGACTGGGCACAGCCAGAGGCTGCCGTGTGTGGGTGGGTGCGCTTTGCTCTGGGACTTGCCAAGAATGTGGGAGCGTGCAAAAGGAAATTTGGAGCTTTAAAGGGGAGTTTGAACTCTCAGCTAGCTGTGTGACTTTCGTGCCTTGTCCCGGGTCATCATATCTTCCATCAGAAGCTTGGCTAAGGTGGAATGAGTCTTCTAGGTTTTATTGTTGAAGCTCTGTGATAGCAGCATCAACTGAGCAGCAGCACCAACTGAGCTTAATGAATGGTTGCTACTGCTATTAAGGCAGAGCAGCATGAGGGATGGTGTGTGTGTGTGTGTGTATGTGCTATGACGAGAGCACTGTACCCTTCCCCGGTGACGCTCTTTTCCCCCCCAGAGAGGAAAAAGCCATTGCAGCAACAACACATCATGTTTTCCCGATTGCTAACTACTGTGACAGATTCATCAGAGGAGAGAAAAAGGAAGGTGGCGTCTAGAATCTTAATTCAAGCTGGTGCCAGCTTCAGCCTCCAAAAATGAGATGCCAGAAACTTGCTTTGTGTCTGATACAACTGTAGGGGATGGAGTGGGGGAAGTTAATAGTACTCAGGAGCTTGGCTTAAAAAGGGTGGGACCAATTTAAAGGCTAGGACTCATCTCTGATCCCTGCTGCAAATAAAGAGAGCTTCTGAGCATGGCTATATGAATGCATTTCCCTGCAGTATACTACCATGTTTCCCCCCAAATAAGTTCAGGTCTTATATTAATTTTTGCTCCAAAAGATGCTTTAGGGCTTATTTTGGGGGAAATGCAATATTAAAATGTGTCCATCTGGCTGACAATCTTGACTGGGGCTTATTTTTGGGGCAGGGCTTACATGTCACAAGCATCCAGAAAAATCATGCTAGGACTTATTTTTTGATTGGGTCATATTTTCGGGGAAACTCGGCATCCCATATCTCAGATTGTTGCCATAAGGAGAGCATTTCATGAAAAATTGAAACCTCAGTACATCTCTTCCCCTCGCCCCAAAAGTAAGGATTCCAAAGGTATACTTGTCAAGGAAAGAAAAGGCCAAAGGACAATTTTCAAGGAAGTAATTATTGTGATTGTTTGAGGTCTGGGGGTTTCTTGTTTGTGGTTTTTATATTGCCTTGTGAGCTGCCCAGGGTTGTGGTTATAATATAAGCAGTAATGTAGGTCTTATACATAACATTTCTTGACCATTGATCATCCTTGAGTGCTTCCAACATCCCAAAAGGCCTATTGGGAGATGCTTCATTCTGGCCTTTTTCTAGATAGTACACATATAGACTGGGTGAAACCAGGCTTAATAGCAGTAACTCTGAGAGGGATTTTGGAGTCTTAGTGGACAACCAGTTAAATATGAGCCAACAGTGTGCAGCAGCAGCCAAAAAAGCCAGTGCAATCCTAAATTGCATTAACAGAGGGATCAAGATCAAGGGAGGTACTAATACCACTCTGTAAACTATAAAGCCTTAGTAAGACCATACCTAGAATACTACATCCAGTTTTAGTCACTACACTATAAAAAAGATGTTGAGACTCTAGAAAGAATGCAGAGAAGAGCAACCAAGATGATTAGGGGACTGGAGGCTAAAACATATGATGAACAGTTGCAGGAACTGGGCATGGCTAGTCTAGTGAAGAGAAGGACCAGGGGAGACATGATAGCAGTGTTCCAATATTTGAGGGGCTACCCCAGAGAGGAGGGGGTCAAGCTATTTTCCAAAGCACCTGAAGGCCAGGCAAGGAACAATGGATGGAAACTGAACAAGGAGAGATTCAACCTGGAAATAAGGAGAAATTTTCTGACAGTGAGAACAATCAACCAATGGAACTGAAGTTGCCTTCGGAAGTTGTGGGAGCTTCATCACTGGAGGCTTTCAAGAAGAGATTGGACTGGCATTTGTCAGAAATGGTGTAAGGGTTGAACTAGATGACCTACAAGGTCCCTTCCAACTCTGTTAATCTGTTAATAGACAGATGTAGAGATCTGATTCAGGAAGGAAGTCATGATATCCCAGCTGTTCCAGTTCACAGGTGGAGAATAAGCACATATGCCCTTTGTTATATACATGCTTGTATGTCACTAAGAAATAGTGACTTATGATCGGCCCTTGCACTTATCACTGTTGTAGCATCCTCCAGTCAGATGATCAAAATTTAGGTGCTTAGCAACAGGTATGTATTTACAATGATTACAACATCCTGGGGTCATGTGATCACCATTTGCAACTTTCCCAGCTGGCTTTTGATAAGCAAAGTCAATGGAGAAATCAGACTGGCTTCACAATTGTGTTTATTTATCAACCGCAGTAGTTGACACAACAACTTTGGCAAGAAAAAAAAGGTCATAAAATGGAGCACAATTTACTTAACAGCTACCTTGTTAGCAATGGAAATTCTGGCCCCAAGTATGATTATAAGCCAAGGACAATTCGTAGTATGATACATCTAGAGACAAAGATTGTACAAGGCACAAAAGAGGGAGTCAAGCTATTCTCCAAAGCACCTGAAGGCAGGATAAGAAACAATGGATGGAAAATAACCAAAGAGAGAACCAAGCTAAAACTGAGGAGAAATTTCCTGATACATTAAATCAGTGGAATGACTTTCCTCTAGAAGTTGTGGATGCTCCATTACTGGAAGTTTTTAAGAAGAGATTGGACAACCATTTGTCTAAAATAGTATAGGATTTCCTGCTCAAAATTTGATCTCGTGACCATGGGAATGCTGCAATGGTCGTAAGAGTGAAAAACAGTCATAAGTCACTTTTTTCAGTGCCATTGTGACTTCAAGAGGTCTCTAAATGAATGGAATGAAATGAAATAAATAAATACAAAATTATGCATATACCCAGATATATTATATAACACAGGTTATATATCATATATCACATTGCAGCCCTGGTCAAAAGGGCCCAGCAGAGATTATATTACCTGAGACTTCTCAGAAAACAACTGAATGAAAAACTACTGGTGACCTTCTACTGCTGAACCATAGAGAGTATCTTAACTTACTGTACCTCCGTATGGTTTGCCAGTTGCACAGGGGCAGATAGAAAAGCACTCCAGAGGATTAATGTCATTGCCCTGAAGATCACTGGTTGCCCTCTCCCCTCTTTGGAAGAGCTTTATAGCTCCCACTGCCTTAAGAAAGTTCAAAACATCCTCAAAGATCCATCTCATCCTGGGCACCCTTTTTTTGAACTATTACCATCTGGCAGACGGAACAAAATAATAAAAACAAGGACAAATAGGCTGAAAAACAGCTTCTATCCCAGGGCAGTAACTCTGTTGAATTCTACTGTATAGGGCAATATTAATGCACTATCAGGGGTTTTCAATTCAATGTGTGGAGTGTGAAGGATGTGTGTTTGCGTTTATTTTCATGGTCATAATGTGCACTGAAGATGGTCCCAGCTGATTTTTGGCCCATTTGAGGCCTTTTTCGGCCTCGCAGAGACTTGAGGGAAGCCTCTGCAGCCTTTGCAGGTCGAAAAATGGGCCTGTTTCCTCACTTCTGGTATTTCTGGAAATACAGGAAGTGATAAAACGGGCCTATTTTTTGGCCTCCAAAGGCTGCAGAGACTTCCCTCAAGCCTTTGGGAGACTGAAAAAGGCCCAAAAATCAGCTGGGAGGTGCACGCATGTGCAGTGAGGTAAGTTTGTTTGGGGCTCATGTGCCCGCACAAATGGCTCTGTGTGCCACCTGTGGCACGCATATCATAGGTTCGCCATCACAGCTATATACTATAGTTATAGTAATAACTATACATTTAGACAAAGTTGATAGCTAAGGAACACAGGAATCCCTTATAGTTCCTGGATCTTAAGTTTAGAATGTGTCAATTTTTTTTCTTCATTTAGATTCCAATTAAAACAAAAACATGAAACTGACATTAATTCCTAGAGTTATTCTTTTGCTCCCTCTTCACCTCTCTCTCTCACCACACACCAATTGACCTTCACAGCTATTTCACTCTGTTGCTATGAAACCACACACAAGCACCAAGAGAGAGTGGCTTTTCAATAAACCAACAATTTCCCCCTGCTCAGTTGTCTGGATTGGTTGAAGTTAGCAATCAACTTGGCACAAAGGTCCAGAATCAAACCAAACCAGAATGACATCAAAATGCAAAGATAAAAACAAAAACAGCACGAGCATCAAGTAGCAATTGACCAGTTTGCTTAGCTTTCCTTGACAGAGTTCTTAAAAACATGACTTGTTGGCAGTCAAGCAGACCCCAACATTCTCCCTAACTTATCTGTTCCAAAAAGAGCCATCGAAACACTTCTGAGTACTCACAAAGCAAGCACAATAAATTGTGATTTTGGAATGTGGGTGGAATCAGTGAACTGACGTCATACATTCATAGAATCCTCATGGTTAATTATGGTACATTGCATAATCAGACAGCTGTTTAGGCTGGATTTGGTATTTTTTAATCCACCTATCAAATCCTTCCCAAGGACCTGAAATAGGTAGATGTTCTTGTTTGATGATGTTATAGCTAGCAATAGCCATAGCACCTAAACTTATATGCCACCCCATAGTGGCATAGGGGTCCCTAAACTTGGCAACTTTAAGACTTGTGGACTTCAACGCCCAGAATTCTCCAGCCAGCTCTGGGAAGTCCACAAGTCTTAAAATTGCCAAGTTTGGAGACCTTTGCCCTAGCGCTTTATAGCAACTTTCTGGGCAGTTTACAGAGTCAGCATATTGGCCCAACAATCTGGGTCCTCATTTTACTGACCTTGGAAGAATGGAAAGCTGAGTCAACCTTGAGCCGGCCAGGATCCAACTCCTGACTGTGGCAGAGTTTGCATTCTAACCACAATACTGCACCACCAGAGTTCCGATCATCTTAAGATAAAAACTATTACAAGTAAAGCAGGGTTTTTTTTCAATTAACTAAGGGTGATTTTTGTCAGTGCTGTTCAAGTGGTGTCCCAGTTGTTCTAGGGTTCCCTCCAAGGCACTTTTTAGTACAGGTCCTTTAGTACATAAGTCCTTGACTTATGACCAGAATTGAGCCCAAACTTTCTGTTGTTAAGCGAGATATTTGTTAAGTCAATTTCACCCCACTTTACAACTTTTCTTTCCACAGTTGTTAAGTGAATCACTGCAGTTGTTGACTTAGTAACCCAATTGTTAAGTGAATCTGCCTTCCCCATAGACTTTACTGGTCAGAGGGTCGCAAAAGGGGATTACATGACTCCGGGACACTGCAAACTGTCATAAATATGAACCAGTTGCCAAGTATTTAAATTTTTTTAATATATAAATTTATTGAATATAAACATTAAAAACATTGAATGTGGTGGTCTTCTTTGATGTACATTTCAGTCAAAACATTTTACATTAGAAAAAAATCAAAAGATATAAACATTTATATACATATATATATATATATATTGTATATACATATATATATTTAAGCTTTGTACCTTTTTAGTTCTTTTTCTTATAGCTCAGGTATGAGGTCTCTCACCTCTTTTATATTTCATCTTAAATTCTTATTTCAATTTTGTGAGCTCCCTTTCATGTCCCTCCAATAATAGAATTTATTCCATACATTATAATATTCTGATTTATCTTGTTCTTTCAATTCTAATGTCAAACTATCCATTTTGGTGCATTGAAAAATCTTATCAGCCATAGCATCTTCACTTGGAATTCCATTTGCTTTCCAATTTTGGTGAATATCATTCTTGCTGCCATGATTACGTGTATAATTAGATAGGTATCAGCTTTGCTAAAGTTTTCTTCCATTATTCCTAGTAAGATCATCTCTGGTATATAACTAATTTTTAATCCCGTCATTCCCTCTAGCCATGACCAAATTTTGTACCAAAACTCCTGAGTCTTTTTACATGTCCACCATACATGATAGTAAGTGCCATGTATCCAAATTTTGATCACATGACCTCAGGGATGCTACAATGGTCATATGTGTGAAAAATGGCCCTAAGTCACTTTTTCCAATGCCATTGTAACTTTGAATGGTCATTAAATGAACTGTTGTAAGATGAGGACTACCTGTATTGGTATTATCCTTGCTTTCTTTAACCACAGTTGTTCTGTTTCTATGTGCAGCTCTTTGTATTTCATCTTCTCCAGTTCCTTTTCTTCTACTCTGTTGTCTCCAGGTTCTGCTATATCTGCAATCCAGACTTTCTTCTCTTTCTTATTCTTACAAGTTTTAAGTTGGGGTGTTATGTGACAGGTGTCTGTTGGTTTGAATTCTAAAGTCTCAGAGCACTTTGGCTTCTTCATTTTCTGTTACTTTTTCTACTTTTAAAAAAAAGTTTTTTGATTTTATATTACAATAAATCCATCCTTAATTAAAACAGTGTGTTGACTGGGTACATATATTTTGTGCTAATAATTATAATTAATATTTTTCTTGCCAATACTTTAAAGATGATGATGATTACCATGCCGGGAAAGAGTAGCTAATTATACTTTAAAAAGTGCAGGCCAAGAAGTGTTACAATCATTCCCACAAAGTGTCTCCATCTCAGATTCATTTGAAAGAAACCAATTACTTTTCTTCGGCAGAGTGTAGACCAGGGGTCCCCAAACTTGGCAACTTTAAGACTTGTGGACTTCAACTCCCATAAGTCCACAAGTCTTAAAGTTGCCAAGTTTGGAGACCTCTGGTGTAGACAGATCAGCCATTCTGGTTGGTTGGGAAATCAGTTTTTGTAACCTGGTTACTTCTTGAGGAAACCAGAACTGCTGTTGTATTGGATGATGAAAGTAAGTAAGAAAACAATTGGGGGAGGAGATGGTATGATTTTGAGACAAATAAGGATCATCCAAGCTGTATTAAAACAACTTGCATTATCTGTGTGGAATGATACTGTTGCAAGGTGGGTAGGGTAGTCTTTCTAATCACCTAAAGCAGAGGTGGGGGACGATGGCCCCTTTATGACTCATGGACTTCAACTCCCATGCTAGGTCAGGAATTCTGGAAGTTGAAGTCCATGAGTCATAAAGGGGCCAGCGTTCCCCACCTCTGACCTAAAGGATAATCGTAGTGTTATGCTGGTAACACTTTTTGAAATGAAAGAAACAATTACAATCCAAGTAGATGTGCGAATGGTTTCACTGGCACACACTTTGAGATGATGCAGTTCAAGAGGAGAGGAAGAAAGCTCAGTGTTTGTTGCAACCAAATGTAGAATTCAAGCTTCCTTGCTTTCCTTCACTTGCCCAATCTGCTGTAGATGGAGGAAAACGAACTGTAGGGGTGGTTCTGAAAGCAATGCAGCATAGGAATCAGAAATGGATGGGGTTGAAAAAAGATTGTACTCTTAGGAACATAAAGAGATTCTCTCTGCAGTGCACTGAGTCACCAAAGTGGTGCATCCTACACACGTTGATTCATAATTCAGCATATTAGCTGCCTGGTCATAAACTACAATGACTTCTTTTAGAGTTTATTCCTTGACTTGTGTGCATGCCTGGATAGCAACTTGCTTACCTCAAACACCCAGAGAGATAGGTCTTACTTCCACTCTATATCAGTCTTCATCTCCTGTGCATCTAGGCTATGAGCAAGCAAGGCACACTTTTATTTGGACAGAAATGCTGTCCAAATAAAAAAATTAAAAATCCCAAGGTCATTGCGATGCATCCCTCACCCACACAAGCAGATGAGTTTCCATTCTCACTCACTCCCTGCCATCGATTCCCCTACAGCAATGAACAATGTTCTCCTGCCTGACTCAAATTGCATGAGTTAAAATCAAGGTGAGCTGTGAGTTACCAACATGATGCCTTCTTTCGGAGCAGAAAGAAGGAAAGCCTAGCTGGTGGGGCATACAAAGCAGGTTCAGGGTTTTATTGCACCAGCCCTGTGTGCATGCCATGTTAGAACATCTAAAGGGACAGGTGCAATCCCTTATGCCCTGTCAAATTGACCCAGGGGAGAACAGGGCACAGTGGCGGCAGCAGCAAACAGCAATGACTGCGCAATTTCAGTTATCCATCCTTTCGTTAGCTACAACAGTTTTCCCCAGGCTGATGCTCTCCAGATAGGTTGGGATTGCAGTGCTGGGAATTGTCAGGCTTGGAATTCTGGGAGTTTTAGTCCCAACTCATTTGGATGGTGCTAGATTGAGAAAGATTGTTTTAAGTAGAAGGAGAAAGGGGAGGAGGGAAAGGGAAGAGAAGAGAAAAGAAAAATGCATACACCTGGAAATTTCTAGCGATTAGTATCAGCTGCCTGGCTCAATAAATCAGGCACTTAATTACAGGTATGAGATGCTGTTACTATTTTCAGAAGCCAAATACTTATTAAGAGAGGAAAAAGAAAAGAAGCCAGCCTCTCTGGAGTCTTTAATGAAGGTCACATAGCAGGAGATGGAATTATATAAAAATGGTTTTCCTTGACCTGAAGCCCTCCAAGACGCCAGACCCAATCAAAGTGAGACTGGCTGTTGCCCCCATCATGTCCTGTTGCATCAATGAGATAATTCTCCCCCACCTCATCTCCAAGCGCTCCACAACCTATGGCATCAATCATACCATAGTATGGAGCTTAATCTGCATAAGCTTTTGAAAAGTCAAATTGCTCATGGCCTGGAATCCTAACACCAATGGAAAAAAACAAGTTAGGGAAAGTGAAACTACTTTGCTATCATGGCAGAAGCAAGTTGTTTATTGGGAGCTGTCCATGGTACTGAAATCATTGTTCTGTCTGGCTGCCTCAAGGGCTTTGCAGGCACACTCCTTCCTTCCCTTGGGTTCTGATTTCGCTGTATTGATCTGCAGAACTTCAAAAGCAGGTTCTACTAGCATTTTCTCAAGTGCAAGGACTATGCATAATTGAGAGGAAAGAGGTAGCTGTATCCACGTTTAGCTTCCAACCATCACACTGAAGGCTGGAAAACATTTGGCAGGGCTGCTTATTGTTTTTTAATCTAGAGATCTCAGAAACAATTGCAAACTGAAGTTTATTGTTGACTTTCCAAACTAAAAGACACTTTGTGGGACAAACACACAACCCTGCATGTTTTCTCAACTCTAGCTAGCTAGCCTAGTGACGAATTGAGATACATCACCCTCTTGGGGCACTAATTCTATGTTGCTCCCAAGGATTACAATTCCTCTGCCTTTTTATCCCTTCCAACAAGGCTTCACCAATCCATTCTCAGTACTTTCTTTCCATCTCCTACCACTTGTCATTTGTTCATGATTGACTTTGCCTTATCCATGGGAACTATTAGTAATTCTGGGAATCTAACTTGTTGTCTTTTAATTTTTTTCTTTTAACTTTCTGTGAATCCCAGAGTTGTTGCTGTAAGATGGATGACCATATAAATAATTTAAATATATAAGTACTTCATTCTCTACTTTTCTACATACTATGTCAAGGAAATCTTCCTAAACAAGCCTTTTTGGTCAGCGTTAGGTGGGGCTAATTCCATTCCAGAAATTAAAAGACATTTGCTCCTGGGGAGGAAAGCTCTGGCAAATCTAGACAGCATACTAAAAAGCAGAGACATCACCCTGCCAACAAGGCTATGGTTTTCCCAGTCGCAATGTATGGCTGTGAAAGTTGGACCATAAGAAAGGCTGAGCGCCAAAGAATTGAGGCCTTTGAACTCTGGTGCTGGAGAAGAATCCTGCGAGTCCCTTGGACTGCAAGGTGATCCAACTGGTCAGGTCTAGAGGAGATCAACCCTGGCTGCTCTTTAGAAGACCAGATCCTGAAGATGAAACTTAAATACTTTGGCCACCTAATGAGAAGGAAGGACTCGCTGGAGAAGAACCTAATGCTGGGAACAATTGAGGGCAAAAGAAGAAGAGGACGGCAGAGAAGGAGGTGGCTGGATGGAGTCACTGAAGCAATAGGCATGAGCTGAAATGGACTCCGGAAGATGGTAGAGGACAGGAAGGCCTGGAGGAACGTTGCCCATGGGGTTGCAATGGGTCGGACACAACTTTGCAACTAACAACATTGTGAATGTGTGTTGCCCCTGAACACTGTTTTATCATTAGAGCCCAGTAACAGGATTTTTTCCCCAACAGCTCTTCTCACTCTGTCACCTAAATCTTATCAGAGACAAAGACTGATATGTTTACCAAAAGCTAAGCCAAGACTTGTTTTAGTCATGGTTTGTTAAGCAGAACGAGACTAGTTTGGGCACCCTGGCAAGCCAGAACCAAACAAATACATACATGATGGCTTAGATTAAAACAAAGGTGCTTGACATGGGACCCTCCAGGATCTCCAAATCTCATTCTCAAAGAATAGTTCCCAGTCCAACGAAAGAGGGAATACTTAAACAGATCATGGGACAGCTTAAATGGACTCCAGGGGATGGTAGAGGACAGGAAGGCCTGGATAAACATTGTCCATGAGGTCGCAATTGGTCGGACATGACTTCACGACTAATAACAATGTATTCCATGTTCCTTATACTGTATGTCCTTTCATACAAAGGTGTGGGATAAGACTACTATTTTCCCTGTAGTGTAATATCGTATCATTATTGGCATTGTTTTATTGACAATAAATTGGCATTATACTATTACATTTGATACACCATTCATTAATTAGGGTGATGAGACATGGTTAGAATGTTTAGTCAACCCTTGTTGGTTTCACTCCCTTTTAACAGCATATAACCTTCAACAGGTTGAAATAAAAAGCATTTCCACAACACTATCATAAAAACAGTACTTCTTCTTAGCTCTAAATAGTTAACATCCTTTATTCAAATTCCCACAAAAATGGTATGGAAATGGCTCCTGGAACCTACCTACCAGAAGGTCCCCAATTGGCTATTATTAGCATTTCTGTCATCATGATTAAATATTTGCTAATTCCTTTTCTGCTAATTTTGACTTCACAAAAATATTATCCTTCATTGCTTTCTTGGGACAGCCACCCAGATAGCTCCCTGCCCCACTTTATCTATCTATCTATCTATCTATCTATCTATCTATCTATCTATACACATACACATACACATACACACACACACACACACTCACACACACACACAAGGAAGAGTTTTGTGTGTGTGTATGTATGTATATGTATGTATATGTATGTATGGTATTCAGCTTTGTACGGGTATTTTCCCATGTCATTATAGTTGTGCTTTTAAAGTTGTAGCGATGTTTCAGCAGAATCTCATCTGCTATCATCAGGCTTGTGTATTGGGTTCGTCTGTGTGTCAGACTTTCACAGCTGTTTCAGTTTGTGAAAGCCTGACACACAGACGAACCCAATACACAAGCCCGATGATGGCAGATAAGATTCTGCCGAAACGTCGCTACAACTTTAAAAGCACAACTATAATGATGTGGGAAAATACCCGAACAAAGCTGAATACCATACATATATATATATACATATATATATATATATATATATATATATACATACACACACACACACACACACACACACACACAATTCTTCCTTTAGTAATTTCACTCAAACCCATTTTAACATCATTGGATTTGAATGCATATAAATAATTTTAAAACACCTGGCATAGCCTTGAGGCTGTCACAGCACATCTGGCTTTATTCCTACAAATCAACAGTGACAGATATCAACATATTCCATTTGTAAACCCTCCCTCCCTCCCTCCCTCCCTCCTTCCTTCCTGACAAACTCCACAAGCTCTTTGGACTACAAGCACTAGATGCCATCCACTGTACAGGTAGTCCTCAACTTACAACCACAATTGGCCTTGGTGGCTCAGGCTGTTAAATGCCTGCACTTAAGTTCCAGCTGCCTACAATTACTGTAGGCTCGAATCCCACCAGGCTCAAGGTTGACTCAGCCTTCCATCCTCTCGGGGTAGGTAAATTGAGGACCCAAGATTGTTGGGGGCAATAAGCTGACTTTGTAAAAATGCCGCTTAGTAATAAGTAGGCATATTCAATGGAATGAAGGCTATTGCTGAGCACACTGGGTTGTATCCCCCCCCAAAATTGTAAGCCGCCCTGAGTCTTCGGAGAAGGGTGGCATATAAATGTAATTTAACAAAAAATTGAGCCCAAAATTTCTGTTGCTAAGCGGGATAGTGGTGAAGTGAATTTTGCTCCACATTACTTTCTTGCTAGAGCTGTCAAGCTGTCACTGCTGTTGTTAAGTTAGTAACACAGTTATTAAAAAAATCTTGCTTCCCCATTGACTTTCCTTGCCAGAAGGCCACAAAAAGGGATCACAGATCTCCAGGACACGGCAACTGTCATAAATTCAAACCAATTGCCAATTATCCAAATGTTGGTCATGTCACCATGTGGGATGCTTCAATAGTCAGGTGAAAAATAGTCATAAGTTACTTTTTTCACTGCTATTGTAACTTTGAACTGTCACTAAATGAACTGTTGTAAATTGAGGACTACCTGCACTTTAATGGAAGAATGATAAAGAGAGGGGGTGCTTTTGTGCAAAGAGAATAACTAAAATCTTGCAATTAAAACGGATCCCTAATTTTCTGGAGGCTTCTACTTCCCAAACTGCCATAACAATCCAAGTATATTCCCAATGCAGCCATCACTAAAAAGCCTCACTTTGGCTTTTCGCTATTAATGATATTATACTCATGAAGAACCAGTGGTTATCCATGAAATATTGGTGGTTTTCTTTTGGGGTATACAGGTGGCACAGAAACCTGTTTCTTTGACACATCTGGTGCAGACAAGTCTGAGACAAAGAAGAATCTAGTGAGTTGAGCTGAATAATACCATGACAAGGCACAATGCAAAAAGGTGCAAGGACACTTTGAGCTGGAGCACTCTCTGTTCTTTGGTACAGAGAGAGAAAAATAGGAGCTACAGACATACAAATCACCAGAAAAACTGTTTAGCCTGTCATTGAAGGCACAGGATCAACTCTAGATGCTCTTGTCTTCTTTTCAATAAAGCTGAATCAACATTTCTCCAAATACTTTTTCCAGAGATTATTCCTCACAATTGGTTTCCCACCCCCCCTCTTGGGGGAAATCTATCCTAAAATTCACCACCTTAATTTTTGTGGTGGTTTTAAGAGTTTGTTGTCCTATCCTTCATTGTCCCGATATTATGATGTATCTAGAGGAAGGAAAGAAGGAAACTATACTATAACTATATACATTCAAGAGATTTGTGGTGAAATTTTCTTTCCTTCTGGAGGAATTTAGAGATATCTTTTCCCCCATTGTCAATGTCCCTTCATTCAAAGAAGAAAAATCAAATGGCCATTAGTGAACAAATGCAATAGTTCACCATAGAAACTATCTTTAAGTGGTTTAAAATGAACATAATGATGGACGTAGGCTATGGAGAAATGCTGGAAACCAGTGACATATGATGGATCATCTGAGACCCTAATCTTCTCAAAGGATCAA
Organism: Naja naja; assembly: GCA_009733165.1. Taxonomy (NCBI): domain Eukaryota; kingdom Metazoa; phylum Chordata; class Lepidosauria; order Squamata; family Elapidae; genus Naja; species Naja naja. The sequence goes on from CM019160.1 coordinate 12,055,622, forward strand.
CATATGTCATAAGACGAGATCAGGAATCTTGTAGTCTTATGTTTTAAAGTTGCAAAAATTCCATGTATATAGTACATATTGGATAATCTGGAAGTACGCTGCCTGCAGTGCGATCTACGCATAATACACAAAATTGTCTGTTACAATGTCTTGCCTGTCAACGACTTCTTCAGCTTCAACAACAATAATACACAGGCAAACAATTGATACAAACTCAAAGTAAACCGCTTCAAACTTGATTGCAGAAAATATGACTTCAGCAACAGAGTGGTCAATGCCTGGAATGTTCTACCTGTCTCTGTTGTTAGCCTTAAACCCTCACAACTTCAATCTCAAGCTGTCTACCATGGACCTCACTGCATTCTTAAGAGGGCCTTAAAGGGGGCGTGCATATATGCACACCAGCGTGCCTACCATCCCTGTCTTACTGTCCCCATTTATCTGTGTTTACTTCCTTTGTTCATGTTTATGTTCATACCTATACGTGTTATCTTGTACATGTTTGACATATAAAATAAAATAAATAAATAAATAGTAAGCAGGGACAAACTTTAACCTGGATCTCTTCTGATTTCCCCAGCACAATAAAGCACAGCCTGTTAATCTCCATTTCGGCCTTGCCTCGTTCACATTATGAAACCAGTCTTCGAATAGACACCCACTAAGTCTGGGTTAATTTAGGCTATGCTGCTTCCTCAGTAAAGGAGAACAGCCTTAAATTTAGAAACAGCACAGTATATAAAGAGAATAACAAGCATGATAAAAGAAGGTACAGAAGGCGTGGGAAGTCACAAGAAAAGAAAGTAAGCAAATCATACTAAATATCAGAGTGCTATTTTCAATGTCTTAGAGCATACTTCCACAACTCAGGGTCTTCTTGATGTTCATCTTACTATAATACCCAACCTATAGATTTTTTAGTACTTAGAGAAAACATTTTACATTTGCAGAAATGTGTCAGCTCCGTACAACTGACCTCTGTATATCATTTGAAAAAGTTATATTAAAATGAGAAATAAAACAACAAGAACTAGTTGCCAGTGTTAAAGTCCAAAGCAAAAGCAGTTACCCTAGATCAGAAGCACATGTTCTCTTAAAGCACATATATTTCTAAATGATTGCTGTAAGAAGAGGCTGAATGGACAACTAGACTGCCTGTCCTGATCTAAGGCATATGTCAAAATGCCTGCTCATTATTTTTTTTGTAACACTCAATTAAAGGTGAATTTTTGGAGATGTTTCATTGATTTCTCAATCAGCTCTTGGTTGATAGGGGCTCACCATGTTTGCCTGTAAGCAAAACAAGCAGGGTGATGAAGTCTCAGAAATCACATGGCTGAATATCCCCAAAATAACAAAAAGTGAAGAATTCAGAAATGATAAAATCTGATTTCATTTTCTTTAAAGTTTGGTTTGGATTGAGTATAGGGCAGAAAGAAAAAAAAGGAGGAGAGGAGAGGAGCGGGAAGGGAAGGGAAGTCTCTTCCACCTCTGGAATTTACCAGTACCACCAAATAAATTGAGAGTTAAGGAGCAATAAAGCTATTGGGGGAGGGATGAGCTGTTTGTGGTGCTGAATTAGTGTGTCATGTCGATTCTGGAGTTTGCATGGTTCTTGCATGAAACAACGTGAAATTATTGCCTTAACTGTACCATCACAGTGGGCTTTTGGGATGTTCAGATTCCTACTCAACACAATGAATGGTGAAGGGTACAAACATAGCAGGACTGGCTCATTTTAAAGGAAATGAACTGCCATCTAAAGCCCCCACTAAAAAAAAACCCTGTTTTGAAGATTAAAAGACTATTATCTGAACCACTATCATTGAGTTTAACAGTTAAAGCAGTAAGTTTCCCTCCCAATCAAATAAGCATCCCATGTTTTAATTCAAGGCAAAAACCAAACTGTCATGCAACCAGAATAATTCAAAACCTCCTCCTGAAATATTTCAAAGATTGCTCATTCCACAGCTTGTTCTAATGGATGCAATTACACATGTACAGCTTAAAATATGCTATTATATAACTTGGGCTGTGTCTATTTCGTATTCTGCTGGTGAAAGCACCAGCCAGAGAAAAAGAAGAGAGATGTGTTTTGCTTCTTTTAGCAAAGTAGTCACGGATTTATTATTTTTTTAAAAGAGCAGACCTGGTAGATGCATCATGGGCTCAATTAAGATGTTCTGGCTTGAAAGCTATCCCATCTCCACCTCCAGGGAGAAGAACTGAAAATTAATTATTTTAATTGACAATTATCGAGCCCCATTTCACTGTAACCTTACCCACATTGTCAATTTATTTTTGTAGTGAGGAAGAGTGGAGGAGAGTGTATTAACTCCAAACAATCTTTTCACTCTTCCTGGTTTAGAAGCCACAGGAAATGGGACTTACTTTCTGCAGCAAGAATAATTTTCAACTTACAGAATGTAAAGTGCAGATTTTCCAAGACTCTAAATCATGTTGTGATTGGAATCTCTACTGTAGAGACCAAAAAATTGTCCTGTGTAGACATTTGCTCCCCTCTAAAAGTAAGATGAACCTGGTGACTGAAAGTAGTGAACCCTGTGCATTCTTCTTCACTGTCAACTGTCATATTTGTAGCGTGAATGCCTGAACAATGAATATTTGATATACTCAATGAATGAGTTGATATTGTTGATATATAACAATTAATGGTTTATACAACTGTCAGTTGAAATGGGCTGGTTTCAGAGTTTTTCCTGGATTTGGCAATGGGAGATATTCTATAGTCTAAATAATTTCACAAGGCTAGGAGAATCACTGACTTCAAAGGGAACTTGAGGCCTTCTAGTCCAATCCCCTGCCCAAGCAGAAGACTCTCTACCATTTCAGACAAATGGCTGTCCAATCTCTTCTTAGAAATCTCCAGTGATAGAGCATCCACAACTTCTGGAGCAAGTCGTTCCACTGATTAATTGTTCTAACTGTCAGGAAATTTCTCTTTAGTTCTTGGTTGCTTCTCTCCTTGATTAGTTTCCATCTATTGTTTCCTGTCTTGCCTTCAGGTACTCTCTCTTCTTTATGGCAGCCCCTTAGATATTGGAACACTGCTATCATGTCATTCCTGATCCTTCTTTTCTTTCTTTTCATTAAAGCAGCCCCTGCTCTATTCTGGATCTCAGTCACAAGAGAACTGACCAACACCAGTCGTTCTCAATGCAGCCTGTCCACATGTTGATATACAACATACAAATTTGTCTGCAGAAAAAGAATACCACAGGTAGTCCTTGACTTACAATAGTTCATCTAGTGACCATTCAAAATTACAAAGTGATGTATACCATTTTTCACACTTATGATCATTGGATCATTCCCACAGTCACATGATCAAAATTCAGATGCTTGGCAACTGATACAGATATGATGGTTGCAGTGTTCCAAGGTCACTGTGATCCCCCTTTGCAGCCTTCGGACAAGCAAAGAAAATGGAGGATGCCAGATTCACTTAACAACCATGTTACCAACTTAACAACAGCAGTGATGCACTGAACAAGGATGGCAAGAAAGGTCATGAAATGGAGCAAAATCCACTTAACGACAATCTCGCTAAGCAACAGAAATTTTAGGCTTGATTGTGGTAATAAATCAAGGACTACCTTTAGTCTGCTTTTAGGAGTGGGTGATGTAAGACACATGGCTGCTTCTGCTCCTCTTCCTCCCCTATTTCACTGCCCTTCTGTTTCAAATCTGGCATTCCCTCACATGCAATTCCTGGCCACCTACAATCACCAAGCAAATTATTTTAAATGAACAATTGTATTTGGACTCAAGTGTTTTTAATGTTTGTACTGTATCTTTGGGATCTGGGAATATTGTTTAGGTTTTAGACTTAGAATAACTTTACTGTCATTTTGAATGTACACTAATCGGGATACATTAAAGTGAAATTACCTTGCATACAGCTCTAAAAAGGTCCAATGTTAATCTCTTTAACTTTATAAGCTGCTCTGAGTTATGCATGTGAGATGGGCAGCTATATAAATCAAATATAAATATTATCTGAACACGTAATCAGAAGATGGGGACCTGTTTTAAACCAGGATAACGTTATTTTTCATCCTACAATGTATGGTCTATTTGATGCTGTACAGTGTAGATTATCGGGTAGAGCGATTTCTTCCTCTCCTCACTTGTCTCTCTAGCAGTTTTAATAATAAAATTTGAATTTGGGGGGGCTTGCTGCAGAGAAAGATGAGCTACGGTGTCTCCACACACACACACCTTAGGTTATGGTGGATTGTCTTGTAGCCGAAGCAACCAGGTCATAATGACAAAAATCAGATCCCCGTCTCAGGTAGAACTTTTCCTGACCATTAAGAAGGTTAATGGAGAAGGTTAAACCAAGAATTTTAAACTCTGCGTCATGGAATAAGTCACAACTGGCTGGAATGACACATCGTGACAAGCCATGGTTTATAAACCTCCATCATGCTGAGCCCTAACTCAGGAGCCGCAGTATGGAGTACTATGATGAGGGAACTAATCAATGGGGCAGCCTCTGCCTCTGATCCATGAATGCCTTAAGAGGCTCTTGGGGGATTCTTCGTGTCCCCCACCCCACCCCCAGTTTCCCGTCAGCTTCCCTACGCTCCGCAAAGCCGCCGCGTGAGCAAGGCGCCAAAGGAGCGAGAAAAAGCCCTCCAAAGCGCCTACACAACAAACGCCTCAGCAGCAGCGCCGCCGCTCCCCGCCGCCCCTCCCCACCCTCTCACTTTTATGAATGGAATTCTCCAGCCCGAGCCGGATTACTATGCCGCCCGGCGCTCTAGCGCGCGGTTGTCCTCCTTCGACACCGGATTGGCTCCCGCCGCCATTGACGTCACCCGAGCGAATGCCGAGCGAAGGGAGGAGCCGGCCGGCCAGAGCCTTTAAGTATGAGTCACCCTCAAAAAGGGGGCTTGTTCACTATAACACCGGGCGTCCCCCCCACCAATTCCCGGCCAGTCTGAAATCCGTAGCTGCAGCTGGACCCGGGGCTCCTACATCCTCGCAACCCACCTGCTAGCTCCGGCCACCACCACATCTGCATTGGGAGAGGCGGATTCCTTCGCCCTGCAACCCATCCAATCGGACGCCCGGATCGACCCCGCTGCTATCCGCCTCCCCTTCCCCAACCGAGGCTTCTTCCTCGCTGGATGTGCAGTTGTTGGACCCTCTTCCAAGGTGAGTTTGCGGCCGCCTTTCTCTTGCCTTCCTTCTTCCTTTGGCAGCCCAAGAGAACCTTCCCTGCAAAGAGGTCCAGATCTTAAGCGAGCCCATCGGGTGCCGCTTAAACGTGCGCTTAAAGGCAATCGGAACCTAGTCTAGACACTTGTTTTTAAGGGGCATTTTCCGCAGTGCCATTCTAAACTTGTTAAGTGGGCTGCTGTCCGTAAAAGTAGCACCGTTTACACATCAGAATTGAAAAGAGAACCGGATGGTTGCAGCAGCAGTGTTCAGATTTCTGTGCCTGACACCGATCAACATCTATAAACGCTACCTAAGATCACCAGATATTTTCCTCAGGAAACTAGCTGGAATTGAACCCTTGAAGGATAGATGGGCTTCCTAATTTGATGCCTTCCAGATGTGCCTAGACTACAGACTTCCTAATTCCCAGCCAGGATGGTTGTTCTCCACTCTGGCTGTGAAATAGTGTCCATACATGTCCATACAGCAGGCTATTGAGAGTTTCTTAAAGATGTCCCAATTCCTATACTTTATTGCATTCATTAGCATGGCAATTTAACAGACAGAGGCAGAATAAAAATGATTGGTTTTGTTTTGTTCTTACAAAGGAAGACATAAACACGGCTCAGCTTGTTCCCTTGACTTTTCATGTTTACCAGCTTGTTAGCACAAAGGCAGAGAGAAGCTGGGTGCTTGCTGCACAATCTATTGTGTTGTACAGTTGTACAGAGCCATCTCTTCCTTATAAACATTTTTTGAATGCCAGGATTAAAAAAAGGCTAAATTAGGTTATGTGTCAGAGCAAACAAAAGAGAAAGGAAAACAGACAGGGAGACCTGTCCAGGAACAGGGGAAAATATATGATGTCATCTGGAGCAACCTACGTTGACAAGAGACCAACATTGGCTTCTCCTCTTTTATCTTGATGGGCTTATTTGAAGAACAGGAAAAAAAAGACAGGGAAGGTGGCAAACAATGCCAGGCCCAAGCCAGAAATATCCCATTTAGAAGACATTGATCACAAGGACCCAACAATCACAGGCAAGATATACCTACAAAATTAGTCACCTTTGGTGGTGCTTTTAGGCAGCTAAAGGTAGCTGGTTTGTCTCCATCTTGCCTCCCAGCCTTAGAAAACAGGTACCAATTCATGTATCCCTTCCAAATACACACAAACATACATGTACAATACTTACAGACACTTGCTGCTTCACTCCAAACCTGAGTTGAAACTGAGTTGGCTTTTTCATCTGCTGTTTCAGATCACAGGTAGAGAGCATGAAAGAGGAAGTGCCCACCAACACCACCAAGATCCAGCCAGGCTGGTTTGTGCCAACGAATGGCAGCACCGGCAAGTCCTTCTATTTCTCAGAGACGCCTCCTGCCCTTCCCTTAAATCCTTGGGATGTTGTCCTGTGCATTTCTGGGACTATCATCTCCTGTGAGAACGCCATTGTGGTGGCCATCATCTTTTACACTCCAGCTTTCCGGACTCCGATGTTCCTGCTGATTGGAAGCTTAGCCACGGCTGATCTCTTGGCTGGCTTGGGCCTCATCTTTCACTTTGCCTTCGTTTATTGCGTCCAGTCCCAGATGGTGAACCTCCTCACCATGGGCCTCCTGGTGACCTCATTCACCGCCAGCGTGGGCAGCCTCCTGGCCATCACCATAGACCGCTACTTGTCTCTCTACAACGCGTTGACCTACTACTCGGAGAGGACAGTCACCCGGACCTACGTCATCCTCATCCTCACGTGGGGGGTCTCCATCGGCTTCGGACTGTTGCCCGTCATGGGCTGGAACTGCTTGAAGGACAACTCCACCTGCAGCATCATTAAGCCATTGAACAAGGACCACCTCATCATCCTGTCCATTTCCTTCTTCATGGTCTTTGCCGTCATGTTGCAGCTATACGTGCAGATCTGCAAGATCGTGTGTCGGCATGCACAGCAGATTGCCCTCCAGAGACACTTCCTGGCTACTTCACACTACGTCACAACCCGGAAAGGCATCTCCACGTTGACTCTCATCCTGGGGACCTTTGCCTCATGCTGGTTGCCCTTTGCTGTTTACTGCCTCCTGGGAGATTACACCTACCCTGCCCTCTACACCTATATAACTGTGCTCCCAGCCACCTACAATTCCATGATCAACCCGGTGATCTATGCCTTCCGGAACCAGGAAATCCAGAAGGTCTTATGGGCAATATGCTGCAGCTGTATCTCCTCCTCCATGCCTTTCCAGTCCAGATCGCCCAGTGATGTCTGATTCCTCTCGCTCCGTCCCTCCCTCTCTCTCTTTGCTCCAGGAGCCTCCTTCTCCCCAATCTCTGGCTGCTCAAATGTGCAAAACCTCTTTCTTCCCTTCCTTCCCCTTTGCCAATGTAAGTGACCAGGCTGTCCTAGCTTATTTATTTATTTTGAACTTCAGGAAAGGGGGGGGGGAGGACAAATCTCATTTATTTTTTTAACCATGCCTTTTTTTAAAAGGGGGGGGGGAGAGAAAAACCCTGTGTTTCTGCTTTTGTGTGTATGTGCATGATGCGTGGGTGTATTGGTTACATGTCAGGTCTGATGCAAATATTTTGTCTGAAATATTGAGAGTGCATTATTTTTCTTAAAAAGGAAAAACGGCAAGAAGCAGCCTCAGAACCTTCAACCTTTCTTTTGAGTGTTTATAGCCTTGATTACCTCAGATCTCTAGAAAACTATTTTTCTACATTTTAAACCAATACCATTGTACCCCCTTCTATCTCTCCTTCGATCAATGGGGATTAAAAAAAAAAGCCCAGAGCTAACAAAATAGATCTAACAAAATAGATTTCCCCCATCTGTATTTTGCTGCCCCCTGGTGTTTATTCTAATACCTGCAACCATAAGAAGAATAGAGTGCCATTGGGGTTGGAGGAGGGGTGGAGGGCAAGGGGAGAACCAGGGCAGTATTAATAAAAAGAATGTATAATATGAGATCTGAAGCAATGTGAATGTCCAGAGTACAGGTAGTCCTTGACTTACAACCATTCATTTAGTGACCATTTGAAGTTCCAATGGCATTGAACAAAGTGACCTATGACTACTTACAATCATCTCTGGGGTCACGTGATCAACCTTTTGTGACTTTCTGACAAGCAAAGATCCTGCTTTCCGCTTGAGCAGGGGGTTGAACTAGATGTCCTCTTCCAACTCTTGTTATTGGGGAAGCCACGGTCATGAAATCATCAAGTTTCTAACTCAACTGCAGCGATTCCCACTTAGTAACTCTGGCACAAAAAAAAACAGCCATAAAAGAGAGCAAAACTCACTTAACTGTCTTGCTTAGCAACAGGAGGTTTGGGCTAAGTTGTGGTCGTAAGTCGAGGATTACCCATAACACAATACTAAAGGCTTTCAAAGGCATTATTTCTGAATAACCCATGTCAAGATTACAGCCCAAATGTACCTTGTCCCAAGTTTATACCCTTTCAGACTAGGGTTTTTATTTTCCTAGCTGCTCGGGACAAAAATGGGTGTTCGTAGTTCTAGCCCAATATTGTTGGGACCAAGGCTAACATGGCTGAAACAATTGCACTAGGGTGGGGTGGGAGGTAGCACTTGGGATGCCAGGCCATATTTATTGACACTGAAAAGTCAGGGTCTCCTCTAATCTATCTAGTTCCTGGTGCCCTCGACATGTTGTTTGACTTCAGCACCCATCAGTCCAGCTGGCTTGACCAAAGGATTATGGGGGAGCTTTAGCCCTAAACATGCAAAGGGCATTCTTTTCTGTCTCTCCTTTTACATTTTGCACAGCTCCTCGGAAGGAAATGAATGTAACAGGCACTTTGGAAATAGGATTTATTTTATCGCTTTGAGCCAGTTTGGTGCAGTGGTGAAGGCACCAGGCTAGAAACCGTGAGTTCTAGTCCTGCCTTAAGCACAAAGCCAGCTTGGTGACCTTGAGCCAGTAACTTTCTCTCAGCCCTAGGAAGGAGGCATTGGCAAGCCACTTCTGGAAAAATAAAAATAAAAACTTGCCAAGAAAACTGCAGGGATTTGTCTCTGAGAATCAGACAAGACTGAACAGGAGGGGGTGGGGGAATTGCTGTCTTGCAGGGAAACTCAAAAGATGTTCTGTGAGAGCACTGTATTCTTTTGTTTACAATCGTAAGATGGGGGGGGAGAAATAAAGATAATTTTGTGATACTTGAAGCTGTGTCAGTTTTCTGTCCACTGCATGAAAGTCACTGTTTCCTTGATGGGGCAAGTTAGTCTATACTATAATCACTAGCCAGCATGCATGTTGGCTGGGGATGATATGAGCTGTAGTCCAACTTGCTTGTCATATTAGGGGAGAGCAGCAGAGCTGCCACCAGACAAATAAGAGATACTGAAAGGAATCTTAAATCTTTAGCTGCTTTTGAAGTTCCTTCAAATCAAGTACATTTCCATGAGGTTACATGCTTTCCTCTCTCTCCTCTTATTCTTGGGTATCTCAAAGATGCTTTTTCAAAAGGCAACTGGACTTTGTTTTTCTTGGAAGACCTTTTGCTCCTCATTCAAGAAGCTTCTCCAGTTCTGGCACAAACATGACCCTTTGGGGCGACCATGACCTAGAAGATTGAGAACCTCCATAAACACTATTCTTGAGTAACTCAAAGGTGCTTTTTTAAGAGGCGAGTGGACTTTCTGGTTTTTCTTTGAAGATGTTCTGCTTCTCATCCAAGAAGCTTCTTGGAATCATCTTCAAAGAAAAAACAGGAAGTCCATATACATATACATGCATGCATGCATGCATGCATACATACATACATACATACATACATACCAGGGGTGGGATTCTACCAATTCGCACCTATTCGCTAGAACCTGTTGTTAACATTCTAAGCAGTTTGGAGAACCGGTTTTTAGAAGAAATTACTGGCCTAATCCTGTAAGGAAGGCAGGAAGGAAACATTCTGCTGTTGCTTACAGAAACTGCCTCTCCGTTAACCCTTATTACACTCATGGCAGGATTAGACTTCCTGTCTCACTAACGTCTCTGGAGTTTTTTTCCCCCTCCTTTGCTGGTACTTTGCTTGTGTGGAGTCACCATTCAAAGTTACAATGACACTGAAAAAAGTGACTTATAACCATTTTTCACTCTTATGACTGTTGCAGCATCCCCACGGTCATGAGAGGCCAGGCAAGGAGATGCATGCCTCGATGTGAGTGATATTGAGTTGGCCACACCCAGCCAATAACATGACCACCAAGCCATGTCCACCCAGTCACATGACCACCAAGCCACGCCCACCAGCTAAGCCACACCCACAGAACCGGTTGTTAAGAATTTGAATCCCACCCCAATACATACACACACACACACACCACACATAATGTGCCCTGGGAACTTGGTTATTAAAAGCTGATAAGCTGACTGTCCTCTGTAATAGACTAAGATGGTGCCCACGTCTTCATCCTGGCCTCATCCTAGGCTGTTGCAGACACTAGGCTGCACCAGCCATTCTATTTTCTAACAATGCCTAGGCATTAGAGGCCATAGGAGGAGCTTCATAGTAGTCAGAAAGCAGGAACCTGGTAGCATCTTTTCAGACTAACAACACATTCAAGGCAATCTGCTTTTGAGGGCTCAGCAACAGCTTGCAAATGCTATGCCTTTATAATAAAATCTACTGGTCTGAAAAGATGCTACAGGAGTCCTTCTGATTTAGGGGTGAGAAGCACTTTCATCAAGCGGGAGTAGGCCAGAAGTGGGCCTCTTGCCAGCTTTCCATTTTTAAAGACAGCAGGTTGCTGAGCAGCAATCAGAAGGTACCTAAGGGTACCGAATTGCTAATGTCGCTGAGATGTTGCCTTTTTAATATGTTGCAGCAAAAATAGCTGAGAGTCTGGGGTCACCTTAACACAACCTTGTAAATAAGCCCAGAATAGTCACTAGCATTAAAAAAAGAAAGCATGTCAACGAATAGGGAACACTCTGTCTTTGTCACAGTCAAACCCAAACAATCAAGAGCAGTTGTGACCTTGGGTTCATCCTTTTCTCCCAGCTTTGCAGTGAAGAGGACAAAGGTAAAGAGAGTCATGTATGGGTAGTCTTCGACTTACCACTATTTGTTTAATATCCATTTGAATTTATAGCAGCACTGAAAAAAGTGATTAAAAACCTGTCCTCGGTCATTGCAGCATCCCCAGGGTCCTGTGATCAAAATCTGAGCACTTGGCAAACAGCATATATTTCTGATGGTGGTGTCATACCCCTGTCAGAGTTTGAATCCAAGGAGGAGGAAGATGAACAGCTGACAGGGAGCGGGAGAGTGGCTCTGTTGGCTGTGGAGGAAACTGGCGAAGGGGAAAGTCCAGCTGGGCCGAGCAGGGAAGAGATAGAACAAGGGAGAGGGAGTTCAGAGGAAGACTCAGCCACCCCCTCTTCACCCTAGGGCACGCAGGGAGGAACGGAGAAGAGAGCCATGTGAGTTGTGTGGCTTATGGGGGAGGAAAGGGCCCTGATTCCCTTCATTAGCCACAGCTGGGAAGTGAGTCTAAAAGAAATGCATGCTGAGTGCGGCAGCTGCTGGGAGCAAACTTGAATTTATCTTGTGTTGACTTTATTTATCTGCATTCCTGGCATCCTCCCAACCATGTTGAGTTATTGCTGTGCCTTCACATCTGGAATTCTTTCTCCAGCCCTGCCGGACTAATTACCTCATTTTGCCTTGATTGGACTTATAGTTACAGTTTTTGTGACCATGTTTTGGACTTGACTCTCTGCAGCCAAACTCTCCTGGGAGAGTTTTTCTCCAGGCAGAAGGTAACCAGGACATTGGGGGCAAAGTTGATGCTAATAAAGGGACTCCTGAGGAGGTGGTAGAGGCAGGTCTTAGTCCAGTTATCTGGGATGAGTTTGTCCCGGTTGGCCCTGATGATGTGGACAAGGCCCTGGGAGCAGTGAATGCCACCACCTGTTTACTGGACCCATGTCCCTCCTGGATTGTTTCGGCAGGCTGGGAGATGACATGCAGCTGGCTCCAGAAGATTATAAATGTTTCTTTGGGTGAGGGGTGTGTTCCGCATGCCTTGAAAGAGGCTGTGGTCAGGCCCCCCCTCAAGAAGCCTTCCCTGGACCCGGCTCTTTTAAATAACTTCTGTCCTGTCTCCAACCTTCCCTTTCTGGGGAAGGTTGTTGAGAAGGTGGTGGCGCTCCAGCTCCTTCGGGCCTTGAATGAAGCTGATTATCTGGATCCCTTGCAGTCTGGTTTCAGGCCTGGGTACAGCACCGAGACGGCCTTGATTGCACTAGTGGATGATCTCTGGTGGGCCCAGGATGGGGGGTCTCTCTCCATCCTGGTGCTTCTTGACCTCTCAGAGGCTTTCGATATCGTCGATCATGGTATCTTTCTGAGTCGGCTCAGGGGGCTGGGAGTGGGGGGCACTGTTTTATGGTGGTTCTCCTCCTACCTCTCTGACCGGACTCAGTCAGTGTGGGGGGGGGCAGAGATCAAGCCCTAGGGCCCTGCCATGTGGGGTCCCTCAGGGTTCTATTCTCTCCCCCCTCCTATTTAATATCTACATGAAACTGCTGGGTGAGATCATCCGTCGACACGGGGTCGGGTATGATCAGTACGCTGATGATACCCAGTTGTACATCTCTGTCCCCAGTCAATCTAGTGAGGCTGTGGAGGTGATGTCCTGGTGCTTGGAGGCTGTGAGGGTCTGGATGGGGACTAATTGGCTCAGACTCAACCCTGACAAGACCGAGTGGCTGTGGGTCTTGCCCCCTCGGTCTCCAGTTGATTATCCAACTTTGGTACTGTGGGGAGAGAAATTACTTCCCTCAGAACGAGTTCGCAACTTGGGGGTCCTTCTGGATCCACAGCTACAATTTGACCACCATCTTACGGCTGTGACCAGGGGGGCCTTTGCACAGGTTCGCCTGTTGCGCCAGTTGTGACCTTTCCTGGACCGAGGGGCTCTACACATGGTTGCTCATGCCCTTATCACCTCCCTATTGGACTACTGCAATGCGCTCTACATGGGGCTGCCCTTGAAGAGCACTCGGAGACTTCAGCTGGTGCAAAATGCGGCCGCGCGAGTGATTATGGGCGCACCTAGGTGCGCCCATATAACATCTATCCTCCGTGAGCTGCATTGGCTGCCGGTGGTCTTCCGGGTGCAATTCAAGGTGCTAGTGACAACTTTTAAAGCCCTTCATGGCTTAGGAGCAGGATACCTTCGAGACCACCTACTGCTACCATATGCCTCCCAGCGCCCGGTTAGATCCTACAGGGAGGGCTTGCTCCGGATACTGTCGGCCAGGCAATGTCGACTGGTGGGGCCGCGGGCGAGAGCCATCTCTGTGGCAGCACCGTCCCTTTGGAATACGCTCCGCGCGGAGATTAGAACCATCCCCAATCTACTTGCTTTCCGCAAAGCTGTCCTGGCTTTGTCGGAGGGCATGGAATTGAGACCTTGTTCTTCCCCCTTGTATGTTTGGATCGTATGAATGAGTTTTGATTTTATATTGTATAGGCTACTGTTTTTTATCTTGTTGTACGCTGCCTCGAGTTCCCCTATGGGGGAAGAGAGGCGGGATATAAATTTAATAAATAATAATAAATAATAATAATCCTACTGATTATCTGACTGTGTTGCCTTTGTGCCATGCTCCGGGTCATCACAGGTGGTAACATTCCAAATCACAGCATTTATGACCTTCCCGGGTCATTGCTTCCAAGGAGCAAACTCAATGAGGGACATTGGACATGCCTAACCACTCACTTAATGACTGCATCATTAACAGCTGCTGCAAAATGATCATAAAACTGAGAAAAAATTCACTTAAATTACTGCATCGCTTAGTGGTGGAACTTCCAATCCCAATTGCAGTCATAGCAAATGTCTATGGATATTCTCAGTCCTCCAGCTCATGGTTGTCCCAAAGGTGCTTTTTTTCAAGAGGCAACTGGACTGTCTGGTTGATGTTTCGCTTCTTATCCAAGAAGCTTCTTCAGCTCTGATTGATGGTGGGGAGTGGAAGGATTTATATTCCTTGCAGATAGCTGGTCATTTGCATCCTTTTAGAGGGTCGTTGAGGCCACTTGGAAGTTTATTTGTGTCCTCAGGGTCACCTGAGTACTGCAAATGGGTGTGGAGTCTTCTTGGAACTACTGTTGTAGACAGGGTGGGGTGGGCATAGATGATGTCATATTCCTCCCCCTCTCAAAGAGGCCATCTATGTCCATTTTTTGACCAATGTCAAAACAACCCTCTCTCAACTGAGGGGGAGGGATACATCATCTATCTCCAGTCTACACAGTCCTTTCAGCAGGACTGAAAAATAAAACAAGGTAAAATAAAATAAAGTAAAAATAAAAAGGAAACGCACCTTTAAGAAATGGCTGGAAAATCTTTCTTTTTCTTGGGACATTATGAAAAATTGTCCATCCTACTTTCCTGCCCCAAAAAGCTGGTGGAGAATTGTGGAAAGTCAATTTAATTTGCTGTAGAAAGAATGCTTTCCTGTTACCAGCCAGGTGGGATTCTGTAAATATAATACTTAGGGAGGGCAGTATATCAATGGAATAATAATAATAATAATAATAATAATAATAATAAAAATTATTCTGCTACTCTTAAGCAAACTATCTCTCGTCTAAATAGCTTTTGCAGTTGCAGGATCCAATTTGGGTTGTTCACAGGGACCAAAAGTTTAGTTTTCTGAGCTTTCAGACTCGTGCTGGAACCCATCCTCAGGTAACTTCTCTCTCACCAGAATGCCTGCATTGGGTTGTACTATGTTATATTTATGTGATGCCTGGTTAGATGTGGCTTCCTATTGGTTGATTGGCATGTTGATGGCCAGCTATTAGCTGCTGTTTCCTTGTGTTGCCAGATCCTTGGCTCCTAAGCTGGTTGTCAAGCCCAGTATTGACCTATGGGTAGCCATTTTAGTTAGGCTTAATATTTTATTTATTTATTTATTTGATTTGTCAATCACTTACAAGATAATAGGTATAAGTATAAACATAGTTATGAATACATGGAATGGATACATATAAAAACATAAAAAGAAACAATAGGACAGGGATGGTAGGCACCTTGGTGCACTTATGCACGCCCCCTACAGGCCTCTTAGGAAAGGGGTGAGGTCAATAGTAGGCAGTCTAAGGTTAAAGTTTTTGGGGTTTGGGGAAGAAACTACAGAGTAGGGTAGCGTATTCCAGACATTGACTATTCTGTTGCTGAAGTCGTATTTCCTGCAATCAAGTTTGGTGCGGTTAATCTTGAGTTTGTATCTATTGTATCTATATATTGACAGGTAGGGCATTGCAATGTATGATTTTATATATTATACTTAGATTGGACCGATATTATAATATTATATATTCTTTTTCTTACTTTTGTGGCAATTATGGGGGGAAGGGTTTTGGGCGTGCCACATTCCTAAGGAGGGAGGAGTGGAGATAGAGTTGTTTGGGGTAGGTGATTCTTCTTCCGTGGGAAATGAGCTGTCCGTGCTTGGGCCCTTTGAGGTGGAGATTTATGACATCAAGCAACGTTAAATTACTTCTATTGGAGAATGTGACTTTTGGGGGTTGTTTCTAACTTTTAATATTGGGGGTAATTCCGGGTTGTGTCAGATCCAGAATTTCCACAGACTTTCCTAAATAATGCTTTCCTAAATAAAAGAAATTGTCTTGGAAGATGGACTTTGTTCTTTTCTTTTTAAATGGATTTCATCACTTGGCTACCTGACACTGGTGGTAAGATGGGCACTCCTGTTGACTGACAAGGGCCCCCATTTCCCAGGCTTCAATTATTTCCCTGGCTATTTTTGTACCTGCTCGGCTAACAATCATAGTAGCTGCAAAATTGAATGTATGTATGCTCATTGGAGTGTGAGGCTATCAATAAATTCAGGAGTCCTTGTCTGGGGAGGCACACAATTAGACAATTGCATAAGATACAAGAAACTTCTTAATCTTTAGTTGGGGGACACCCATTGCTTTAAGGCGTGGTTTGAGGAATATCCCAAAACTCAGATGAATTTATACCAAAGGTATAGACTATGGCTTGCAAACTATAATAGGTTCTCACACACAAACTAGGGCAAACCAATTGTGATTCCATTAGTACATGAATTATATCCCTCTTTTTCTTTTCTTCCCATCCCAACCTTACCTAAAATTAAAACTAGGAACCCTATGAATGTTTGCTGAAGCTAATTAAAGTGGCAATGAACGGGTCCAGAATTGTCCTTTAAGAACCTCATCCTGTCTCCAAGTTGACTGAATTCCGAAGATGACAAACTATTTCTCCTTTAAACAATGTTTGTGTTTGGGTAGGACGAAGAAACAAGCAACTTTTCTTTTGTTTTGCTGTTCCGATTATATAAAATACTCGAGGATTTTTTTTTTTAAACTATCTTTTCAAAACAGAGAATAGCTCTGTCCTTCTCAGGCAAAGGCACTCAGAAATCTGAATGGAAGGCTGATGTCCTTGGCCTGATTTAGGTTGGAAAAGCAACAAAGGAATTTCTTGCAGGGGGGGGAAAAGGGATTGCCAACATAAGAAAGATAGAGGAGCTTTCAAACAAGGAGGGCAAAGCCAAATAAATAGAAGCACATAAAATAACACACAGTACAAAAGTCATATATAATCAATTAAAAACCATGCATGCTATGAATGCTATTCTGCGAACGAGGACAGGACTTATGGAGCTTCTGGTGCACTTCTAATGGCCATTGAGATGCTTTCTCATTGTTGCTGAAGAGAAAAGGAAGTTCCACTCCCACCATTTCGAAGTAAGAAACCCATGAATATTGCAGTGGGAAGCTTAACATGGGCCTCACCTCGTTCAAAACAAAGAAATTCCTGTATTTCCCCAAATCCAGGAGGAACCTGAAGACAGGTTCAACTAAGCACATCATTGCCTTGCCCACTGAAGCCTACAGCCCAGAGGTGGCATTCAGCAGGTTCTGACCAGTTTGGAGAACCGGTAGCGGAGATTTTGAGTAGTTCGGAGAACCGGCAAATCCCACCTCTGACTGGCCCTGCCCCCATCTATTCTCTGCTTCCCGAGTCCCAGCTGATCGGCTGGGTCTTCTTTTGTTGCCCTGCACAGGAGAACGGAGCTGGAAAGCAGGTTAGTGGGGTGGGGAGGGAATGGGATTTTGCAGTAACTTCCCCCACCATGCCCACCAAGCCACACCCACCAAGCCACAGCACGCTCACCAAGCCACGCCCACAGAACTGGTAGTAAAAATTTTTGAATCCCACCATTGCTATAGCCCAGTGATGGCTAACCTTTTTGTCGTCGCATGCCGAAAGTGTGCGCGCGTGTGTGCATGCATGCCTGCACCCATAATGCAATGCATGCGCAACCCCTGCACATGTGTGCATAACCCCTGCGTGCGCACATGCCTTTGCGCATGCGCGAGTGACCCATCCCCATGCTGCACGCCTCTGCTCATGCATGGGCAACCCCCCCCTGTGCCCTGCCCCTCTGTGCATGCACACACATCTCCCACGCGCGCGTCTTCCCCCTCCCCCATGCATGTGCACCAGATACCTGGCAATCAGCTAGCTGGTGGGGGGCACGCATGCATGTGCAGATCTGTTCTGGGCAACGACTCACGTGCTGGCAGAAATGGCTCTGTGTATCACTTCTGGCATGCGTGCCACAGGTTCTCCATCATGGCTATAGCCCTTTCCTGCAAAACATTAAAGGTGGCTTGTAATGACAGGTAGTCCTCAACTCTAAGGTAGTCTGCTCTCTTATTGGCAGGGGGGCAGAGGTCGGCCCCGAGGCCCCTCACTTGTGGGGTGCCTCAGGGGTCCATTCTCTCGCCTCTCCTGTTTAATATCTACATGAAACCGCTGGGCGAGATCATCTGAGGTTTTGGGGTGAGGTATCATCAATATGCTGATGATACCCAGCTCTATATCTTCACCCCAGACCAGATCAGTGATGCTCTCTCTGTGATGTCCCGGTGCCTGGAGGCAGTACGGGTCTGGATGGGAGTAATAAGCTCCAGCTCAACCCGACCAAGACTGAGTGGCTGTTCTTACCGGCATCTCGGTCTTCACTGGATGTACCATCTTTGGTCATGGGGGGAGAGGTGTTGCCCCCTGTGGATAGGGCGAGGAATCTGGGCGTCCTCCTGGATTCACAGCTCAGCTTGGAGGAGCATGTGGGAGCTGTGGACAGGGGGGCTTTTGCCCAGGTTCGGCTGGTTCGCCAGCTCCGCCCTTATTTGGACTGAGGTGCCCTTCGAACGGTCACCCATGCACTCGTCACCTCCAGAATCGACTACTGCAATGCTCTTTACATGGGGCTGCCCTTGCGGATGACCCGGAGGTTACAGCTGGTGCAGAATGCGGCCACGCGGGCTGTGATGGGAGTGTCCCAATACTCCCATGTTACACCCCTCCTGCGTGGCTTGCATTGGTTGCCAGTTATCTCCCGGGTTACCTTCAAGGTGTTAGTAACAACTTACAAAGCCCTAAATGGCTTGGGTCCAGGGTACTTGCGGGAATGGCTCCTGCCAGCATCACTTTCCGATCGCCCTGTTCACTCCCATAGGAGGGGCCTCCTTGAGATACCGTCGGTTAGGCATTGTCGGCTGGCGGTTCCCAGGGCTAGAGCCTTCTCCGTGGGAGCGCCTGCCCTCTGGAACCAGCTCCCCATGGATCTCCGTTTGGCCCCTGACCTCCGCTCCTTCCGCTGGGACCTGAAGACCTGGTTGTTTCAACAGGCCGGCCTGGAATGACCCGGGAGGGGGTGTTAGGGTTTTTAAATCTTTTCTTAATGTTTTAATTGTATTTGACTTGTTTTATCTAATTGGTTTTTTACTGTAAATTTGCTCTGTTTTTAATGTTCGCCGCCCTGAGTCCTTAGGGAGTAGGGCAGCATACAAGTCGAATAAATGAATGAATGAATGAACTCTGACCACAGTTGAGCCCATTGCTAAGTGAAACAGTTGTTAAGTGAATTTTCCCTCCTTTTGCAACTTTTCTTCCCACAGTTATTAAGTGAATCACTGCAGCAGTTAAGTTAGTAACATGGCTGTTCAGTGAATCCGGCTTCCCCATTGACTTTGCTTTTTGGGAAGTTCCCAAAAGGTGATCACATGTTACTGGGACACTTTAACCATCATAGATATCAGACAATCACCTGAATTTTGATCACATGCACACAGGGATGCTGCAGTGGTTGTAAGTGTGGGAAAACGTCCCTAAGTCCTATTTTTCAGTGATGTTGTAACTAATGGTCATGAAATGACCTGGAACGCGGTGGCTCAATGGCTAAGACACTAGACTTGTTGATCAGAAAGGTCGGCAGTTCGGCAGTTCAAATCCCTAGCACCATATAACAGAGTGAGCTCCCGTCCCTTGTCCCAGCTTCTGCCAACCTAGCAGTTTGAAAGCACGTAAAAATGCAAGTAGAAAAATAGGGACCACCTTGTTGGGAAGGTAACAGCATTCTGTGCGCCTTCGGTGTTTAGTCATGCCAGCCACATGACCACAGAGCCATCTTCAGACAGTGCTGGCTCTTCAGTTTTGAACCAGGGATGAACACCATCCCCTAGAACAGGAAACAACTAACACATATGTGCGAGGGGAACTTTTACCTTCACCTTTTAAGTTGAGAACTATCTGTACACAGGAGTCAAAGAGGCTAAGATGACCAAAGTTCAACCCTACTAATATTGCTGGATCTACCAGTCCTTCTAAATTGCATGGGTATTTTGTTTTTTCATGCTGTTGTATCTACGGACAAGATGACAGGTAATCCTTGACTTACCACCTTTCATTCAGTGACTGTTCAAAGTTACAGCAGTTCTGAAAAAAGTGGACATGACCGCTTTTCATACTTACAGCCATCGTTGCATCCTTGTGGTCGCAGGGTTAGAATTCGGGTGCTTGGCAAATGGCATGTACAGTATTTATGATGGTTGCAGGGTCCCAGGGCCATGGGATCCCCTTTTTGTGACCTTCTGACAAGCCAAATCAGATTTGCTTAAACAACCATGTTACTAACTTAACAATTGGACCAAGAAAGATAATAGGAGGAGGCAAAGTTCGCTTAAGAGGTGGCGCAGTGCAGTACTGCAGGCTCCTTCTGCTGACTGCCGTCTGCCTGCAGTTCAACAGTTCACCAGGCTCAAGGTTGACTCAGCCTTCCATCCTTCTGAGGTGGGTAAAATGAGGACCCAGATAGTTGATGGGGGCAATAGGCTGACTCTGCAAACTGCTTAGAGAGGGCTGTAAAAGCACTGTGAAGTCTAAGTGCTATTTACAGTCTCTAAGTGGTTTAGAGAGTCAGCATATCGCTCCCAAAAATCTGGGTCCTCGTTTTACCCACCTCGGAAGGATGGAAGGCTGAGTCAACCTTGAGCCTGGAGAGATTCGAACTGGCAAATGGCTGGCAGCTGGCAGGCAGCAGAAGTAGCCTGCAGTACTGCACTCTAACCACAGCGCCCTACCACAGCTCTTAGCTGCGAAGCAGTGTAAAGCACTATGAGCGGTATATAAGTCTAAGTGCCATTGGTATTGCTATTCACAACTGTCACACTTATAAACAGAAATGTTGAGCTCCATTGTGGTCATAAGTCGGGGATACTGCCTGTATTTAGTTTTCCAGCTGCAACCACCATCACACCACCGAGTGCCTCTCTTATCAGGATTCAGCTCGCACGCAGTCTAGTCTAACAAGGATGCAGCAATTTTTGCAGCCTCCTCCAACACAAGATGGTGGGGAGAAACAGAGCCAAGCACCTTACAGATGGTGCTTTCTTCTAAAGCCTTCCGTGACCTCCCCCAGCAGCTTCAAAAAAGAAGGATTGAGGATGGCAAAGGGTGGTGTGACAATCCTCAGTGCTACCTTCTGGAATCAACCCAGCAATGTGGCTGTAATAAGGTTTACTCGACTTTCAACAGTTCATTTAGTGACCATTGAAATGGCACTGAAAAAGTGACTTATGACCATTTTTCAGACTTATAACCATCGCAGCATCTTCAGGTGCTTGGCACTGACTCATATTTATGACCAAGTGTCCCAATGTGTGACCTTCTGGCACACAATATCAAAACAACTGTAGTTCTTCTGATAAACACATTTACAAACAACCAGAAAGCCACAACTGTAAATCAAGTACTGTACCTTAAAGTCAAATGGGAGAGGAATAAAAACCTGATTCCTGATTCATGTAGGAAAAGACAAGAGTGAAAAATTGGGCTTTCAGTGTGTGTCTAAATAATGGAAACAGTGGGGGCTCCTGAGCCACAAGAGTTGCAGAGAGCAAGATAACAGTAGGTAAAGCTGTATTACACATGGGTGGGGCCATATCTTCTTCCTTCCTTCCTTCCTTCCTTCCTTCCTTCCTTCCTTCCTTCCTTCCTTCCTTCCTTCCTTCCTCCCTCCCTCCCTCCCTCCCTCCCTCCCTCCCTCCCTCCCTCCCTCCCTGGTAAAATTTTCTTGCATTGGAAAAATACCACAGCTTTCATTTACTGCCCGCCAAAAACATGGGAAACTGAAGCCAGTGGTGCAGTCAGAAGAAGCCAAGAAACTACGAAGAAGTCTGGGGTCTTATTTAACCATGTCGACTAAAGCAAGTAACAGAGCCCCCTCCTAAGAGTCCACTATACACAGCCATAATTTAAGGCTGCTCTTATGCCTAAACTATCAGTTCAATATATTTGGAAAAACTACAATTGAACAAAAAAATCAAATAGGCAATTCTTGTTTTCATTATGGATATCCAGCACATTCTAAGAAGAAACCAATAGGCAATTCAAATTCAGAACCTGAAAGAAGCTCGTTAATCAAGTTAACTAGTAAAGCCCACAAATTTCTCCACATTTAATGGAAGCAGACAGAACGGTGATTTCATCCTACGTTTATGCTTTGGAAACCTGGTCTGTTTGTTCTCTGAATGTAGCTGTTCCAGCTGGAACAAGTTCCTGTCCTTCAGATCAGTGCAAAATGTTCAGGGTTGAATTGCCGACTGGACATCCCTGTTGTCCAAAGAGTTCTTTCCAATACAAAAGAACAGAGGAATGCATTATTTCATGCATTGCTAGTCCCTTCTCTTCTGTTGCAGTCAAAACAAAGGGGAATCTAACAGCCCAGCCACTTTAACCCCAGTGAAAAACATTAAATTTAAAGCCATCTCAGTAGGAGTTCTAAGAGTTATTTCTTCTTGTTGTTTGTATTTAAAATAATCTATACAACCAAATGTCCATAACATAAAATACAAAAGCCATTATCCCAGTAAAATTCCCCATTAATCTATAAAACTATGGAAATGTTCACCAACTAGGGCCAGATGTAACAGATCAACACTGGGGTAGGAACAGTGAGCCAAGCACTTGGGATACCTACAGATAGAACTATATACAGTATCTAGGAGTACTTCATCTTGGTAGCTACTTGAGTAAAGCACCATATCAAATTTGTTCTGTAAAACAACCTGGCCTCTCATGGTTCCAAAAAGCCACATTGCTTCTCTTTATTACTCCTTAAAGACCTCTTCCCAACAGTTTCCAGAAGTACCAGCAACACGTTGCCTTCCTTGCATGAAGCACCATGTCAAGCTACCTTGCCCAAGCCAAAGCTACATTATTACAGATCAAGGATTCCCACCCTTCGATTTGGCTATTGTTGAACGGAGAGTTGGAAAGCCTTACTTAAACTTCTCCAGCCTGAGCATCCTCCAGATGTGTGTACTTATTCCTGGCTGAGGATACAGAGAACTGACATAACAGCGCTAAAGAATGCCAAGTTTTAGGAAAGTGGCTTTTGTGGATCAATTGCAAAGCACAGCCAGACTGTCAATCCCAATTGATTTTGACCCGACCTGACGATTAACACAGTTCCTTCTAAATCCCCAGTCTATCTTGTGGCACACACCTTCCGCATAGACTCAACATTCACCCCGCATTCAAGCCAAACTATGGCTCCCACAAGCCATTGGTGATGCTTGGGCATTTTGGAAACTGGTGGTTCAACCCAGCTGGAGGGCAACATGTTTGAGAGAGCTTGTGTAGAACATTTTATTTAAAAAAAAACCCATGCCACTCCCCAAAAGGGAAGGGGAAGTAATGCCTCTACTAAATGAGCACCAGTGTGGTCAAATGCCACATGCCATTGCAAGTAGTAGCTCCAGCTAAAGCGTTGACTATATGCATAGCCCCCTATTAATCTGTTTCTGTTCTGACCCAGCTCCTCAAACCCCCTGCAGCGAAGCCAAAGATTCCTTTATTAGAAGCCCTGGCAAAAAGTTTCTTACTCAATGCAGGCTAACAAGTCCATCCAGCTGGGAGATGAATAGTTGTCTGCCACATCTATGCATCGTCACCCCCTGCCTTTTATCCCCAGAGCTAGGGTGGACTTCACTAGCAGTGGTGGCTCTTCCTTCCCAAGGACCGGCCCACGGATTTCCACTGCTCTCCTCTCCTCTGCCTTCTGCACATCCACACATCAGGCACTGGACCCAGCTGTTCCTCCTCTGCCACCTCCAGACCTGGGGGCTGTTGACTCTCCATCTGACAGCTGACGGATGGCCCAGGTTCTGCCCCCCCCCTCTCTGCCATCTCCATTCCCTCTTCCCCCTCGGAGTTCTCAGGTTGCCTTTATGCTGACCCTGACTCCCATGCTTCCTCACCTGATTCAGCTGCTGGAGCAGTTTTACAATGGCCAGAGGAAAGTCAGCTAAGCCAAAGGTTCAAGTCTCCAGTTCATCATGCACAGAGAGAGACAGAGAGAAAATGCATGTTTGGATTGGAAACAGAGAAGAAAAATGTTTGGGGCTTGTTGAATGACTCTGTTGCTGCATCAGCTTACCATTTCTGACTCAACCTAATCCAATAGCTCTTTGCTCTGTTCTGGCATATAGGTGTTGGCCTTCGTTACATATTGGAGCCTTCTACCGAACCAAAACTACCAGACAGCAAAAGTTTCTCTGGCATACTGATTTGCAAACAGATTAAGGATCACCGGGGAGGCAGGCTAGCAAAAAAGCCCAGTTTGGCTCAAAAGTTGTTTGTGTTTCTACTGAGTCAGCTGCCGAATCCACTGTCAAAATGTCAGCCATTTTGGCAAAGCTCAGCCAGGCTTTTCCTAAAAGGCCTAACGAGAGCTTCAAGTGGCAGGAAGCGAGGGTTATGGAGGGTTAGAACAGCAAGGGGACAAGTTTGCTTTTGGAAAAGGGAGCAAACAAGCAAGTTTTGTCTGAATGCCTCCCTTGCCACATAAACACACTTCTTCTCTTTACAGCATATTCTGTCCTTTTTCCTCCAGGTGCCTGAATAATACAGCTTGGCCGACAACCAGGATGACACAGCACACCACAAGGTGGAAAAGCATCCCTTTATAACACTGATTGGTGCTGACAATATTTCATCTCGCCTCTGATCCCAGAAGGGAAATTAAGGCAATGGGGGAGATAAAACATGACATCAGAGGGGACAGGCAGTTCCTGATTGACCTTGATATTGTTAATATCACCTCACGAGGAGAAATTAAACTGATCTGTGGAGGCTAAAAACACAATCCAAGGACAAAGATCTGTGGCATAAAAGGAGTGTCACAAAGCTCCTTTCCTCCTGGAACAGTAAGTTGCTGGCATGCCCATTCCATGCCCCACCACATACTACAGGTAGTCTTTGACTTACAGTTCATTTAGTGCAGTGGTGGCTAACACTTTTGGCCTATGCCAAAAATTGTGTGTGCACTTCCATGCTCGCACTCGCATGCCAGCACCCAGAAGCAATGCCCCATGTCCCCTATGCATGCGCGCATAATCCCCACCCACCCATGCCACCCCCTTACCTGCACTGTGCTTCATAGCTGACTTTCGGCCAGTTTGAGGCCTTTTTCGGCCTCCCAAAGGCTTGAGGAAGGCTTCTGCAGGCTTTGCAGGCTGAAAACTACCCCCATTTTATCACTTCCAGTATTTTTGGAAAAACAGGAAGTGATGAAACAGGGCTAGTTTTTGGCCTGCAGAAGCCTTCTTCAAGCATTTGGGAGGCCGAAAAAGGCCTCAAACCAGCCGAAAATCAGCTGTGAGGCACATGCCCAGTGAGGTAAGTTTGCCTGCAGCTCTCATGCCATAGGTTCGCCATCACAGATGTAGTGGCTGTTCAAAATCACAACAGCACTGAAAAATGGGGCTTATGACTGTTTTTCACTTAAAACGATTGCAGCATCCGCATGGTCACATGATCAAGATTCAGGCACATGGCAATTGACTCATATCTATGACGGTTGCAGTGTGTCCCAAGGTCATGCCATCACCTTTTGCAATCTTCTTACAAGCAGAGTCAACGGGGCAGCCAGATTCACTTAACAACCCGGTTGTTAACTTAAAAGCTGCAGTGATTTACTTAACAATTGTGTCAAGAAAGGTCATAAAATGGGGCAAAATTCAATTAACTGGCTTGCTTAGCAACATAAAATTTTGGGCTCAATCGTGGCTCTAAGTCCAGGACAACCTGCAAATATTTTTAAATGATCAATTAAAGTAATTAAAATAGAGGTCTCCACCATGAAGGCTTTTGTTCCCCCCTTCAACTTGGATTTAACCCAAAATAAACTTTTAAGACTAGAACTGGCCCCTTCCTAACCTCAACAGTTTTATGTCAGAGATGGGAAACTCATGATGCAAGACCACAAGATAGTATCCCTGCAATTTATGAACACATTTACTTGCTTTGGGAACAAGTATTGGGACTGTCTTGAATTGGGGAGTTCAGGTGTTAATGTTAGCAGTTTGCATCTCTGCAGCATCCTGTTTCCAATTAAAACATTTGAAACATGGCTTCATCATTAGAGCATCTTCACAGAGTGGCCCCCTTTAAGCTCAGCAGAGGATAGAGCAGTGATGGTGAACCTTTTCGGCACTGAGTGCCCAAACTGGAACGTGCATCCATGCACGTGCCACATCACCGGCAACCCAAAGACCAGCTGGCTGGCATGCACATACCTGTTTTGGGGCATTTTTTTGGCCATTTCAGGCCATTTTTCGGGCTGTTTTCAGGCCATATTTCAAGCCGTTTTTGGCCCGAAAAAGGCCAAAAAATGGGCTGAAAAACAGCTCAGAAAACAGCCTGTTTTGTGGGCCATGAAGACTAGCTGGCCAGAAACCAGAGCAACTGGCAATGGCACACGTGCCCACAGAGGGCTCTATGTGCCACCTCTGGCACATGTGCCATAGGTTTGCCATCACCGGGATAGAGACACCAGTTGCAGCCTTCAAGTTTTCAGCAGCTGCCTTCTTCTGGTTTAGGTTCTTTCATGACACCTGCAAGCTCTCATCAAGGCTTAGTTAAGAATGGCACACAGCCAGCGAGCTCATAGAGTTCTTCCTGCTCATCTCCACTGCTTCTGGTTCAAGTGAGTAGACACACAGAAGAGCAAGCATAGCCTGCTTTGCACCTGCCACACCAAGTTCAACAAATCTGAAATGTTAGTTTTCAGTATTTGCCAAGAAGCTTGTCCAACTGGGGTGGTGGGGATGATGCTGTCCAGCATTTCTTGAAAGGACCAGGGAAAGATGATCCAATTAAAATGTTTCACTAAATATCATTTACTGAACAATTGTTCAATTATTATTTGCCCAACATGCTAACCTACAAATGACACTTTATGAGCCACAATGGGTAGGCCCATTGCTAAAACCAACAAGCCACACAACTTAGCCTAATGGACACAAAATATAACAAGAGGCTTATACCGATTTAACACAACCGACAGCCACAATTGGTGGGTGGGGTGGGAGAAGCTGCTGCCAAGTTGACAAGAGCTGCTTCTTCTTTCTTCTTCCAGATTGTTGGGGGCAATACACTGACTTTGTAAAGGGCTTAGAGAGGGGTGTAAAAGCACTGTGAAGCAGTGTGTAAGTCTAAGTGCTATTGCTATTCCTGCCACTCGTTCTCTCAGCTGAACTCTTCATTCT
The DNA here is from genome assembly GCA_009733165.1 of Naja naja. Classification (NCBI taxonomy): domain Eukaryota; kingdom Metazoa; phylum Chordata; class Lepidosauria; order Squamata; family Elapidae; genus Naja; species Naja naja. Next base: position 12,082,746 of record CM019160.1, read on the forward strand.
TTTGGACCAAATCGCTACCAGTGCTCCTTCTTCAGGCTGGAGAGAGGTTCTCCTTGTGTTCATTTATAAGGCTTGACTTTGACCATCATGGCTAAGACTAGCCTCCATCTGCCCAAGGAAGCAGTCTCTTCTATGATATATGCTTGAGACTGCTGGAAAGAGAAGGTAGGAGACGCTTGAATGGCCTGCTGGGGGAGCTGTCCAAGTGCTGACTGCGCTTTCCCATTCGCCTTGTCCCTGTGTTGAAAAATTTGCAGTCATTGTTGTCTCCTACTTTTCTCTTTTAAGGCAGAGGTCTCCAAACTTGGCTGGCTGGAGAATTCTGGGAGTTGAAGTCGTAAGTCTTAAAGTTGCCAAGTTTGGGGACCCCTGTTTTAAGGCAAAGAAAACATCTTGGCCCCCTCCCTGCCCAAGCGTGTGAATATATGGCAGCCTATTGAAGGGAATGTCAAGCCTCTTTCAGAAATAATTTCTTGTGATACTTTGGCTATGGCTGTCTAATTTTATACAGGTAATCCTTGACTTATAAGAGTTAATTTAGTGACCGTTCAAAGTTATGACTGAAAAAAGTTGACTAGTTTTCACGCTTATGACTGTTGCAGCATCCCCACAGTCCCATGATAAAAATCCACACTTGGCAACTGACTCTTATTTATGATGGTTGTAGTGATCCCCTTCTGACAAGCAGAGTCAATGGAGAAGCCAGATTCACTTAATGCCCACGTCACTAACTTAACCACTGCAGTGATTCACTGAACTGTGTCAAGAAAGGTTGCAAAATGGGGCAAAATTCACTTCACTGTCTTGCTTAGCAACAGAAATCCTGGGCTCAGTTGTGGTCATTAAGTCAAGAACTCCTAAACAGAGGCCTTTTTGTAAACCAGTTTGATCATGAAGGGTAGCACACAAGCGGACAAGACACGATGGTTTTCATTTTAGCTCATGCCAAGTGCTTCAAGCCACGCTTCACTGCAGTGGGGATAGCCAGTCATGGGTTTGCAGCTGCACAGCCCCAGCATGCACAGATTGGGCCATAGACACCGCAATTGTGAGACTCAAAAACAATCTCCACTGAAATCATTCCCTTATGCTCAGAAGATTCCTTTGGTCCTGTAAGGAACATCCTAGACACTGAAACTGTTTGGCTTTCCTCCTGGAAGTGAAACCTGCAATCTTTGGGGGGCTTTTTGGGAGTGATGCTGCACTTATTAAAGCCACTTCAGGAGAGACCTGTCAAGCTGTTGTATACTTTAATCCAGGCGATTAAGAGCTCCCCTCCCCACACACACACACACATACAAAGAGACAGGCTTTTAACATCACAGGCAGATTTTAAAGAGCCGAGCCGTTGCATTTGTGCCGCATGGTATTCTAGCGACTATGGAAACACTTTTAAACACTGCATCCATCTTATTATTTCACTCATTGGAAATGCAAACAGTATTTAAATAGCTGAATCATTTAATGGCTTAATCAATTTTAGTTTTGTCAACAGCAGAGATACGGAACAGTTATCTTCCCCATCAAACAATAGGAAAACAAGTGCTAACACCCTACATATTTCACCACTGGTGGCAATTTTTTAAAAAAGAAAATCACTACGGTCTATTTTGGCAAATTATACCAAAAGTTTTTTTTTTAATCTTCCTTCAGTTGTGCCTGAGTCTTGGAGATCACCCAGACAAATCTCTGCAGTTTTCTTGACAAGGTTTTTCTGAAGTGGTTTGCCATTCCTCCTTCTTAGGGCTGTGTGTGTGTGACTGGCCCAAGGTCACCTAGCTGGATTTGTGTCTAAAGCAAATAAAGTCAGTCTCCCAATTTGTAGCTTGATGCCTTCAACATTATACCAACTTGGCTCTCAAAGAAAGCCCCCAGCTTAATGGCACTGATACTGCTTTCAAGTGATACTTCTTCAACTCTGAGCCAAACACTATTTGAAAATGTTGAAAACACACATATTTTTATTTATTTCCATGAAGAGTAGAGAGAAGGGGCAGAGGAGTGTTTTATTTTTTTTAATTTAAGAGAGAAAAGGCATGGAAGAAATAAAACAAAAATGGATATTTTTCCTTCCCGCCCCCAATTACACTAGAATAAGTTACCCTTTGAAGTTAATTATGGCAAATCTGGGGAAAGTAATACAGTAATTCTTTAAGCATTCAAACTGCATTATTTACTACCGCTTCACGTGACAAAGGTTTTTGATGGTGACCTGTCCAGATGTAGAAGGCTGATCATGCCAAGACATCAGATATTAGATTAGATGCCCTATGGCTTAATTTCAATAAACTTTTATATCCTTATAGCACTCATATAAAATTAAAATAGAAAGAGGGAATGACTGGATTGGGTTGCACACCCATTATCATGCTTATACCAGCTTGAAAGCCAAGCAATTATAGATATTTTGAACAAAACACTGGGAAAGGGCATGAAGAATCTCAGTCTAAATGGAAACAACATGCAGAAAACAATTCTAATGCAGGTAGTACTCAACTTCCAACCAGTTACTTAATGCCCATTGAAAGTTATGATAGACCAGGGGTCCCCAAACTTGGCAACTTTTAAGACTTGTGGACTTCAACTCCCAGAATTCTCCAGCCAGAATTCTGGGAGTTGAAGTCCATAAGTCTTAAAATTGCCAAGTTTGGAGACCTCTGTGATAGACCCTCCAAAGCTATTTATCACCTGGTTCTAAAGGTCCTACAGTCACATGACTTCATTTGGGCACTCAGCAATTGTCTCACAATTATGACCACTCGCAGCATGATGTGACTGTGACTTACATTTTGCCAGAATCTGGCCTACAGAGAATAACAAGATTAATGACCATGGCATTCGCTGAATTGCAACACTCGCTTATCCAAGACAATTTACTTAACCACCAGAAAAGTTCACAAAATCGAGTCGATCACTTAATGACCCACTTTACAACTGTCATGACTTATCACCCTAATTGCCAGACTCAATGGTTGTAAAGTGTGGGGCTGAGGCAGAAAATTATAACTTGAAGTTATAATTTCCAGGATATGCTCAGCTTCTATTTGTGGCATCAAAAAGTCTTCTAGGGTTTCTACATCTTAAGCTGCATTTATCTTCAGGTCTAATGAACTTCACTCACCTAAAAATGTATTTGTTTTCTTCTGGCAGGGAAAAAAATCAATGAGGCTCTTTATTTATCCTTGTGACAATATGCAAGAATATTTGAACATATAATTCTTATCAAATTCACAGATAGTAGAGTCCCCAAAAGAATTTGCAGTAAATTGTGAAAACGTGATGAACTGTGGGTCAGGAGACAAAAACTGGAAGCTATTGGGCAATTCCTTTCAATATCTTTAGAGCAAAATGAATACTTAGCATTATATCCTCTCAAGGAAAAGACTTCTTTTATAACCCACTAAAGGCTAAATCCCTATTTATCCTGCACACTTCCATCTACCTTTGTGATTTTCTAAAATCAAGGATCTCTGCCATACAAATAGACTATCCAGAAAGCTTATCAATGTTTCCAAATGTTTTTTTTAAACCAGGGCAAAGGGTTTGTGGACTGAGGTATCCAGAACCATTAAGCCACGCACATCCAAAGTGGAATGTAAGGATACCAAAAGAGCTAGCAAACTCCACACAAATATTCCTCTGTAACCATTACTGTAACTTCTGATATTTAGGGCAGCAGGTAAAAAGTGACTTTAAAAGACTGTGAAAATTAGGAATAGCAGCAGGACCAAGTTTTGCAAGGCAACACTAAACATTTTTCACTCCTATAAACTGGAACTGTTATGCTGCAGTCCTTGAGCTGCACTGAATTTTCCAGTGAAATTCTCACCTTGTTAACAATGTGTAGGGTGAGGGAGAGGGTGTACAAAAAGCACATATACATTCAGACTTATAAGTTGAACGCACACCAGGAAATATAGGCAAGAAAAGATGATCTTGTGTGAATGGCAGTAACAGGTTATAACCAAATGTTAGATAAAGTGACCAATTCATCCAACCCTAAACATAACACAATGGCTAGAAAGGATTTCTCATTTCTTTACAGTTTATATGGTAAAAAGTTTTGTTTTAATCACATATACTTTACAAGGAGTTCCCTCAAGGAAAGGTAGACAAAACTAAAGAAGTTATAAAAGTAGTTTTTAAAAGATTTGGATTAAAAACAGCAACTAGGGACAGTAAAATGAATATGGAGAGCCAAACTCTGCATGAAGGTGTGGAAGAGAAGCAATAATTCCAAACTCCATTGTGCTTCTCCCTCTTCAACCAAGACCTGCCAGACAGAATTTGGTACTGATCATCAGGCTGTACAGAAACACCCTGATGATCACTGGCCTCTAGCATAGACATGGTTGAGGTCACTACAGCACTTTTTGCTTTAGGTTTAAGGACTTTTGAATTCATTCCAAAAGCCAATTCACACAACCGTCAAGTTTACGGTAAAGCAGACTTTCAGCATATCATGGAATGGTCACTCTTTTTCACCAAGTGTGTAAGGATGCACTGACAAACACCTAGAATCATCATGCTGCTGGCTGTTGCCTGATATTCTGAAACCTGTTAACGCTCTTGGTCTCTACTGATAAAACCAAAAACTTGCATCCATAACCATTTCCTCTGGCAGTTAATTAAGGTATAATCTATTGATCTCTTTCTTACAAACTGACCATTTAGAAAACTGTTAAAAGAACACTTTCTTCAACATTCCATATGTTCAGGTATGACCTATGATACATTTGAAATAATTACTCTTACATAAATATATTTTATGAAATAAGGCACTTATAGTCAACTTATTCTACATAATAAACATTGTTAGTTTTTGAAATCAATTAAAATGAATCATGTTAAAAGGTGCAATAAGGAAAGAAAAAGTCACTCTCTCCCTCCCCACTTCCAAACTCTGTAAAAAAAATACATATAAAGGAAATCAAGCAGAGGAGGCCCCAGAGTTTCTGTAGTATAAGCAGCCTGGTAAAAGGACACAGTACTCTTCTGCCCAGCTGTGTGATCCAAGAGGCCTATTTTAAGTCTCTCTCTGCCCAAATGCCGCTTTGCAACTTCTTGAGATTTTGAAGGGTCCTTCCTCATAATGTGGTCAACTATGATGGAGAAGGGAAGAAGTCGATCTTCAAAGACTGTAGAAAACATTTTGGACCCAGCATTGTAGAAAAGGTTTTAGAGCCAGTGGCATAATCTAGAACTTAACATATATGTATATATATTTTAAAGAAAGCAATTTGAAAAACTAATTTACTCAGAAGATGTGATGCAAAAGGAAAAAAAAGAAACAAAATAATGGGTGGGCTTTCTGTAGAAATCAAGCAATAGCACTATTGTTCTAGTAGAATTTCTTCTCCATCCTATTCTTTCCATTGAACCAAGCAGCTGTTCCTGCTATTTGCTGTAAGAAAACTTCAAGTACTCTAACTAACTCACAGAATGAAATCTGTACAGCATCTTCAATTAAGTTCAATTAACTAATGCCTTCAATTAAGTTCAATTAACTATTCTAAAATCAGAACAGTGAAACTAAAGCCATCATTTGGAGATGGAATCAAATCTATTTTGATGCTTCACACCAAGCATGAATGTCTCAAAGAGACAATTTCATTCATTTTAATTCAGGGAGAAGATCTGTTTAAAACTGGAACAGTAGGAGAGGTGGTTGCCATCCAGCACCTAAGGATTCCATGGCCTGGCTGATAACTGGGGCCCAACTGGCTAAGTGAGGTAATTGACTGCTTTTCTGTTTCTCAAATGATTTTTTTCAGGGCTGTTCTATTGAACATGATGTTCAATGTAACAACTTATTGTTTTCCAGCAGGTTGTCTCACCTCTTAAAAGTGCATAAAAGCAGTAAGAAGGATTTCAATTGAGGAGTTAACTTCAACCTTTTTACTAACTAGCATCCAAACTCAACCCTAGCTTCAGAATGTGTGGATATGTTTGAGTACCTGTGTTTTCAGTTGTTAGTCAACACAGACAAGCAATTTAAAAGCTGTAAGTGAGAGGCATCAGGTTGTGAAAAGCTGGCAAGATAAATCACTCTCTCTGTACAGGACACCCACCTCTCAAGGAACATAGAATTAGCACAGTTTTCAAACTTTTAGAAGTCAACCTTAGGTCAAACCTGTTTAAATGTTACATTAAGAATGCCCATTATCCTTATGCAACACATTGATTATAAACTGATACAGTCAATCTGCAAAAAAATCATTTATGGGGACAGCTAGGAAGAGTTATACGAAATACAGAGGCTCTCTAATTTCATTGGCACAGCCATATAGTCTTCTTGGCACCATGTCTGGGTAACCATTCTCATTCTGAATGCACACCTGAAGGCCTTTTATGTTCTTGTGGCTTCCATTAGGAGGAAGCCATCCACAGAGATTTAGTACGCACAGTCACACAAAGTCACACAAGCATTTGCCGTGTATGAAACACCAGGCAATTAAAAAGCAGGCTAAGTTCTGTCACTTCTTTCTAAGCTGGCCGCTATTCTTAGTACTTGAATATTAATTCTGGGTTACTAATGAGCCTTAGGGTCATTCTTGAAATTTATAGAGTGTTTTGAAAGGTTTTATAATTCATGAGCAAACTACCCATCAGCCTATCCTTTACGCACTCAAATCAGATGCTCAAAGCTGTTCAGTGCCACAAAAGAAACCACCAAACTAAAGGAATTTTTTCAGGATAGTTTAAATTTTCTACCTACTTCTGAAAGTTTGGTCCTTCCCTTTGACTAAAGAAAAGCTGTGCTATATAGCTATGGAACCAGAAATTCAAAACAAAACAGGGACTTGAAATAAAGGTCTGTAAGGATAAAAGCAAGAAAACAATACTCTTTGGGATGTAGAAGCTGTTACAAGGCACATCTTAGTGAGAAAAGGACAACAGAGCATATGGCAAGGTAAAGATTTTCAAACCAATAAATAGGCATGTTCCCTATTCAAATCATCACTCTGATTAGTGATAGCATCGTCCCAGTAAGTGGGATGCATGGATAAATTTAGGGGCTTGCCCTTTGACATTCTGCATACTAGTTCTTGGCTAAGAAAATCCCTCCAAAAAGCTATTTGAAAAAATGTTTGCTAGAAAGAAGTATATATATATATCTAATGCTGGTAGGCAGAACCTCAATTTGTCAATAAACCACTTTTGTAACTGAAGTTGAGGCTCTATAGGTTCTAACAATGCTGAAATGATTCCGTGGTAATTAATGAAGGCAAAATAATAAGGAAGACTGGTCCATGAAAACTCCCATGTGGTGTCGAGAGAAGGGTCATAGGCTTAATTTAATCACATCTCAGCTTTTAGCATAATGTGATTAAAAAAAAGAGCACATACAGCTAAGTTGATTCATGTAGGACCTTCTACTGAATTGAGAATCTGCAAATCTTTTGATCACAAAGCAAGGCCACATCCAGTGCTTAAAGCTCTTGTCTTCAAGACACACGGAGGGAAATTCTTCCTAATTTTGCATAAATTCCATCTTCATTATAAAAACTTAAAGTGGTACTATGGGTTAAGCAGTTCCCTGGCTCATTCTATGATTTAACAGGCACTGAGGGGGGAAAGAGATAAAAAATTTTTTAGAAGATCCTGTTGTGTACACAGTACAGTGTTTTTTAAACTCCAACCTAAATTAATACATTCCAAATTTAGCATAAAGTATTGTTAGGGCTGGTGAGAGTAGAAATGTAAAATTACACCCTATTTGAGGGACAAAGAAGGTGAATCACCAGCTTACTAGTGCTTCCAATGCCTCATATAATTGTTGCAAAGGAAATTAGTATTACTTGCAAGTTAGTTGCCTGTCATCTTAAGCAACACTTCCTGGTTGTGCCAGGAGCTGCAGATTTAGTCCTAAACCAAAGAAAATCTTTAACAATATATATATATTTTCATAGTAACCTGAGAATCTGGAAATCTAGGGTTCATTTTCCTTCTTTCTTGGAAGGATGTGTAAGTCCCATCAACTGGGAGGGAAAGCAGTTATTTGGAAGCCTGGAAGATCAATCTTTGGTCATTGGATAAAAAGAGGAAAGCCAAAAAAAAATAGTTTGGCATTCTGGGAAGTGATGGCCATTTTCTCTCCATCTTATTCGCCTCCGTCCCCAAATTGGGGATGTGCAGGGGGGCTTAATCAGACCACTCGTCTTCATCAAACTCTGAGGAATCATCCTCTGAATCGCTGTATTCTACCGCAATGCGGCGTGAGAGGATGGTTGCCACATCATTTCCCACAACGTCTCGCTTCTCTTGTTCACGTTCTTCTTCAACTTTACGGAGCTGGAATCCTGCAAGGAAAGAAAGAAAGAAGTTGCAGGTGGCAGTTTTCGTATGTACTCTCTCTCTCTCTCTCTCTGTGCATATAGTGTATGTGTAGAAGCATGACAACACATAACGCTGAAATAGCATTATGTGAAATAGTTGTGCAATGCCTTGCCTCCCCAAGAAAAGGGAAATAGCAGCAACTAAGATGATCAGGGAAAAAACACAACACAATAGGTAACGTTCAAGTTGTACAGAATTCTTCAGCAAGTTACATGCTTTGAAAAAGCAAAAATATAGTGAGGAAGATGCCAAAAGTGAAGATTATTCTGTACAAGACATTGGGACAAAGTGAGCTACATGAAGATTATTTTAATAATGAGATGCAGGAAGAAACTAAAAAGCAGGCAACAAATGCAGAAGAATTCAGACCATAGTAAAGCATATAAAGCAACAATGGGTATTCTCTCTTCAAAACACAGGAGTCAGACAATTTTTTAAACTTTCAATTAGTTCCAGTCAAAAGGATGCAGCTAATGTTGCTGTTTAAACTTGCTGGATGGAACAGAAAAGTTAAGCTGCCACTGGTGGTTAGGAATCCAAATGCACAATGGCAGTAAATTCCTTGTATGAGGTTAAATGATTTCCAATACATTTTGCTAAGTTCAGAATCCCAGCAACCGCAGAATGACTCCTAATTGGGGTATGTTTATGGTACGGTGCTTGGCCTTTTAAGGTAGTTTACATTTAGATGTCCAAAATGAGAAGAAACTTACCTTGACGAATAGCAGAAAGCAAGTCACTCCTAGCTTCACTAACAGCAGGCAACGAGGATTTTGGCTTGGAGGGCACCAAATCGGGTTGTTGGATAGAAGCCTCTGGAATACCCATACCACCAAAAGATGAAGGAGGTGGGCCAGGAGGAGGGGGAGGAGGGGGAGGGGGTGGCACCCCACTTGTGGTCTGTGGCAGCAGGGGAGATGGCACAACGGTATAGTCTGCTGCTGGAGGTGGAGGGGGTGGAGGGGCAGCAAAGTCAGGGTGAGGTGGGAAGGAGGGTGGAGATGGTGGAGGAGGAATGCCAGCAGCTTGGAAGCCAACAACTGGAGGGGGTGGAGGAACTCCCTCCATCAGTGGTGGAGGTGGCGGAGCAGGAGGTGGAGGAAAGCCAGGTCTGGTTCCCAGGGGTGAGCTAATAGGAGGATCTGGTGGAGGATGGCTGGGGCTGACAAGGATGGATTTCTTCAGCCCTCCAGAAACACTCTGGCTAGGTGGATAGCTGTGGAGTGGAGAGTGGGAAGAACGGAGAGGGAAAGAATGGCTGAAATAAGTTTTTCAAACAGGATCAAATGCTGTCAGTGAAAAAGTGCATCTTGACTGTAGTGAAAGCAGTCGGTTTCTCCCGTTCTCTGATATCCCTCACAAGAACTGACATAAATTCTGTAATTTAGATTCAATGTTTCCTCTGGAACCCTGGGCTTTTGGAAAGATTCCCATAGGTGTGAAAAGAATCTGAACATAACCCACATTCAAATAACCTTGACATGCAATTTTTTAAAAAAATCAAGGTCAACAAATGCATGTCCCTTGTAATCCCACCTTTATAGAATTCTGGCTTGCTGCAATGCTAAACAAATTACAGGCTGAATCCCCAGCATGGCATCTGATTAATGTGTTCGCTGACCCATTTTTTGGTTCTTGTGAAGCTCTCTGCCCTACCTAAGTTTATATTTAATCTTCAAATGAGAAGAATCTTGAAAAATCTAAAAAAGACACATTTGGTGCTTCATTTGCAGCACAATGACAGTTAAAATTAACAGCTAGCATGCAACAAGCAAAGCACCAAGTATTTTCAACATGCTTCTAGGCCCAATATCCTTAGAAAATAATGCTGGGGGCAGGGGTAGGGGATAACAGCTCTATGCTTTGCTTGCTTTGATAAAAGCCTACTTTGTAATTGATGATAGCCATTATGATATGCTCTTCATATTTAACATGGTCTCCATATTCCAAATGTGCCCATATTTCAAAAGGCACAAGAGTATCCAGATACACCCACGTTTGCTTCAATAAAATTCTTAACCTCACATATTTATTTCATATCTTTTACAAATAAGAATCTGTTTCCTTTTAATTAAAGCACTTCACAATATGGAATTAACTAATTCCCCATTCCCCTTTAATTTGTAATTATGGTAAGATATACCATCACCAATGCTATAAATAATTGAATGTTTTTATGAAGGAAAAAGTGCTGTATAAAACAAGCATAACAAGAGTTGCAATGGAAACGAACATAGAAGGGCAACTGCTTGTTTTAGCATAGTGTTTAAGTACTGCTTGCAAAATATCTTCTGACCAGTTACAACTATTGACCTCACGAATGGACAGGCTCTTTAAGGTCGTGCCTGAGTTGTTTTGATGGTTAGTGAGCCTTCAGCGATACATACTTACCTAAATTCTGCTGGTGGAGGCGGAAGACTATCATCTGACAATGGAGGTGGTGATGGTGAAACAGATTCTGGCTGTGGAGGAGGTGGATAGTAGGCAATATCAACACTCTCATTGGATCCAATGCTACCATTCTGATACACCATGTTAGGAGGGTACCTAAAACCACAAAAGTACAGTTGTGAGCCAAGCTCCTTCCCCTCCAAGAGTTCAAAGGAACTTCAAACGTAGAATGCTTATAGAGTATGCAAAACATATAAACAGTAGTAACTTCGCTAGACTTTTATATCTGTACAGGTAATCCTCAACTTACAACAGTTCATTAGTGACCATTCAAAGCTACAACAGAACTGAAAAGTGACCTATGACCATTTTTCATACTTACGACCGTTGCATCCCCTGGCTATGTGATCAAAATCAGAATGCTTGGCAATTGGTTCACATTTACAACAGTTGTAGTGTCCTGGGGTCTTTTGGGGCTTTTCTGATCTCCTTTTGCCACCTTTTGAAAAGCAAAGTCAATGGGGAAGCCAGGTTCACCTAACAACCATGTTACTAACTTAGCAGCTGCAATTTCACTTAACAACTGTGGCAAGAAAGGTCATAAAATTGGGCAAAACTCACTTAACAAAGGTCTCAGTTAGCAACATAAACTTTGGGCTCGATTGCAGTCGTAAGTTGAGGACTATCTGTATACAGTCAAAGGCAAAATGTTCAAGATATAATTTTTCATTTATATCAAAGATTATACTATTCTTAAAAAACAAAGATGGATCATACCAGAAATCTTCTCCTATTCAAAAATGATTTTTCATCTGTTCATATCACACATGACACTTACACAAAATGGCAAGTATAAAAAATATAATATGAAAGGGTAAACAGTCATTTGGGCCTGCTTCAAATGAGACCACTTCAGGTGACAATCTCATGCACACTTATTAGAAGAACAGTACCAAAATAGGGCCAGTGGTATATGACTCTGATTCAGATTAACATTCATACAGTTTTACCAATTTGCTATGCTTTCCCAAGCCAGCTGATCCTGGCTGCAAGTGATGGATGTAGAACTGATATGCAGAATTATCCCAATTTCAACCATTTGCCAAAACAATTTAAAAGGCTTTCAAGATACCTAATTGACATTTCCAGTTCATTACAAGAGTAAATATGTGTGGAAAATAAACACACATAGTCACGCGGAGAGGACCTTGGAAAAGTAACTCGGCAGCTCTCTTCCAACGACCTCAGAATGCACACATGAAATAGTTCATGGCCTACCTCTGCTTAGCCATTCATTTATTCCAACATTGTCAAAGGCTTCTCTTTTGCAACACAAATGATGTGCCACCCTAGAAACAATTTTAGACCTGTGGTTTCCCCCACCTTTTTTCTACAGGAAGAAGAGCTGAAGGTATATGTGTATGTTACACGTACTGTATGTGTAACCTTGACAAAAAGGCTTTCTTAAGATATAAGGAAAGACAGAAATGGAATTCCTCCTGCTGGAGGCTTTTATTGTAAGGTTACCCTACTGGACAGGATGGGAACATTTCACTGCAGTAACCCCCTAAATGCAGTGAAATTTGTTTTTGAAATGGATAGTTTTCTTTAACCTGTAATTTCAATTAAAACGGAGATAGACCCCCTAAAGAAGACCATGTCTACCTTCTCCTAAATAGCAGATGATCATAAGAATTATCTCATATGCTTGTTTCTTAGGGTAAAAAACCTATTCCATATTAGTGTTTCCAGTTAATGTAATTAAGAATACATAATATCCAAGATATCTCTATAGCAAAATGACTGGGCCCAAGTAAAAGTAGACAATTTATATTTCTGATAATGAAGTTACCACCAAATCAAGCCGATAGGCAGAATTTTCTTCTTTTAAATGCCATAGTATCCTAAGTAAGGAAGAGGTAGTTTGCAGAACATGTTCCAGTTCTGTTCTAAAGCCACTAGTAGAAACAACAATCTCCAGATTAGTTTCACTATAGCAATTTATATTGGTTCTAATCAACAGTAGATAAATTGTTTAAGGAAAATAAAGGATGTGTAGTTAAGTTTGTATTACTATGTAAATATCAAATCTGCTTTGCTCAATTTGCTCCCTATAGCAATAGCACTTATATACCACTTCACAGTGCTTTACAGCCCTCTTTAAGTGGTTTACAGAGTCAGCATATTGCCCTCAACAATCTAGGTCCTCATTTTACCAACCTCAGAAGAAGGAAAGGCTGAGTCAACCTTGAGCTGGTCAAGATCAAACTACAGGCAGTCGGTAGAATTAGCTTGCAATGCTGCATTCTAACCACTGAGCCACCAAGCTATACAATAAATAACAGGTTCTGTGAACTCTAAATGAAACAACATAGTGATTATTTCACAGGTCTCAAATCCCTGCACTTCTGCATTAAATGTAATAAAAGTAAAGTCACTTTCAAATCAACCACTACTCCTGATGACTTACATTTCAGACCCATGCAGCTTTCTTAGTATGACCCCAAACTAGTTTGATAAGAAGTCAGATTTAAAAAAAACTTTTTAAAAATATAGCCTTAAAGAAATGTGCTAGGATTCAAAGATCTACTTCAGCTATTCACTTTGAGCTAGAGCATGCTCAGTCAAACAGACTACACACATTAACATCCCTTCCTAGGAAGGCTACTATTCAGGAAACAGAAACCTTTAGCCTTGTTGGTCACAGGACCAACTCCATGGTTACTATTACAGTTTATCTCTTACCCTCCCAGTCCATGTTTTTCTCTTGTATCGACAAACTCTTGACCCATTTTCATTTTTTCCCATTCTTCTTTTCGGCTTTTTATCTTCCGAGGATTTACATTTCCTCTGTTAGGATTATCCTTCTTTTCTTTCTGTAAAATGAATAGGAAGCAATTGTAGGTGCCGTTAGTTCTTTAAACTTGTCATCAGCAAAGAAAGGTTATCTCAATAAAAATATACATAATAAGGAACATGTTCTCTCACTAGGTCTGACTACACTTATGTTTTATTTATTTATTATTGAATTTGTATGCTGCCCATCTCCCTGATAAGGTGACTCTGGGTGGCTTACACCTATCCAAAAGCACAAGTGTTTAATAGATCTTAGGCATCAATGCTTTATCTGAGGTGTATGCTTTGTAAATAGGTGTCCATAGACGGCAAAAATAATGTGCATTTTTACAAAAGAGACCAGTAAGATGTTCTTCAAAAATCCAATCACAGGATCACATCTTACCTGCTATATAAGCAGATATACACAAATGTAAAAACACAAATAAATCAGAGCTGGACTGGGGTTGTTTTTGTTTTGCTATAAGCAAGCAACTGCTACATAATAGTCCCTGATGTCAACATTGCTAAATCAAACCTTAATTTAATAGTTCAGAATTTCTACAATTTAATCGCAGAAGGCTTGGCACGCACTAAGTAAGGTAAAATTTTGGTTAAGGAAGCCTAAAAGGAAGCTACTAAAGGGATCATGGGGATGGAAAAAACTTCCTAGAAACTGCAAATTTCCCATCCTCAAATAAAAATGCAGTTAAGGGCATAGGAAAATGCCATCTAGATAAAGCTTTTTTATGAATGTGATTTCCCAACTGATTCAATTCAATTGAAAATATTCCAAAAATGAAACATCTTTTTGCAACACCTTTACCCAGAAATACCGTGTTTCTCATAGGGCCTTGGTGGCTCAGGCTGTTAAATGCCTGCACTTAAGTTCCAGCTGCCTACAATTACTGTAGGCTCGAATCCCACCAGGCTCAAGGTTGACTCAGCCTTCCATCCTCTCGGGGTAGGTAAATTGAGGACCCAAGATTGTTGGGGGCAATTAGCTGACCTTGTAAAAATGCCACTTAGTAATAAGCAGGCATATACAATGGAATGAAGGCTATTGCTGAGCACATTGGGTTGTATCCCAAAAATTGTAAGCCGCCCTGAGTCTTCAGAGAAGGGCGGCATATAAATGTAATTAAAAAAAAATAAGGCTGGGCCTTTTTTTTTTTTGAGCCCCGAAAAAATGGCTAAGCTGTTTTTTCGAGGGGTGACTTAATTCCCCCCTCCCACATGCACTCCCACCTAGAGCGCCCCACGCACAGACTCACCTCGCCACCAGCTGCTTCTATCAGGCAACAGAAGCGCCCCGTGGGCAGAGTCACCTCACCACCAGCCGCTTCTATTGGCCGATAGAAGCGCCCTGCGGGCAGAGTCACCTCACCACCAGCCGCTTCTATCGGCCGATAGAAGTGCCCCGCGGGCAGAGTCGCCTCACCACCAGCCGCTTCTATCGGCCGATAGAAGCGGCTGGTGGTGAGGTGTGACTGCCTACGGGGTGTTCTAGCCGAGGCTATCCATGGAGCGCTTCTAACAGCAAGTTCCCCCCTGCCCTTCCCCCCATTTCTCTTCACCTTGTGTTGTTCAAGCGATGTGAGAAATGGCGGGGAACGCATGCTTTAAATAGGCCCAAATTTGGGGGGCAGGGCTTAATGTCACCACATGCCTATAAAACAGTGCTGGGCCTTCCTATTTGGGTGGGGGATATTGTTGGAGAAATATGGTATGTAGCAGGTAACATATTAGGAAATCCCAACTTTGCTCAATTGTAGGTTTAAGTGTACAAATAATTCTATCATTGGACATTCAATAGTTATTATAACAATATGAATTATTCTGTTACAAAAAAATACTCCAGATCGACATTATTTTAAGCCCGCAGAGTTCCCTTCTAACAATTATTGAAAATAATGGCGTATTTCATCCTGTTCTTAGTTAGAAAATAAAACTCTAAATCTAGACCAAGGTTATCAAAGGCAAAAAAAGCAAAGAAATGCCTCAAAACACCTTTCCCCAAATAGGCCCACTCACAATAAGAGATGTGGTTCCATCTATTTTGCTGTCTGCAGCTCCCCATAAGATAAGAATGGCCGTTGGCCATCAAAAAGTTTACTTATTTGCTTCATATATTATTCCTGTAACAGAATACAGGGCACTAGAGCAGAAGCAGATATAATGCATAAAAAGCTGAGTGACGTCCCTCCCCTTGCCGGAAAAAAACAGCCTCACACAGATTGCTGAGCACATTGGGTTGTGCTCCAGCCTGAGTCTTGGCTGCATATAAATGTAATTAAAAAACTCTGAGCTTTGGTGGCTCAGGCTGTTAAATGCCTGCTCTTAAGATCCAGCTGTCTACAATTACTGTAGGCTCGAATCCCACCAGGCTCAAGGTTGACTCAGCCTTCCATCCTCTCGGGGTAGGTAAATTGAGGACCCAAGATTGTTGGGGGCAATTAGCTGACCTTGTAAAAATGCCACTTAGTAATAAGCAGGCATATACAATGGAATGAAGGCTATTGCTGAGCGCATTGGGTTGTGCTCCAAAAATTGTAAGCCGCCCTGAGTCTTCGGAGAAGGGCGGCATATAAATGTAATTTAAAAAAAAAAAACTCTGTGATTGGTGTCCATATCCACCATTACCAAGAGTTGCCTGCAGTCAGGCAATGGAAATCTTCTACATTTTCCTTCTTTTTCCTTAAAGGTAAAACCAAACAAACAAGCATGACCAAAACAGCACCACACATCTCACCCTATGCTTCCGTCTCTCTTTCATAATATCCTTGGTATCCTGCAGCATTTTCTCCTTCCAGAGATCAAAGAAATATGATGGATCAGTGTAGAATTTAAGTGCTTCTTTGCCATCATCCCTAGGAGAGAGGATATCCAGACAGAATGACATGGTTATGTGTGTGTGCCCGACAACCAAATATGAAACAGAGATAAGGGAAAATACCACTGTCTCTTAACAATAAGTTCCCCCTTTAAGGTAAACCAAAAACAGTGCAAATTTTTAGCCCATTCTGCATCAGACTTCAACATGCAAAAGGCAACATTTTGTGATAGCATGGATGTACACACACACATCTGGCAATGTGTGTGTGGGGGGGAGGGGATTCTCAAAAAAGACAGCTACCTCCAGCTACCTGTAATTATATTTTTCCTATTCAAAAAAAGGTGTTAATGGATATGGGTTAAGGAAGTATTTATATTCCTTACCTTCAAGTCATTCTCAGTCATAATATTCTTAGTTATATGTTACTTTACAAGAAGACATTTATTTATGTTTTTCTGCTTTTCATTATATAATCATAAACCAAAACATGCCACATAAAATGATATGGCAGAATCGAACCATAAGCAGAGAAACTGGTTTTGCCATCACATTCTATCCTAGAATTTTATCAGTATCAGGTTTGAGGGTCCAACAATTACATTTCCCAGAGAATTAGTTTGCGAGTTGTTCCAGCAATTTTTCCATCAAATCTATGCACTATTAATTGCAAAACGTTAAATAGGAAAGCAGCATTAAATTATAAGCCCTGAAGAACATAAAGAAGCATTGTATGTTAGGCTGGCCACATAGGAAGTTTATACAATACTATTAAAGTAAAACAACTATAAATTGGCCAAACAGGCTATTTGTTAATTTACAAGGCTGATTTTGGGTTGTCCAACAAACCAAAGTCAAAGAAGGTAGTTCTTTATATGCAAATACAGATACAATTAATGTCCACAATTAAGTAACTTTAAATTTTAAGATTTTAGTTTCATCAACAAATAGTTGTTTCCAAATCCTCCTTTTATAAATTTGTATCATGGCAACCATCACCATCCCCACTTTTCCATTTTCTCTATCAACTCTGTTTTTCCTCAAAAAGCCAAAAATATTTAAACCAAATTTAAACTTAAAACAGAAAGCTCTCTTTTGAGCCATCAGATGCCATTCCACATTCTTTAGAGGAGGGAGTTTAAAGCAAGAACATGATATTTCTCCTGGATATGTTACCTGTATGAGGACAGAATGTTAAGAGGAGGCGGTTTATTACAAGTGCTGTACGTTTCAAGGACAGGCAGAGGGGCAGATTCTCTCTCAAAGAGCTTTTGGTCCTGAGTTGTGGAGCTCTTGAAGGCTTTCCTGGTGTTGATACCTTGCAAGGACACTATGAAGAAAAAGAAATGGGAAAGAAAATAGTCATTTGAAACACAAGTTAATATGTTTACAAATGCAAACTTTTTGTCACACCTCCAAGAAAGCTTTCATAAATACTCTTTTCTGATGCCGTTTCCAAAAGAGAATTGCCAAAAGCCAGTAGAAAGGAATATTTACCAAAGGACCCAAACTGCTATGGAATTAAGTCACTGTATTCAAAGTAAAATACTACGTAGAAGATTGTGAAGACTTTTTCTTTTTTTTTCTGGCAGACTATGAGGCAATTCCCAGAGTGTGGCCAAATTTTGTCCAGCAGTTTTGAGAATGTAGCAACAAATATTATCAAACATGGCTGGGTTCTTTGAAACTTTAAAAAAACACCCAATATTCCCATAGGTAATTTCTTGTTGTCTCCTGGATCTTCTCTATTGTAATTATGAATCTGATGGATTTTATGTGTATATGCTTGTCTTTGACTAAAAACAGAACGAAGCATGGAAAGCCAGACCTCTCTAAGCAGAGGAGATTGAAAAAAATATAATGGAAAATGACTAGTTGGCAATTTAGAAAAACCTATATGATTATTTAAGCAATCAGAAAGCAAAGTATTTCAAACAGCTTTAAGTGAAAAAGAAACAACTATCCAAAGGGTAGAAAGTTAGCTTTAAATACATCTAGACTCTATTAAAATTCAGGTCAATATGGTGCTTTCCCTTCCTACTCTTACCAGCAATCCAATGGATGCAGCAGATTGGGGTAACTCCCAGAATTCAAACTTCAACACCTCTGCAATAGACTATCTGAACTTGCAAAAAGTGACTATACCTTTCAAGTTTGTTCTTAGACTCTTCTACACTTGTGTTCCCTTTCCTTCTCAAAAATGTTGCCAGTTAACCTGCACACTGAACACCAGCAGCTGTATTCTATGGTTTAATCAGAAGAGAGGGCTGGAGAGCACCTCAAGGCAAGGAGTGCTTCTTTGGAACAAAATCTGTTCATGGTTGTCCTTTCCTCTATATCAGTATTTCCCAACCATATCAACTTGAAGATGTGTGGACTTCAACTTCCAGGATTCCTCAGACAGCATGGGGAATTCTGGGAACTGAAGTCTACACATCTTCAAGCTGCCAAACACTGCTCTATAGAGTGGTAAGCAAAAAGGCATTTATGCTTCTCACTATTATGAAGTGACTTCTCCCTCCTTAACAAAATAAGGCAAGGTACCACTTTTGTACAAGAATCTCTTGGGCAAGCATGAAGGGTCAGCTGAGACTCTTGGGTGATTCAATGTGGTTTTCCAAAGTCTCAAGAAACAAAAAAGTATTTTGCTGCAGTTATGAATCATAATGTTCTAAAAATATAACATTTTATATACCTTCTTCCTCCTTGGGATCCAACTGAGTAACTTTCACCTGAAGGCGATCAACTCTCTCAACTAAAGAGGTGACTCGAACGGCAAATGTGGTTGCTTGTGTAACCAGCTCTCTAAATATGTCCTCTGCAAATTTACCTTCAAAAAAAAAGAGGCATGTAGACTGAAATGCTGGAAAAAATTTCCCAGAAAAAAAGCAACAATTGCCAAAAAAAAAACAAATGAACAAAAAAACCCCAACAACCCTAAATGTGTGGCCAGGTAGTCACAAGTTGACCTCAATAAAATGAGTCTTTAACTTAAGCATACACATAATTAAGTATTTTTGTTGCTCTTATTCACAGGATGCAATTATAGAAAAGCAATACATTTTCCTTCAAAGCTAGAACATTAGTTAAAAAAAAGGTTCCACAGAAACTGTGAACATACATATGGTACTTTCATAAGTTAAGCTTATTTATGATCTAAAACTAATAAAGCATAAAACACAATACTTAAAAGCGCAAGAAAACCAAATCTGAAACTAATAGTAATGAAGTACCAATTGCCTTCAGCAAGCTATAGCTACTGCTATAAATTGACAAGAACATCTTTCAAAATAGAAGGAAGTGATACAAAATTGGTAAAGACATATTAAGTAGTAAGAAAGACAACCAGGAATCAAACTGCAGCATCACAGCCAAACAGCTACTTACAATCAAAAAATAAGATTCTCACAAGCTTAATAACCAGATTTACTGGCAGGATAAAACAAGTTTTAGATTACAGCAATCTTGGCAAGTGGATAAGTTTATTTTCTTCCATTTATTAAAGTGGGGATTCCCTGAACCTCCTCCCAACCGCCTGTTATTGCAATGTGGAAGTGCCTTCCTGTTTCCCTGATAAAGAGGAAAAGCACAGATATTCAACACTTGTAACACTTTGAAACCCACCATTGTCTTTCCTAAGAAGCCATTACACATTCCGTGGGTCTTTTTAGCTTCTAATATGGTCTGCGGGATAAAGAAAATGGAGTTCTATTCCACTGTCTTCTGGAAGCTCTAAAAGGCTGACTTCATTACATGATACCCAGAGGAGGTCCCATCTCTGCGCTTTCCTTCACACTGGGCACAAAGTCATTTATTACTTGCAGGTGGCAGCACCAGAAAACAAAGCAAGGTACTTTCAAGGTTGAAAATAATGTTCCCAATGTTGTATGGGAGATTTAATGCTTCTACTAAATCAAACCAAAGGTCTGGAAAAGAAACTTCATGGGGAGCAGATATTAAAAATGTTTTAAATAAATAATTAAAACAAATTAAAGTCTACAGGCAAATGTATGGAACACCTGAAGTTTCCCATGGACTCCTGAGAAGCCCTCAGCAGTGTTCAACGATTTTGAAATGCCAAGGAAATGAAGAAAATCATTTAGTATTTATTCAATTAAATTGATGGGCTCCTTGTTTTCACAAAGACAATAGATTACACAGATCCTAAGTGTGCAGCACTAGGAAACGGAATGGGACAACTTGCCACGGCCAACTTGACGTGGGACAACTCGCTGCAGGACAATGCAACAATCCAACTTAATAATTAAAATAAATTTTTAAAAAATATTTTAATTTTTGTCATTCACGTTTCATTCTGTCCCTCCTTATGCAACCTTTCTTTAAGGATTCTATTCCATTGTTTCTTTGATATTAGAATAAGTCTTGTCCTGCAGTGAGTTGGCCGTGGCAAGTTGGCTGCGGTGACCCACTAGGAAACCAGGAGAAGCAACAATGATTATCAAAGACTGAAAGATATGGAAATACCAGCAGGGTACCGTGCTTTGCTACGAAACTATGTAGTCGGGCAAGTTTTGGGGGAGGAAAATAAGGGGGGGAAATTGCGTCTCTGCCTACCTGCATCCATAGGTATTCATCTGGCTAGCATCCTGTCAGTGTGTGTGAAAGTTTAAAGCTGTTTAGAAACTGAAACAGTATTTGTTGTGTGAGCAAGAAGGAGACAGCAAGGAGCCTTGTGCGTGGCTTAGCTCAACTGCAGTTGGAACAGATTTCTTTTCAGGTGGGGAGGGAGAGTGTTGAGGGCTGTTTGGAAACTGAAACAGTATTTGCTGTGAGCAAGGAGACAGCAAGGAGCCTGGGCATGGCTTAGCTCAACTGCAGTTGGAACAGATTTCTTTTCAGGTGGGGAGGGGGAGTAGAACTCCTTAGTATCAGAGCGTGTTAATAATAATAATATAGGAAATACTAATGGCTCTGATGGTCATTTGGAAAAATTCTTTCTTAGTGACTACCTAGAAGCCAAGAGGAACATATGGGCCAAATTTCAAGTTTCTAGGCTTTATGGTTCTAGAGAGTTTGTGATGATGGGTGAGTGGTATTTCACTTTCATATACTTTATATAGATATAGTGAACAGCATTAATGTGAATTCTTTTAGCTACATTTCCTTCACCCATCCTCACTGTAACTACTTCACCATACAAAAAAGGCAGCAAATTCGTTTAGGATTATGCATTTGTACGTTATACTTACATATACTATGTATATCATTGTGAGATTTTTTCTTTTTGAGATCCTATCTAGAAAGAATACCCAAATGTAGACTGCAATATAAAGTACTCTTAGTCATACAGTACTTAAAAGGGTTTTCTTCCACACTTCATAGTGCCAAATATGCACTTTTTTCTTTGTACAAACATAATTCTCCCTTGATGCTACAACCTTTGATTAAATGCAACATGCTATTTTATTTGACTCAGTTTGTATTTCTATTGAGTCTTTACACCCAGGGGAATTAGCAGATCTCTGAGGATCGGCAGGTGAAATAATTGTCAACTTTTTCAATAAACTTTTTATCTTGAAAAGTATTGCTTTTTGATCATACTATCCCCTAAACTCTGTAACTGCACAAATGTCAGGTATGAAAAGAAGTGGTTCCACAATCCATAAAGTTCACACACTGTAGTATGTGTGAAGCAGGGAGAGAGAAAAACAAGCTCAGATTAAAAAGTGCTACATGTATATAATTTTTTTCTGGGTTAACTGCAGCAGGGATATTAAATGTACCATTTCCAAAACAATCCAGAAAGAGTAAGACTTAAAAAGGTTTTGGCTTTCTTCAATCATACCCAAGTTTAAATAATAAAAAATATCATAATCAAGAACAGAACAAGATCTGCCTCATTCCTCCCTCCCCCATTTCCTTAGAAATGCACATGATTTCAGGAAAAGGTTTCTTCAACAATTTTCATTCAACAGTAATATCCAGACTGTTCTGCTGCTATATTTCAACCTGTTCAAACATCAAGAGTTTAAGCAGCATTTTATGTACATGTCAAACTGTCTTGTGCACACATTTGCTTTGCAGGAAGAAATACTGTGGTTCCTTCCAAAAAAGGTAGGGAACAAAGAAGAAAAGACAACAGATCTTCAACAGGGGAAGAAGTTGCTCCTTGAGTCACCTTAGTCATTACTTGGGACTGCACAGTAGAACAGATATGGTAAACTTATTTTCTTTTTCAAGCTGGACTACTAATGTAGCATGGACAGACATGTGTATTGGGTGATCTGTAATGGTTTTGCAAGGATTTCTGGCCCCCATTTGTTTAATAGTAAAACAAAAGACTTTCCACCAAAACAATGCCTATCTTCAGTAAATAAAGGCCAGAACATCCAGAAGTAGATTATATGTATAATACTAAAATTACAAACAGGTTTTGATTTATATTTTGGTTCTCTGCGCAATTTGACACTTGGTTTCTGGTTCTGGCTTGTTAGGAACAGATGGAGCTCCTGATACACATGTGAAGTTAAACAAGGGACTACCAGAGTTTGGTTGTTCCTGCTGACAGAAGAGTGCAACCAGCTTACTTGCAGGCTTACAGAAAGTCAGAATAACACAGAACAGGGTAGATAGATCTCTGCATTTGAACTATACTCTTAAACGGTAAGATTGTGTGCTGCACCTCCTTTGGTTCACCTTTTCCTGAACTCTGAGAGACAGCAAGCAACTTAGCACTAGGGACAGTTAATCTAATAGGCAAGTGGAATGTGGGGAAAAACAACTTTATCACCCACTTCTAAATAGGTGAACAGCATCTGTATCTGAAGCTCTTGCACTTTTGCATGGAACCTTGGAAGCAATTCATTAAGGTCTGGAGGACAGCAATCAGTGATAAGAATGTTAACATTTAACTGCCATGGTGTAGGTCACTTTTGACATGCAACTTACAAAGTCCATGAAAGGCTGAAATGACATGGGAAGAATGTGCAGATCAGTGGTGCTATTCTACCGGTTCGGTCCGGTTCTGGTGTACCGGTAGCGCCAAAGATCTGCTGAGACCGATTCTGACAAGCTGCTGTTGGGGCCCACCCGCCCACCTGGGCTCCCATACTGACCTTTATTCCCTGCTTTTGAAGTGCAGCTGCTTTGCGTGGCACAGCAGAATGCCGCGTGTCAGCTGCTGAAGCTACAGGGAGAGTGCAGGATTGCAGGAAGTGAGTAGGAAAGCCTCTGTGCATGTGCAAAGTGTGCATTTGGCATGCACGCAAAGCACGCCCACCAAACCACACTCACTGAACTGGTGATATACTACTTTGATACCCACCACTGGTGCAGATGGACACTGAGCAAAACTTTAGAAAAATAAGATGGACAGGTCTTAGTTGGAAGACTCCACTGACCTGAGCCTCCACTTGTGCTATGTAACTATCCTCCCCAACCAAGGCAGAACTTGGTCATCTCAACTATGGGAAGGTGTGAATGTTGTATGAATGTGTATATATTTGAATTCCTTTTTCACAAACTCCAAAATCAATATTGTATTGTTGTTGAATCTTGGTGTCTTGTGATACTCATTGCCTGAGATTAGACTATATTTTTCAAGAGTGGCCCTGCTTCATTACATCAGAAAAAAGCAAAAAGTTGACCTGACTGCATGATGGTTGTATGATAAATGATATCCTTTGCACAACTGGTCCTATGAGATTTATAAATTTGATTCTATGATTTTCCAAATCCTGATTATTAGATTTTTGTCCCTGCTGCTTAGATAAAGATGGCATATAAATAAATAGCAGACATTTTCTTTCCATTTTGTGTCATGGACACACAATGTGCCTGCAACTTCAGCTCTTCTACAAATACCCTGGGGTATTTATAGCCCAATCTTATGCATGTTTATGCAGAAATGTTTCATTTCATTCAACAGGAAATTCAAATGCGTGTTCACAGGAGTGAAGTCTTAATCTTCAATTATGTGCATTTACATATCCTTGCAAGCATCTAGCCAGAGTGGACTTCAAAATTTTTAGCAACAAGTTCTCTGCCCGGTTGCTGAGTGGGCGTGGCCATGGTGGGTGTGGCCTAGTCAGCCTCCTGCAGGACAAAACCAGCCTCCCCAGAAGCCAGCAAGAGGCCCATTTCCAGCCTTCTCGAACTTCCGGGAGGCCTGTTTTTCACCCTCCCCGAGACTCTGTGCGCACCGTGCACTTACCCACATCCAAAACAGGTAGCGTGGGGACTCCTGGGAGGGGAGGGGAGGGTGGGGCCAGCCAGGACTGGGCTTTTGGGGGTTCTCTGAACTACACAGAATCTTAGCTAGGGGCTCTCCCAAATCCCTGCAAACCCCCAGCAGCCCAGCCCTGCACATAGGGAAAGCCATCGTAACAGAAGTCTGTGAGTAAGCTATATGATTTCCAGGAATAAAGGCTTTGAGTTGTGCTCCTAGACTGTATAAAGCAATCTTTCTCCATCTATCCATCTTCTGATATCTGGACTTCAACTAAATTCCTATGTCAGGGAAGAATGGCACCTTGATTTTGTTATACAGCACCCTGTCCAAAAAGCTACTGTGTTTCTCCAAAAAGACGACCTACCTTGAAAAGGAGCCCTATCATGTTTTTGAGCGCACATGATCAGATTAAGCTCCACCCACAAAATTAACCCTAATTAAAACCCTGCCCTCCCTGGGGTGCAGGGGGTGGGGTGAGGCACACAGGTAAAAAATAAGCTAGGGTGGGAATGGGGATGGTGGTGGAGCTACTCTACTTACCAAGCCTCACACACCCTGACACCTGCCTCGGCTTCTTCTGTGGCCGCTTGCCGCCACTCGCACGCATCACCCCAGCCTGTTTTGCCTTCAGATGCCTGCCAGAAGGTATCTGAAGGTGAAATGGAGGCCAGGGTGATGCGTGCGAGTGGCAGCAAGTGGCCGCAGAACAAGTGGACCAGCAGCAGGCTACTGCTGGGCAGGGCTGTTGGTGCCACTGCCACGTGGTGAGTCACTAATTAGAACCCTCCAAAAGGAAGGCCTAGCCGTTTTTTGGGGAGTCAAAAGAAAATAAGACCCAGCCTTCTTTTTGGAGACACACGGTATAATATTGCAATCAGGTTGTATATAGGCAGTCCTCAACTTATGACAGTTGAGACCAGAATTTTCATCAAGGCTTTGTGGTCCTCCTGTTGAATCATCACATAAGCAGATTCGATCTTATTACAATTTTTCTGATGGTTGTTAAGTGAGTCGCCACGGTCAATTAAAGCAAATCACATGGCTAAGCAAATCACAATTCTAGCATTTTCGCTAGCAAATGACAAAAAAATGTTGCTAAGCTAAGGAGTGCGGGTATGCTGCTAGGAGTTGCAGGTGCTGGGTAAGGGTGCTACTGAGTACAAGATTCTTAGGATCTCATACTCCATTGCATCAGGAGAAAATTGGTGGAAGCAACTTATGAGAGCAAGTTGTGACCTTCCCTGCCGGCTTCCCCATTGCAAGTTGTGGGAAGGTGGCAGGGAAAGTCACAAATGGTCATCATGCGGGATGCTGCAGCAGTCATAAACACCAGCTGGTTGCCAAGCACCCAAATCATGATCATGTGACTGTAGGGATGGCTATGATGGTTGAAACTTTGAGGACTAGTCATAAATGCCAC
The DNA here is from genome assembly GCA_009733165.1 of Naja naja. NCBI lineage: Eukaryota > Metazoa > Chordata > Lepidosauria > Squamata > Elapidae > Naja > Naja naja. The sequence continues at coordinate 12,108,756 of CM019160.1, forward strand.
TTGTTCAGTGCTGAGGAGGGGGCTAAAGAACCATCAGTTACAGAGAGCCTTCAGATTATGAATGCTGAGGATTGTGTAACTGATGGTTCCTAAGCACCCTCAGACATCTTTAGAGGCTCTCCTTTAGGTGCCCTGTCTCTAGGTTTCCTGCCAAATAAGGCAAGGAGGGCCCTGCCTGTCAAAAGCTTTGCTGAGGACAGAATACCAGGCAGTTGCACTGAAGTGTTATCAATGCCAGGTTAAGACATTCTTCTTCTTCTACAGGAATATAGTTATAAAAACTATACACATTTTTACAGTCAGCTTTTGATTTTAAGCGCTCATATTATATTGAGATTTTGGTTTTGTATGGTTTTCATTAAATCATTCCTGTTCTGCTTATTAATTCTTTTTACTGTTAGATTGTTTGCCATGCTTTAAGTAATTTGCTGAGAGAATTCTGGTTATTGGGCAAATTAGAAATATTAATAACCTCAACTACCACATTTTTGACAGCTTGGATAGAATAACTGTTTGATTATTTATTTCAAAGAGTAAATGAAGTATGTTCAGTAAATCGTTTTGGAAAAATGAAGACTGCTAAAATAAGGTAACTTCAGTTGCAAAAATTGCTATGGCTGATTTCTCTTTTTATTGCTCCAGCCCATGTTTTATTCAGCTTTTATATGAAGACATTGTCCAGATTAAAAACTATAGCCAACTTATTATTATTCATGTGCAGACATATTCAATAAGGTAACAGATGAAAATTGGGGGATTTCAGGTATGCAATGAAGTAAGTTCTAAGTTCAGTTCTAATCATTAAATTGCTTCCTTTTATGTTCTGATGAAATTCTGAACCCTGGAATCTGAACAATGCTTAATAGCGTGCCTCATGTTTTTATTTCAGCTTTTACTCCAACTATCCTGTGCATTCCTCTCAGAGAACATAACGTGGAAGATCTTTTGGTACTAGAGAAAGATGGATAATAAATAAGTCACAGGGAAAGAGCGCACTGAGAAAGAATTGGGAGCCCAACAGCTCTTGAGAGCAGTTTGCTATGGTACTTACTCAAGCTGCCCAGCTGTCGAATGACATTTGCCAGGGTGATGTTGGTCGCACATTCCAGCTCATTCCGAACACTGGGCAATGTCTGGCGGCACAGGTGCCTTGGCTCAATATTTCTTGTTACTAATGGCATGGTGGATCAGCTTCAAACAGGGCTCTAAAAGATAAAGAATAATCCCCAAACAGGAAAAAGATTATATGGCCACAGACCTTAGCAACATTAGAGATACACTAATTTTCTAACATATCATAACACAGTTATGTATCGACTCTCTCATAACCTATATATTTTTAAAACAAACCTAGTTTTTAAGGTTGCCGCAAGGAAATCAAAACCTGATAGTTCCAAACTCCCACCAAAAACTCCCACTGCTGTAACCTGTCCATATCCATTTATTCAAACCTAGAAATGGTTTTTATAACTGCTAAATATTTTCAAAAACTATTCTTATTAAATTTATATGCTGCCCATCTCACTATCCAGCAACTTTGGGCACTATAAAGACCAATGTGAAATTTGCACATTAATACATTTTAGTTGGGGGAAGGATAAAAAAATTGTCATGCTAGACAAACTGGATTCTCATGAGAAAACAGGAAGTGTTGATAGCTGACCAGGCAGCTTACTAACAACTGCTTTTTAGCCAGAGGGCTGCACCATTTCTCCTAAATTCCCTCATAATGAAGGCTTTCCTACTAATACACCTGCCTTTTTAAAACAGTCATTTTACTTTACAGAAGAATACAGTAGGCAATGACCTATCACAATCAGATAAATGCCATACACCTTTTGAAATTATTATACAAGCTCAAAAAGATTCTGAAGGACAATCATGCTTATTTGCCTTTCCCAAACTTTTTTAAAATCAAGGCATCTGTAATTCAGTTAACCTAACACTTGAAGAAAGCATTTATTAATAATATTAATTAAACAAGATAACTTGTAGATTGGAGTTCCCTGTATCAAATTAAATATTTTACAGCCACTAGGGATAAAAATGTCGAAATACAGAATGATACTTTTTTTGACGTTCACTATCTTTCTACCTTCTATAAAACCATTCAATTTTCAGCAAAGTATTAAAGTGCCTGTATTCTCATGCCATTCATCTTCAAAAGACACTGATATTTCTCTTCAAGAATTTGGAGAACACAGCCATGTGTTTATGAGCTGTCCAACTAGTGAAAATAAAATATACTGCATTTAATTAGCTAATTTTCAAGGAAGAAAAGGGAACCCACCCTCTCTGAGGTTAGGCAGCAAACAGCTTTGCTAAAGGAGACAGCTGCCTTGTGACAAATGCTCTGATCTGCTGTGGGATGGAATTGGGGGGTGGGGGGAGCAGGAAGCTGACAGCTTGGGGAACATGGCTTCCTGTCACCAACAGCAACAATCCAAGACTCTTTTTCTTTTTTTTAGTCAGCTGTTTATGCTTGACTTTGAACCACCTTTTTATAGTCTCTGTGGCAGCTGGCAGCTTATCTCTGAGGTCCAGGAGTCATTCCTGAATGCTTTTCTATCAGGGTGTTAAGGGACCGAAGCTGATTTAGCTTTTGCTAATTACCTCCCAAGCCAAAATCTGAATTTCCAAATTTGACCTACCACTGCAGAAGAGTCCAAGATCTAGAGGGTACAGAACAATATCCAAGGTTTTATGTGAAACACAAAGTTACAGTAGGGAGGGGAAAAAATCCTCTAAAATTAACAGTTGGAGCAAAGAGCAGCCAGGAAACCTTAAAATAAAATAATTTACATATTACCAAGACATCCTATGCTTGGGTATTTCAGAGATCAGTCTACATATTGTGCTCATAATCACATTAGAAATAACTTCTAGTTCTGATTTTGTAAGTAATAAGTGGATTTGGTATCTTAGTATATGAAGTGGTGTCTCACTCAATTCTCATGTTAATTCTGCAGTGTTGTTTTTTTAATTGGGAAATAGGTTAAGATATATTTCAAGCTATTACAATGTTCTTGGCAAGTCTGTTTCTGAACTTAACTCAAAGGTTAGCTTCAAATGGATGGTTTTCCCTACAGTGATTAGCTTCAGAGAAGGATTAGCATCCTTCAGATGACACACATCTGGTTTGTTAAATGTCAACTACTGTTATACAGTATGTTGAAAATGGGAATATCATTTTGAAGAAATGCACAAAGGCAATCTTTGTGTGTTCTTAGAATCTGCAAAGCAAACCTACTGTAGGTCACTATTTGAAAAATAGAAAAAATTATCTCCAAAATTCTCATTGCAGTAATGTGTTTGCCTATTTATATACTTAAGCTAGGCCACAAGGTGCATTATATTGCCAACAATTTTGAATCAAGGTACCTAAAATCCACTAACTTAAAAGGATGCATAAAAAAACTGGGGTGTTTGGTTTAACAAAGCAGGAAACAGTTGAAATGTCTATTGAGATGAAGACTAACGTAAGAGGTAGCAGCAATACAAAAGCGGAAATGGAAGTGCAACTGTATGCAGATACCGGTGGAGTAAGAATATCACAAAGCCACCAGTTATATAGAAATAACACTGAAGAAAACCACAATCCTCCAGAAATAAAAGGAGAAAGCCCCAGCTTTATGAAACATAAGGTGAAAATAAGACTTTTCAGCTGGGGATTGTGAGAAGTGAAATCCAAACACATCTGGAAAACACCAGCTTGGGGGAAGTCTGAGCTGAATTATGAAATGGGCATCCTCCTAAAATCATATGATCGTACATTTTAACCTCAAATCCTACAGTAACAGCCTTTCTGCCATGTGGCAGCAGACTACATTTCAAGTTATATATATCGATGTAATATATAAAAATATCCAGGAGTTCTTACACATTGCTTATTAAACATTTCTGGTACTATAAACTGTAATGTTGGAGAAGAGATTCACCAGTTACATACAGTGCGTATTTGGCTGGAAAAACATGCTATCATTTGTATGCAGATACTACTAACATTTCAGGTTATACGAACAAAACAATAGCTTGTAAATGGTTCAAACATCAAAAAGAGGGCACCGAAAACATAATACAATAAAAGTGCCCCAGAGAATGTATACAAGACTCATGTGCCCCTGAACAAATCAGGATTTTTTTTCACTGTCATAGATCAAGAAAAATGCTTCTAGAAGGATTACTTCAGGTAAACAATTCTTTTCATATGTTGCTTTTTCCCCTGCTTGAAAACTAACAGTGAACACAGAAAGGAAGGAAATGAACAAGAGCTCCACCCTCATGTAAAATAACAGCAAGAAAAGCTACAAAGAAAACATTTCTGATGAAGTTGACTTCCAATCTCATAACTGAAGTAGAAAAACTCCCCCCTCCTTTTTTTAAAAAAGAAAAAAAGACAAAAACTACGGTATCTCCTGGACAATATGGGGGGGGAACCCTCCAAATCAGCACTGCCACAATTCTCTTCTAATGACATACCTTTAACATCAAGTATCTTTTAAGATATACATCCAAAATATTGCTATGATGATTTTGACAGCAATCCACCCAGTATGTTAGAGGAAATAATTTGCTTAACCATGTCAGCAATTATACCTCTGGTTAAAAAACCGAGTTCCCCTTTGGACTTTCTGAATGTTTGCATATCTTTGTTGCTGAACATTACCAGAGGTTATGTAAGATCCCAGCGGTATATTAAAAGGAGTCTACTGAGCCACTAACATCAAAGTTGGGTTTTTTGTTTTATTCATTTCCTAACATCATTCAACATGTAAGATGTCAGTGTGAAAAATAAACTAGCTCCTTAGATTCATTATCTGGGTGAACCATCTTTAAATGCAAAAAATTGCAATCAAATATTTTCTGTTACCACTTTCTTGCACTGCTATTTAGAAATATTGATCCATTTCTCCAAGGCAAACTTCTTCAACTAAGTAATGTGTATTTTTTAGACCAGGGTTGTCAAACTCGTGGCCTGCATGTGTCACATGCTGGCCACACCCACACCCGATTTAGTGAAGGGGGGAATTTTCAGTATTTCTGCATAAATATGACCCAAAATGTGACCTGTTCTCTACACATCCCAAAACTAGAGAACCCAATTAAACAAACGAGTCAAAAACATTATACTTGTTCATTTATTTATTGAGGTAAAAGATCCAAAGCTAGCCCATATTTATGCAGAGATATTGAATATTCAAATTTTAGCCACCATTCAAAACAGTGAATCTATTCTTCTTCATCTCTAAAGGCATTAATGACTATGGAAGTCATCAGAAATTTCTGGGTGGGGTATGGCATTTAGAATCTGTGTGATTAAAATTTCATTGAAATGTTAAATTTTTTGTGTAGGGCAGCCCCAAATTAGCTCTGGTTGTTAATGAAGTATTTATACAATTGGTCCTTGATAGCTCTTTAACTCAACAGACTGAACAGGGGGAGTGTCACTTAACTAAAAGAATGCTCATAACTCGATTACCTATATTATAAAAGTAATACCACCAAAGGATTTTTAGGTCATTTCTACGAATTATCATCAGTAATTTCACCAATTTTCAGCCAACTTGGAATACTTGGAAGATTCTAAATATATTTTAGTGCATGTGGCAATCTTAACTCTATTTAAATGTCCCCGTTGGGATGGGCAATGGATTCATGTGTCATTAACCAAAGAACATTTGAGTACCCAGTCGGAATAGCAGATGAGACCAAATAAGATGGCCATTTCCCCATATCGAATACAGAGCAAAGGCTAAAGGAGAATTGCATCTGAGGCTATTTAAACACATAAATCTGATGCAGAGGAGCAAGGAGATGGCTTTGAAGAGGATACATGTCAATCACTGGCGAAAAATGGGCTTAGCCTAGAAAACAGGAAGAGATGAGAAAAACTCAAGGCTGCCCTGCCTTGACTCTCTTTGATAGAAGGGAAACAGTGGCATATTTTCAAGAGTCTATTGTTATAAGCTATAAATTGATTTTGAGTTGTAGCATTTCTTGTGATATCTGTTTCCTGATTTGATCGACTTTGAAGGGTTGACACCTGAGATACAACCAAATTCATCTGGGATTCAAACTGGGGCTCAATGGCTCAGCTGTTAAAGATGCTGAGTTTGTCAGCTGGAAAGCTGACAGTGCCGCACGACAGGTGAGCTCCTATTACTTGCCTCAGCTCCTGCCCACCTAGCAGTTTGAAAGCATGCAAATATGAATGGATAAATAGGTGTCACTTTGGTAGGAAGGTAACAAACAGTGTTCTGTGCACCTCCGCATATAGTTATGCTGGCCACAGCTACAGAAATGTCTTTGGACATCACTGTTCCCTCGGCTAAGAAACAGAGATGAGCACTTGCCCCCTAAGAGTCAGACTTGACTGGATAGGGGAAACTTTTACCTGAGATTCAAAACAGGATCCAGAATTATGCTGAAAAAATGTTTCCACAGCTGTTGAGTGCAATTATGCATCTTTTCAGATCTCCCAGGTCAACTAGAAGCTAAGAATAGAAAGGGGTAGGAAGATGAGAGGAAACAATGGTGGGGGCAGAAAGTAGACACCCTTCTTCTATACTTTCAATCCCTCATGCCTTCAGGCAAATATCTGAATTAAAAATATCTGCAGAGCCACATAACAAAACCAAGCACCACAATTTTCCAGCTTCTTAAGGATAGCTTTTCATAATACCCAGTGGTGGATCAGACACACCAGAAGATCTAGAAAAAAGAGGACAAAAGAACTAAAGGGTCAAAAATTTAAATTTCTATTAGGCCACCAAATCAGAAATCTTATTTCCTTTTACCAAGGAAAGTCCAGTTGTTATTTCTGGTGTCTTAAGGCAGTAAGTTCTCTCAGCAGTTAGTAATTCCTCTGGAAAATTGCCAGAAAGAACAGTTTCAAGTAATTTTGAAAAGCCAGGAAAAGGGAGGAAATGATAGATATTAGAAACCTTTAAAAGGAAGGTCCAGAAGAAAATTCTGCATCCTGCCAAAAAAGTAATGCTACAACCTACCTAAGAGAGAAGCCTCAGCAACAAGTAATTATTCAAGACACCATTGTTATATCACATCATGTCCACCTATAATAAGCACTTACACTTTGCCATTATCTCAAATGCAGATTTTGGTCATTTACAGGCAGTTATAGCTAGCAGACAAACTATAATCGGAAAAGAGAAGCTACGGTTTTAATTTATTTATTTATTGGACTTGTATGCTGCCCCCTCTCCGCGAGGACTTGGGGCGGCTCACAATTAAAACACAATAATACAAACAATAAATATTTAAAAAGAATTAAATCAACAAGCCCAATCTTAAAACCCAATTAAAATAATTTAAAAAAACCCCCGGAGGTCAGTCCAGCCCAGCCTGCTCAAAAAACCAGGTCTTCAGATCATGGCGGAAGGAGCGAAGATCAGGAGCCAAATGGAGCTCCAAAGGGAGCTGGTTCCACAAGGCGGGGGCCGCAACAGAGTAGGCCCTTCCCCGGGGCACCGCCAGCCGACATTGACTAGCCGACGGTACCCCAAGGAGTCCCCGTCTGTGCACACGCACAGGGCGACCGGTGTTTGATATTGGCAGGAGACCTAAGTACCCTAGACCCATATCGTAAAGGACTTTGAATGTTAACACCAACACCTTGAATCTCACCCGGAGGACAACCGGCAACCAATGCAGCTCGTGCAGGAGGGGTGTAACATGGGAGTATCGGGAAACTCCCATCACAGCCCGCGCAGCCGCATTTTGCACCAGCTGAAGCCTCCAGATGGTATGCAAGGGCAGTCCTAAATAGAGAGCGTTACAGTAGTCCAGTCGGGAAGTCACAAGTGCATGAGTGATTGTGCGAAGGGCATCTCGGTCCAGATACGGGCACAACTGGTGAACCAGTCGGACCCAGGCAAAAGCCCCCCTGGCCACGGCCCCCACCTGCTCCTCCAAACTGAGCCGTGAGTCCAGGAGGACTCCCAGGTTCTGAGCCCTATCCACAGAGGGCAACACCTCTCCCCCTATGACCAAATATGGAATCAACTGACTGGGCCGAGATGCCTGTACCACAACCACTCAGTCTTAGCCGGGTTGAGCTGCAGTCCGTTCCTGCCCATCCAGATCCGTACCGCATCCAAACATCGGGTCATCACGGAGAGGGCATCACTGATCTGGTTTGGGGTGGAGATATACAACTGGGTATCATCAGCATACTGATGATACCTCACCCCAAAACCACGGATGATCTCACCCAGCAGCTTCATATAGATGTTGAACAGGAGGGGAGAGAGGACCGACCCCTGAGGGACCGCACATGTGAGTGCCCTCGGGGCCGACCTTTGCCCCCCTGCAAACACCGATTGCGAACGCCCCGAGAGGTAGGAGGAGAACCACTGCAAAACAGTGCCCCCCACTCCCAACCCCCCGAGGCGCCGCAATAGGATACCATGGTTGATGGTATCGAAAGCCGCTGAGAGATCTAACAGGACTAGGACAGAGGAAAATCCCCTGTCCCGAGCCCTCCAAAGATCATCCATCAGCGCAACCAATGCCGTCTCTGTGCTGAACCCGGGTCGGAAGCCCAACTGGTACGGATCTAGATAGTCCGCTTCCTCCAGGAAAAGCGGAAACTGCTGAACCACCACACTCTCAACAACCTTCACCAAAAAGCGAAGGTTGGAGACTGGACGGAAGTTGTTTAAAACGGCTGGGTCCAGAGCAGGCTTCTTCAGGAGGGGCCTCACCACCGCCTCTTTCAAGGCGGTGGGAAAGCCCCCCCCTCAGCGAGGAGTTAACAACTGCCCGGAGCCAGCCGCACGTGGTCTCCCTGGAGGCATATACCATCCAGGAAGGGCACGGGTCCAATAAACAGGTGGTAATTGATTCTTTCCTCCCCCCCATCCCTGCCCAAATAATTTTTCTTTCTTTCTTTACATACTGTCTTAAAGAGCTTAGAGTTACAGAACAGTAGAAATGCTAACTATATAACAATTAAATTGTCCTTAAGACAGACAGATATTAAAAACAAAATATACTGTGAACTGTCCAAAAAGTCTTTAATTAAATTAACAACTCAGCCTTAAATCCTTATTTCCTGCTCATAAGAATTGACTCATACATAGCCTTATTTACATCTTTCTTATAGAGTACGCTTTGCTTTATAGAACTAAGGATAGACTAATATTGCATAATGCCCAAATGTTTGTATACATGCATGAAATTTACACAAGTGTTTCTGTAGGTTTAATTCTTGGAAGATATTTCCTATAATTATCCAACATAATTAAAGTTACAATAGAAATTTATTAATTAATGTATATTCTGCAAAGTGATAATACATGCTTAAGCTTTCAGATTTTCTTAATGGCTTCTTTTGCAATTGTCTTGATTTTAAAATAATCCTTAGCACACAAGGACTAAGTTTGCATGGATAAACTAAGGTGAAATAAATTTGAACAATTTGTGGTTAGTATGTTGTAGAAACACAGAAACTCCTTGCCATGTTGTATGAAGTAGGACCTTTGCATGAAGCCATAATATCAGTTATTTATCCAGGCATGGCATGTTACACAGCAATTCTGTTTTGTTAGCGTTAGCATATTATACAAGCTAATCTGTTAAATTGAACTGAAGTTGATTAATTTTTTCTATCTACACAGATGGAAGTAGGAATGCTTTAACCTGACACCTGTGCAGATAGCTATTTATAGCCATAATACTAAATAATGGTTTATCATTACACATAAAAACATACTATTACTCTACCTAGCTGATCTTAGACAGGAAAAGGGTAAAACTGGAAAGAGATTTCAGAACAAGAGGGTTGTTTCCTATTCAACATCTGAAGAAATTTTGCACCCAAACCTAGTTATAGCAAGCAATAGCTAAGTATATCTTACAGTACAGGTAGTCCTCAACTTACAATAATTCATTTAGTGACCGTTCAAAGTTATATCATGGAAAAAATTACTTATGACCGTTTTTCACACTTACAACCATTGCAGCATCCCCATGGTCATGTCATCAAAATTCAGGTGCTTGGCAACCGACTCATATTTATGACAGTTGCAGTGTCCTAGGGTCACGTGATCTTTTGCAACATTTTGACAAAGTCAATGGGGAGGCCAGATTCACTTAGCAACGATGTTACTAATTTAACAAGTGCGGTGACTCACTTAACACCTGTGGCAAGAAAGGTCATAAAATGGGACAAAACTTATCAAATGTCTCACTTAGCAGCATAAATTTTAGGCCGTACAGCTGAGAAAAAAGCATATGAGTTGTTTGTTAGCTGATCCAATTCTACTCCACTAGAGATAGCACTTACTACAGATTAATCTGACTGGCAGAACAGATCTGAGATTCAGTTGTTCATCAAAGGTGTAAGCAAGGGTACAACCTAAGGATGCAAACCGTGTAGCTGAAACCAGCATTGATGGCTATACTGAAACAATGATCAAGAACAAGAAGTAATCTCCACTGAATTCAACAAACATTACCTCCAATGAATATCACTGTGGTTTAATTTGGTTTTTAAAAAAGAGAATGAGCAGAAAACAGAAATCCCAAAACAAGCCAGATACAAATTATAATTATGCCATAGTTAGAGGCTAATGCAGAGATTGGCTTAACTTTAAATCCACTTATGCTCTCCAGAAACACTAGAGCAATTGCAAGGACATTAAGAACATCTTTAAATGCTTGTGGCAAAAGCATACATCTTCAAATGACAAGACTGAAAACTATTTATACATTGAAAACCAGCTACCATGCATTCTTTTGCCAGCTCAACAACATTTCACAGTTAATGCTATACATTTAAAAGCTGAATTGATGCCAGTGTGTAAATATAGCTAAACATGGTTGTCTGCCCTCATTTGTGTATGGCTGCCATATTGTTTTCTCTACCTGGGAAATGCAAACGTTAAGTTACTTCCCTATACAAAGATTTGCACATATTTCTCTTTAGAGATTTTCTCTCTAGTCACAATGCAACTAGTTAGGAATGATTTATCTGCTGACATTCTTCAGGGCAGATACCTAAAACTGCCATTTAAGTAGCTCCCCTTTCCTTATTTCAGTTTTTAAATTATGCACTATACCTTCAATAGCAGTTCTAAATTACTGAAATAAAGCAGCCTTTCTATAATACCTACTGCTCTTTCTAATTCACCTTATACCTTATACCTTATACAATTAATTATAGTCTGATATCAAATTTCTTCACCTTACCATTTGTTAGGAAATACTGGGAAGGTAAGTCTTTTCTTAATAATTAAATGTAAATAGCTCACTAAATATAATCCAATTACTTTAAGAAAAATCATTACAATATGCGTATGCATTCTTGCCTGAACAGTTTTAGTATTTTAAATTAATCATTGCTGAATGCTTATTAAGTCAACCTCTGACATTACAAAATCTACAACTGCCAATTTCTTTTTCTTAAGGTATTTTTACAGATAGCTTTAGATTTCATTATTTTAGATAGTTTTTTTTCTCAGAAGTATCTTAAACATTTGAATTAAGAATTGAATAGAGCTTCCAAACAATAAGAATAATTATTACAAGAACATAAAAAATAGTCAGGTTAAGTGGGCTATTAGCAAAACAATCACTATAAAATGGATATACCAGCCTGCATTCATGGATTCTACATCCAAACTTCCCTTTTAAGCAAGCAGCTAAACAAACCAGGATTTCTAGCTGATTTAATTTGAGAAAAATCATGCCATCCCTTAATAGGATTGCTTTTATTTATTTATTTATTTTATTGGACTTATATGCCGCCCCATCTCCGAAGACTCGGGGCGGCTCACAATTAAAACATACAAATACAATAAATAAATAAGAAAGAATTAAACAGTCATCAAGTCCAATAAGATCAGATTAAAATAATTAAAACTATCCCTTTTGCTAGCCATGTCAATATTTCTGATAAAAACTCTGTACTTGATTATAGTCCCAGTAGTTCTCAACTTATGACTGGTCACTTAGCGACTATCCGAAGTTATGATGGAGGCCCCCCCTCAAACTACTTATGGTTTCGAAGTTCCAACATTGCCTTTGCCCATGGTCACATGACTACATTCAGCAACTGAACCACATTTGTAGCCATTTACAACACCCGGTAGTCACATGGCTGCAATTTACAATGTTTGATCAGAAACTGGCATTTACTTCTGATTACCAACAAAAAATGGCGCATAGCGAAAAATGGGTTCCCTTACAACCACGGCGCTCGCTTAACTGCCACGAAAAAGTATGTAAAATTGATGCAGTCACATGGTGACCTGCTTTACAACTATCACAGCTTATTACTCTAATTTCTAGGCTCAATTACAGTTGGAACTCGAGGACTATCAGTACAATTATCTCTCTGAAGCTAGAAAACAGGACAGAATTCTACAATTCTGCTATCCTTTGGAGACACTACACTCATGACAAAAGATACTTATTTTTCTTTCCACATTCACATTTGGAGTCAGGAGAAAAAGCAAAGGATTATTTTGTTGTCACGTCACTGATGCACTCTAGATTGCAGTCTAAGCAGAAAGCCAGTCTTCTCCCCCAAAGATGGAGAAAAAAAGGTTCGGCACAGTTGGAAGCCAGACTATTCTTAGAACCACAACCATAGCTTGAGGCTAGTGAGAGGCTGGCCCTCCTATTACATTCAAGAGGAGGAAATGAGGCACTTGCTCTGATGAGTAGAACTACAGGTTCCCACAGTTGGAGAGTAACCTCTGCCCATCTCAAAGTACAGTTGTTGACAACTCCTCATTGACTTTTCTCATGAATCAGTAGCATTTTACAGGAAGAGATCAATCCTGAATTTCACAATGGCTAATCCCTCAGAAAAAAAGATTTCAAAGATAGTTGATTCTAAAACAAATCTGAAATGTCAATTGAAAGGATAAAGTAGAATGGTTCCACAAAACCAGCAGAGATTTGGAAAATTCAGCAGAAAATCAGCACAGATTTGGAAAATTCTCCACCTCATTATACATAATTATACATACCGTGTTTTCCCGAAAATAAGACACTGTCTTATATTTTTTTGGCTCCCAAAAACACACTAGGTCTTATTTTCGGGGTAGGATATATATATATATATATATATATATATATATATATATATATATATATATATATATATATAAATTAATGAAAAAAACACCATATTCATGTAGAACAATGTACGAAACCACGAACAAATCGCATACCGTGTTTCCCCTAACATAAGACAGTGTCTTATATTTTTTTTGGCTCCCAAAAGCACACTAGGTCTTATTTTTGGGGTAGGTCTTATTTTCGGGGTAGGTCTTATTTTCGGGGAAACACGGTAATGTGGTAATTCAACATCTATAGGAATTTTAACAATGTTTTTTTCTCATGTCTTTTCTAGAACAGGGGGCGCCAACCTTTTGGACCTCAGGGACCACCAAACTAAAAATTTTAAATCCTGTGGAGCACTAATATGAATTTTGATGGTGGTTTGCTGATGTTGGTGGGAAAGTTGGTCCCATATTCCAGAGCTGCAGTAGTCACAGGACTGGCCCTTTGGTCCTCCCAGAGCAGCTGCTCCTCCACCCGGGTCCACTGGCCTGCCATGGACTGCAGCAGCTGCTTCGGGATGACCAAAGGGCCAGTCCTGTGACTACTGCAGCTCTGGAATATGGGACCGGCCTGTGGTGGGCTTGGAAATCTCCACTGTAGGGGGTGGCATGTGTAATGTGCAAATTTGCGGGTGATGCAATTTGCAAAAAGCAGCGAAGCCCTCGCTGGCTAGGACGAGGTAATGGTGCTGTTGCAGCAAGAGGGGGGCAGCAGCACAGGCGGGCCAAAGTGGCAATGGAGATGGCTGGAAGGTGCGGGAGCACCGTGCTACTTGCATTTGCGCGGCATCAGCATTCCGCCTTCGCTCGAGGAGCCTGGCCGAAGTTTCTTGTGCTGCTTGTGCTTCAGCGCTTTGACTCCCAGGGAGAGGAGTTCAGCTAAGCCATCTGCAAAATCATCTCTCTCTCACAAGGAGCGCTCACAGAAGCAATGTGGGAAGCTTTGACCGGGCTCTTGAGAGACAAGTGTGACTCCGGCTGCTTCTCTCCGTGAGCGCTCCTGGAGCCACCCCCTACAGCGAGCGATTTCCAACCCCACCACGGGCCAGTCCCATATTCCAGAACTGCAGTAGTCACAAGACTGGCCCTTTGGTCATCCCGGAGTAGCTCCTCCAGTCCATGGCAGGCCAGTGCACCTGGGTGGAAGAGCAGCTGCTCCGGGATGACCAAAGGGCCAGTCCTATGACTACTGAAGCTCTGGAATATGGGATCGACTTTCCCACCATCAGCAAGCCATGCCAGGGCGGATTTCCCTCCTTCACCATTGGTCTTACCTTCCAGTTCCAGCTTGCATAGCTATGCTCAAGGTAAGGTTTGCGCTCAGCCAAATGGTGGGGGCCAGCAGGTGGGCGGGCCATGTGGGCAGCGCAGCCTTGTGTTCCTGCGCAGCCTGGATTAATTGCTTTGGGGGGGTGCTTGGGGGGGACATTTCCCTGCAAACCATCAAAATTTTCTCATGGAACACCAGTGGTCCGCGGCCTACCAGTTGGCGATCAGTGTTCTAGAGAACTCAAAGACAATCTAGGAGCCACTGTAGAAGAATGAAGATAAACAAGTCTAACAAAAAACAGTAACTGATAATGCCATTCCTACATATATATTTCCAAAGTAAATCAGGAAATCCCTGAATTCAGAACACAATACTACATACATATTACAATTTTTAAACTGCATGAAATATATAACACAAATCCAAGTGGAATGTACTTCCATCCGAATGTTTTAAATAAAGAATATACAAGAAAAAAAAACTTAACTGTAAATCTAACAATACTTTGTATTTGGTACATAAACTACTAGTAAAACTAGTAATTCAAGCTATATCAGAATTATTCTCATAGCTAATGAACAAAAACTCACCAGTTATTTTTCTTCTCTCTAGATAATCAGTATTAATAAAATTATAATACTCTTATTTTATATCAGTTGATATTTTTCTATGCCTCCTGAAGCTACCATATAGCAAAACTAAGAGCGAAAATTGCTCAAACACAAAAAAGGGGAATGATCCATTTTTTTTATCCAACTGATCTTTACACTTTCAAAATAATCATTAACTTTTATTCTTAGTGATCCAACAACCTGTGTTTTGCATAGGCCCATCAAAAGTACTAATATAAGAAATAATATTAAAGTGTACATGGGTGTATTTTCTATGAAAAAGCACAAATGTATGAGGCATCTAGAGATCATGTACATCACTCTCCAAACTCCCAAAATTATACATACTTTGGCATACATATGCATATACAAGCACGCATATACAAGCAGGCCCATATCTTGCTCTTAGGCACAGGAATTTTTCTGCCAACTTAATTCCAACATAGGGTTTTTTGGATACAATGTAGACTGCATCTATTTCTCCAAATACCTTGAGAATTCCCACTCCAACTAACTTTCCAAACTACCACCGTAACTTCTTCCTAACCAGTGCCTCTAGGATAAGTCAGGGTATAAAACTAATCCATATGCCTAAATAATATGCGTTCCTTTCCTTATCAAAGGATGCTCATTTCCATGCAAAGCATCAATAGAAGCAATTTCCTGTCATGTCATTCCACTAAACCTTTATCAACTCCAGAACATCAGAGTTTTTCCTAGGTACATACTGGATGGATTCCAATATCAATGGAAGAGAATTCCAATACCACTAAAGCCAATGGCTTCATTTTGGCTTCCTGACATTTTAAAGTGCTTTAAGAGGTTGTTCAACTATAAGGCTAAAAGTGTCCTGTTTTTTCATAGCAAGAGTTGGGATGGAGATGAAACCAGAAGGTCTCTGGAAGGCAAACTTCTCCAATTGTCTCCCACAGTGTGCATCAAAATAAATTTTCCAATATGATTCTAGGCCATTTTAAAAATTGGGAGGATTAAGGGTGGGGATGCGGAAACAGCTTTGCCTCCCATCCTCACCCAAAATATTAAAGCTAAAATGTGAGGCATTGATTTACTATGAAGCATAAATCCAGCCAATGTGATTTGTAAACCACTGTTAATGGCTTTCAGACTATTGTATCTTGTTCAAAAGTACTGTACTCGACAAATTACTGTATTAAGAGAAACAATATATTATGATCTGGGAGATTGACTACTTTTTCCCACTTACGGTCAGCATTGGTGTTTACCTATGTTATAGGGAAACAGCCCTCCTTTTTCTTTATTACTTATTACACCAATTTCCTTTTCTCAATATAAAATTATGATTAGTATTTTCTACTTTAGATAGACATTCTTAAATCCCATAGGTTTCTTAATCAACTAGTACATGATTAGGTCATCATCTCTCTTTAGAGACTCCACCTTCTTGCTTCATTTCATTTAGTCTTTCCTGCATCAGCATTTTCCTTGTCTATGAATCACAGCAAGAAGTGTGTTCCAAGACCCTATTAAAGCCACAGAATTGCTTTCCTGTTCCTCTATTACTTTGTTCAGTTTCATTACATCACTCCAATGCCTTTCTTTTTATCAAGATAAATGCCAGAATGCCCTGATTTTCTTCTGGCCTCAATGTTCCCAGGTCCTTCTCTACCATCTTACCCACAAAACTATGTAACATCACATTAAAAAATAAGCTTTCCCTATTCCTTGTAACAGATTGCGTGCTTAAAAGTATCCCGCTATGAAGTATCTTTGCTAAGAGGAATGTTATGAAAAGTACAATGCATACATTCAGACTACATTTTCAAAGAATAGCAATTTAGCTTAGAAATACAGTTTTTTTATACTATTTATCAAAACAATATTAAAACACCCCAAACTTATGACATATATAAAGACATTCCATATACAGTTGACATCACATACCAAACAGAAATGAAAGGCTTTATGAATTTACACTGGGAATTTTTTTTCTTAGCATGTGCAAATTACAATCCTAAATATAATTACAACAGGATACATTCCTTAGATAAATTGTTTATGTTAACAATGTTAATGCTCCATCATTCCCCATGGAATTCTGAACACAAGAGTTTTCCTCACTTGCAGTATCTACATATCTTCCTTTGGATGAAGGCTAAACCTACGAATAGCACTGACCCAAATTTCCATCTATTGTAGACCAACAGAACCCTCTTATATCCAATTGTTTTCAAACATTCTACAACCACCTTATACCAAAATGATTCACAGTAAAAATTCAAAGTAATCTGGGATGAATAAATTCTTCCCCTCCAGATACTACATACATTATATATACATAGTTTGACTGGATTGTCCTATAAAGAAGCAAGTGCCTACACTAACTGTTAAATATTGAACTTCCTGGTTTTACACCACTAGCTTCACTTCCTTATCAAGAGTGAAAGAACGTGGGAGCACAGACATTGGGAATTGGGCAGAATATAAATTTAATAAATAAAGCAGAGCAATTTACGAAAAACGTACTGCAGGGTAAATTTATCAATACAGGTAGTCCTTGGCTTACATCCACAACTGAGTCCAAAATTTTTGTTGTTAAGTGAGGTGTTTGTTAAGTGAATTTTGCCCCATTTTATGACTTTTCTTGCCACAGTTAAGTGAATCTCTGAAATTGATAAGTTCGTAACCCGGTTAAGTGAATCTGGCTTCCCCACTGGCTTTGTTTGTCAGAAAATCGCAAGGTGATCCCATGACCTTGGAACACACAGCAACCCTGTTAAATATGAACCAGTTGCCAAGCATCCGAATTTTGATCAGATGACCATGGGAATACCGCAAAGGTCATAATTGTGAAAAAATGATCATAAGTCACATTTTTCAGTGCCACTGTAATTTTGAATGGTCATTAAACAAACTGTTGAAACTCAAGGACTACCTGTACTTCCAATAACCACATAATCTGGTTATCTAAAAGCCATTTTAGACCAACACAATATTTTGCTCTTTTGAAAAAAGCCACCCCACTGCCTTTAGTAAGATTCTTTTGAACAGTAAAAACTACACACCTGTGATTTACTTGTGGCCCACAGGCCATATGCCTTACGTGCTAGCCCTGCCCCCGCCCAGTTTAGTGAAGGGGAAAAAAGTCCCGATACGCCACATGATGACGTGTGTTTGACACCCTTGCTTTACACAATACCTGTTTAAATAGCCAACTGATTGCAAACAGGGAGTAGGACCAGTATAGATATGGACCAAACCAGAAAACTATGTAACACTATTCCTGAATAAATAGGTTAGACCAGAATCCACGAGTAGTTCCCAGATTCCCTATCAAACATGAACATGGAAAATAGATTACCGTCTTTGTATGGTGCAATGAGAACAGCAGTCTTGGGTCCCATGAATACTAACAGGATAAACTTGCAGGTTTCATAACCCTCAAAAACGAGGCAGCATGAACCCTTCACCTTTAATCCAACCTGAACACCCTTCTCATTTTAAGTTGTAATTTTACACCTTTCTCACTTTAAGTTGCAATTTTAAAAAGGAACAAAAACGTCCAAGTAAGACAAGTTTAAAACATTTTTAAAAGTTCTCTCCCCGCCCCTCCCTTATAACTCGGGGAGGAAGCAGGAGGAAGCCCTGGAGTAGGAAGGGCTCCTGATTTTGGCTCTCGCCTTGACCACGAATTCTCGGGCACGGGGCTCCGAAATCCTTACCGCGAGCCCCATTCACTTACTTCAGCCATCACTGTGCATTTGGGAGGATGTCGGTGAGCCAGCAAGAAGCAGAAGCCGCGGACACAAAATTGTATTGTCCCACTTCACTTCCAGGCGCCGTTCATAGGACATGCCACGCCCTTCACCTGTCTGGGGCACCACCCGGATAGGCCACGTCCCTCGCCTCCGCGGCCGTCGCCTCCTCTACGTCACCCCCAACGGCGCCACTCCCACTACGATATAGCGCACCTTTCCAGTTTAGCTCTCCCTACAGGGTGACCCCCTGGTCTTTATCTTCTCCACATCCCCTCCGTGTCACGGAGCGAGGCTTACCCGCCTAACGGCCGCCTTCTCCGACCCGCTTCCACTCCGCTCTTCACCACCGAAGCGAACCGTCCCGACCGTCCGCCATTCCACGGCTTTCCCCCTCAGCTTCCCCTCACCGATCGTAGTTCCACCTACTCCACCGGTCCGTTTTCTCATTGGCTCTCGGGCGTCTTCCCGCTCTCCCTGGATTGGCCGACTTCCTCTGTCTGTCAAACATTATCCGACGCGATTTGCGTAGCCAGTCAACTTCCTTTTTTTCTTTCAACGACCACACCCTACGAAGCTTTTTTTTAAAGAAAAAATAAAAAAAAGTAAACAATATGGGCCGTACCAAGTTCTGACACTAGCAGGGGGGATTCATGTGGAGAGAAGAGTTTCGGACAAGGGGTGACAGTAGGTTTCGAAAAGAAGGGATCGTCGCATGTCGTCACTAAAAGCGAAAAAGAAGGCATTACTGGCGGTCTGCCTTCTCATTAATTGATTAGATTCTCAAAAATCCCGTTTTGGTTTGCTCTCCCTTTATTCTGCTTCGCTAGGCCAGTCTGCTATATGATCCTAAGGTTGGAAGGGAAAAGGTTGAGTCCCCTGGCGTTTGGGAGGTATTACTGCAGTACAGGAAAGTTTGGGGAGTTCCAGATTGGAAAAAAAACGGAGAAGCGACGGTAGGGTGCGTTAAGCTTTTTCACACGCTACGCAGCAACATTGTCATTGAGGGCTGTTCCAAGGGCTTTTTTTTCTCCAACTTCCTTTCTTCGTACCATTTTTTAAAATTTTAAACAAACATACACAAACAAGACATAAAACATAAAACCATCTTTCAGTTACATACAGTGTGTCAGTTGGAACAAATCTTTATATTATCATTGTTAATCATTTGTTTGACTATTACTATTTTTCCATTTTTTATATTTTTTAATATTCACCATTTTAATTTAATTTATATTCTAACATTCATTTAAATCATCATAAATCCATCCAATAATAATATATCCTTTAAGTTATATTTCTTCGTACCATTCCTGAGACGGCTCGTTGCCGGAAAGCAGCCAACCTCAATTTAGTGCCCTCCCTTGTACGAACTACGACTCCCAGAATTCCCAGTGCGCCGAGCGAACACGCGGGGCATCGGCTTGGAATTCGGGGAGTTGTAGTCTTCACACGGATTGAGGCGGTTCCGCAGGCTGGTAGGTCTTACTTTAAGAAAGAATGGCAAACTTTTGTTCTTTTTTTTTTCTCATCCCATCTTTCTGCATGTATTTATGAACGCTAATCTATTTTCTCAGTTTGGTTGGGGGGGGAAATCCCTAATCAAATGGAGTGGCTTAAGCTACAAGCACACACACACACAACTCACACACACAACACACACACGCAGCTGCTAGGTGGGTGGCTGGCTTGGTTAATCAAAAAACCTGTTTAGGCAAAGCAAGCCCCACAGACTTGCCAGAGGCAATTTCAACATCCTGGGAGGGAACATAAAAGTATTTAGAGTATCCCTTGGCCATTTCTGGCTCTTGCAGGGCTGGGAGGGTTTGGATTCTTCAGAGCCAAATCTCTTCCTGCCCTACCAGCCTCCTGCCCCACTCCCTTCTCAGGTATTCCTTTCCTTTATGAGAAGGAACTTGGAAGCAAGACATGGAATCTGATGCATCCAACATTTTTTCCTCCCTTCTGAGATCAAAGCCTGTGATCTAAAATGAGAAACTGGATGTGCTACTACCATAGCTTGTTTGAATTTGAAACCTAGCCAGAGCCAGGCCTGGTTAGTGTTTGGAAGGGACAAATGGAAATGGATGGAAAGATTGTAACAGTAACTACACAGCTGGACAAATGTATTGTTAAATTTATTTGCTGCCTATCTCAGCAAAGCAATAGTTAAATAATAGAACAATAAAATACACAATGAGAAAGAATAAGGATACACCAGTGGGATAAAATAGGTGTTTTGTGCAGGGAGACCAGGAGCCTTCTTGCAGTTGTCATTTTTCACTGGGGTTGCACAACCACCTTCTGCAGTTGCAACGTGAGCCTAGGAAGAATTTAAGAAGTTGCAGGCCAGAGATATTTGTGCCTTCCCATGAGCTTTCTAAAGCACCTTTCCCCCTTAAAGCACATACCCCTTTCCATATCAGGCTGAGAAAATGACATATATAGTCTCAATTTACAACCACAACTGGGTCTGGAATTTCCGTCATAAGTCAACAGTCGTAAGTTGAGTCAGAACTGATTTTACAACCATTTTTACAGCTTTTGTTAAATCACTGGTAGTTAAGTAAATCATGCAGTGGTTAAGCAATTCCAGTTTCCCCAATGGCTGTTTTTTTTTTGCTGCCAAGCGCTCACATTTTGATCCTGTGACTGTGGAGATGTTGTGACAGTTGTAGGTGCAAGAAACAGTTGTAACTCCTTTTTCAGTGCTGTTGTAACTTAAAATAGTCAGTAAATAAATGGTTGTAAGTCAAGGACTACCTCTATGGGGGTTGGGGATTTCTCATATTATGCCCACAACAATCCTGCGAGGAAGGCTGGACTGAGAGAAAGAAGAACCTGCCCCAGTTAGCCAGGAGATTTGTTTTTGAGTCTCCTGGGTCCTAATCTAACCCTATAACTCAGGGGTCTTCAAACTTGACAGCTTTAAGACTTGTGGGCTTCAACTCCCAGAATTCCTCCTGCAGTCATGTTAGCTCAGGAATTCTGGGAGTTGAGGTCCACGAGTCTTAAACTTGCCAAATTTGAAGACCCTTGCTATCACTACAGGTAGTCCTCGACTTTCAACCATTTGTATAGTGAGCATTCAGTGGCACTGAAAAATGCACAGACTTATGACCATTTTTCACACAACTTTTCCAGCATCCTCATGATCACGTGATCAAAATTCAGCTGCTTGGTAACTGGTTCATATTTATGACGGCTACAGTGTCCTGGGATCATGTAGTTACTCTTTGCGCCCTTTGCGAAGTCAATGGGAAAGCCATAAAATGGGGTAAAACTCACTTAACAACTGTCTCAGCAACAGAAATGTTGGGCTCAACTGTAGTTGTAAATTAAGGACTACCTATTTGTACTCTGCAGAGTTGCCATGGCATGACTTTTGACTTGAAGGTTGAATTCCTTAGGCATTATTTATCATGCCAACTTCTCCATTCTCTTCCAAATTAGGATGCATGTGGAGATGAAGAGCTGGAATCCAGGTGTTTGCAAGAGACAAACTGCAGGTGTAGATGCTTGAATCAACTTCAACAGAGATTAAAAACCCATGTGATGTATTCTGCACCATAGCAAGCCCCCCACTTACATTCACCCCTTGCACACACTCATGTTTCAGGAACATTGTTTTTGTATTTGACAGATTTTTACCATCCAGTGCCCAGAACATCCATTCAGAGACTTGCAATTACACATGTCCAGCATTCGGGCATGAGATTAGCAAAGCTCCATTTCCCCTTTGCTTGAATTTGTTCATCTTTCCCTCCTCAGGTTTGCAATCACCTGAAATAGATTTTAAAAAGCCTTTTCGGGAAGGTTGGGTTTCTGATGAGAGCAACCAATTAATTGGAGAACTGGATACAGGAAATGAAATTAAGAATTATCTGGAAGGAGCCTGAACTGAAGTGAAATGGAAAGAATGTTGCCCCCATATCTTGCTTTTCCAACAACACCCCTTCCCTGTTCTCTCTCTCCCTCTCTCTCTTTCCCTCCCTCCCCTCCCTCTCTCCTCCCCCACTCTTCTGGACAGGGGTAAAAAACACAGAATCTACATAGATAAAGTTGAGCTTGAGGTTTCATAGATGCATCTATGCAATTTTCTTGGTGTGGAAGATGGTTAAGAACCTACTTCAAAATGCAGAAAGGGGTGCCATAGACTTCCAGCTGCCCTCCCTGAGAAACCGAGCAAGGAGGATCAAGAGCAGAGAAAAATGCCATGCCATGCAAGGTGCAAGGTCTGAGCACAGACATTAAACACACATTTGTGAATTTATGGTGTTCCATATCAAGTTTTATTAATCAGGCAGCTTAATCTACCAGAGCATTAATTCAGTGAAGGCAATGAAGATGATACAGGGACTTACAGACACATCCCATAAGGACAGTGGAAGATACTTGGGTGTTCGGTGGGAAGAAGACTTAAGAGAGATAGGAAAGCCATGTGCAGGTGCATAATGGAAAGCTGCAGGAGAGGGCCCATAATTATTCTCTGCCATCATAGAAACCAGGATCAGGAAGACTGGGTATAACTATAACTGTTGGTTGCTTATTTTTTCTTTAAATATAAGGACAGCCTCAGGATCAGAATTGTTGCCGGATACTAAGCTCTATACAATGGTAGAACTGGCTGTACGGCCGTTTCTCCATTTCTGGAGAATCTTAAAAAGGGGCTGGACAGTCACCTCTCGTGGACAGTTTACTTGGTTTTCCTGCATATTCTATGTAGGGTTGAATAAGATCATCTTAATGGTGCCTTCCAATCTGTAATTCTATGATGCCAAAATTCCTTCAAGAGTTTAAGGTAGCATATAAAGAATTCCTTCTTCTGGTTCCAGAGGTAATCCTTGGGATCAGAACTTCCATTGTAAGCAAGGTGGGGTTCAGTGAGTTATACCCAATTTTAAAACTGTTTTTTTGCTTCAGTGTTATAGCACATAGAATCATAGCAGTTGTTAAGAGAAAATGCAATCATTAAAAGAATCCAGCTTCCTTCACTGACTTTTACCATCAGAAATACATGATGGTTGTCAAGCACCAAAATTTTTTTATAAAGTTTTATTTTCTATTGTTTACATTTTGTTAGTGCGTAATAAACATAGTGTTGTCTGGGTTATTTTATTTGTTTAGCAGTACAGATTACACTTTTAATCTCCACACCCTTTTTTCCAACCACTGTTAGAATAATTTCCATATTTGATAATATTCTGTATCTTCTTTCTGTTTAATCTTCAATGTAAGTCTGTCCATTTCTGTATAATCCAAGCACTCAAATTTTGATCATGTGACTGTAGGACAACCACATTGCTGTGACAGTGCAAGGACCAATTCTAAAATACTATCAGTGCTACTCAGGGGTGGGATTCAATTTTTTTAACAACTGGTTCTGTGGGCGTGGCTTAGTTAGTGGGTGTGGCTTGGTGGTCATGTGACTGGGTGGGCATGGCTTGGTGGTCATGTTATTAGCTGGGCGTGGACAACTCAATATCACTCACATTGAGGCACGCATCTCCTGACCTTTCATGACTGGGGATGCTGCAAGTCGTAAGTGTGAAAAATGGTCATAAGTCACTTTTTTCAGTGCCATTGTAACTTTGAATGGGCACTCCACACAAGCAAAGTACCAGCAAAGGAGGGGAAAAAAACTGCAGAGACGTTCCTGAGACAGGAAGTCTAGTCCTGCCAAGAATGTAATAAGGGTTAACGGAGAGGCAGCTTCTGTAAGCAACACCAGAATGTTTTCTTCCTGCCTTCCTTACAGGATTAGGCCAGTAATTTCTTCTAACAGCCGGTTCTCCAAACTGCTTAGAATGTTAACAACCGGTTTAGCGAATAGGTGCGAACTGGTAGAATCCCACCCCTGGTGCTACTGTAACTTCGAACAGTTGCTAAACAGTTGTAAGTCAAGAACTTTCACTCTGCAGCAACAACTCTGTGAAGTAGGTTTAGTTGAGGGACACAGATCCCACTGACGTCCATGATAGCATGGAGACTTAAACCTGGATGGATCTGTACAACCCAGCCCCAACACACAAATTGCTACAACAGGTTGCCTCTCAGCTACGCCTTTATTGTTTCATACAGCTCAATCATTATGCCAATGCAAGTTCCTATTTTTTGAAAGCATATTACCTACCTTCCCACTCCATGAGTCAAAAGGCCACCAATTATTACCTAGCTTTTGTTTTGACAGACACAGGTGACTTGACATAACAACTACCCTCCGAGCTTCTGCTAATTCTTAGCCAAGTCACGCATCTAAATAAATTAGCAGGTTTGCAAACTGAAGATTGCAGGGACGGTAACATTTGTGGGCTTGACTTGCAATGTAGCCTCCTGACCTCCAGGTGGGCTAATTCAGTTTTTGGCTTTTGCAGAGCAGCTGTTAAGAGTGCAGATGGGGATGGTGGACTCAAAGGAAGGGACCAGTTCAAAGTCACCCAGAGATATTTTGCAGCTAAAGAATTTTATTCTCTCTACTCCCAGTCTAGCATCTTCACCGCTTCTCAACTGTGACTCTTGGATTAGGAAAAATGGATTGGCCTAGAAGCCTGTGGGAAGCAACAGAGTTCGCGCTGATAATATTACCTAGTTTGGTAATGAAACGTCTGAAAGAAAACCACCAAGCTCAAGAGCATCAAGAATCCCACAAAACCATAACATATAAGGAAAATTGGGGCTTTCTCTCATGAGATGCCCTTTCTGGGTGGAGTTTATTCAGAGAAGAGGCCCCAAATCTCCTGGCCAGTTCTGGTTTTCATAAACTATACCTTTAGCTGGGCTTCTTTCTGAGCAACTCTCCAGCTCTGGCACTTCCACCCAAGGGAATCCAGGTCGACCAGTCCCTTGTCCACATTATGGTAAAGTTGTCTTTGAGTGACTGACAGGGATATAGACATGTCCGTTTTTCAGCCACAATGCAGAAGAGGCTTCTTCTGACCTTCCAGAATATTTTTCTGATTTCTGGTCTATTCCCCCATCCTGTTGGGGCCTTGCCCCCCACCTCCTCACCAGATCCAACCTTGTTTAGCTTTTGAAATCAACAAAGAAGGGGTGAGGGATGCTACCTTCTAGGGCCCTCCATGTGCCCTCTTGGGCCAACCTTTTGGAAACCAGCATGCCCATCTTTCTGGCTCTTTACAAAACTTGGATTCCAGCTGTTCTCCTGTTGCACTATCCCTGTTCTCTGGTGGTGGGGTTGCATATTGCACACTGCTCTCTCCGCCACACACACACGTGCACACACACACACATACACATATATTACCCACACACCCCTTGGGAAGAGGGGCAAATGCGGTCCCCCAGGGCTATGTAGAAGTACCTGTTTGAATGGTAAACCGAAACAAGGAAGGGCATTAGCAGAGGGGAACTCCCTCGGTCCCTCCACACAAACCCCGGAGCTCGCAAAAAGTCCTAGTCCAGCCACAATGACACTACAATGACACCACCTCTGCAGAAGAGGCCCCTCTTACACAAGTCTTCAGTGCTGAGCTTTGCAAGGAGAAAGCAGCCGTTTTTTTCACAGAGTCTCTTTTTCCTTCCTTCCCACCCACCCTCCTCCCCGCCTCCAGCTTCTTTCCTTTCAGCCAGCTCTAGCCTGCTGAGTTTTCCTTTCGAGACAGGGACCCATGCCAAGGCGGATGGAGGGCAGTCCTAGAAACACTGCTGACATGATCCCACTGACATTTGCTAATCAGCTTTAACCTTAGATCTACACATGCAGCATCTGGCTTGCTGTCTTGTCTCCATGGAGACATAGCCAACCTTTCCTCAACCAGCTCCTGGTACCTCCAGAAAGCAAAGCTGCCTGCTTCCCTTTTTTTCTTCGTCCCCACCAGAGTCAGGTGGGGAGAAAAATCTCGCCCTGCAGGAGCATGCCTGGGGAGAGCGGAGAGGAAGCAAGCCCATTTGCCTCTTTCAACGCTCGCCCACCTTCCAGAAAGCCATCACACCACCACCTATGCTGCTTATCTGTGCCCAACCCAGGGCGGGCAACCAGCAGCATTCAGGCCACAAGCAGGCCTGATGTTCCAAAACGTTCTGCCAACGATCCACTCAAACCATCGGGAGACGCCAAGGATGCTTCGCTCTCAATCGCCAATCGGGGTCTCATTTCTTCTAGATTGAAGCCAGCCTGGGCCCAGGCTTCCCTTTGATTGGGTTTGCCATTCTGCACAAGTCATGCAAGTTGGCAACATCACAGCGCCGAGAGAGGGGGGGCAGGAGGAGGAGAGCTGCTCACCCAGGGTGCTATTTATTTGTTCTAAGGCCAGCTTTGGCCGCAAGCAAGGGAACAGCTAGAGAGATATCTCATAGCCACGGCAGCTGGAACATAAAAATAACAAGCAAGCTTCCCTACCAGCAGAATGTGCAGCATGCGGCGCTTTGGGGCTCAAAAATAAAACAGCTGTGGGTTTGCTTTTTTTTTCAATTCCCTTTTTCTTTGGCAGTTTACTGCAAAGGCAGGTCGTCCTGTGCTCGTGACCGCTGGTTTGAGACCCCCAAGGCACCCTGGCAAGATGGCTGGGAAACGTGTCTCTCTCTGTGTGTGCAGTGCTTTTTGTTTTTCTGCAATTCTGTCCCTGGCTTCCATTGAAGGAGAGCTTCAGAGACACATGCACATACACACACACACACACACACACCTTGGGATACATACATGTCTCGCACACACACCCCTCAGGCTTTTCAGATGGGGAAGGCAATGGAGCCAAGGAAGCTGCAGAGCCATGCGAAGACGCGTCACAGAAAGCAGTCGCCGCCTCTGGTGGCTTCGCCAGATGTTTCTTTGTTTGTTGGGCCTTCAAGGCGGTCTAATTTTCTAGGCAACGTTTTCAGAAGTTCTTCTTTATCTTCCTAGGGCTGAGCACATGTGACTGGCCCAAGGTCACTCAGCTGGCTTTGTGCCTTAGGTGGGACT
Organism: Naja naja; assembly: GCA_009733165.1. Taxonomy (NCBI): domain Eukaryota; kingdom Metazoa; phylum Chordata; class Lepidosauria; order Squamata; family Elapidae; genus Naja; species Naja naja. The sequence goes on from CM019160.1 coordinate 12,136,385, forward strand.
ACAACTCCCGGTCTGCTGCTTTCTAGCTCAGTGCCTACAACAGTGCTACCGTAACGACAGCAAACTAGCTTCTTCAACTGTCTTTTGTTGTTGTTAGTTGCGAAGTTGTATCCAATCCATTGCAACCCCATGGACCTTGCTGTCCTCTACCATCTTCTAGAGTCCATTTAAGCTCACACCAACTGCTTCAGTGACTCCATCCAGCCACCTCATTCTCTGCCGTCCCCTTCTTCTTCTTTTGCCCTCAATCGTTCCCAGCATTAGTGTCTTCTCCAGTGAGTCCTCCTTCCTTCTCATGAGGTGGCCAAAGTCTTTGAGTTTCCTCTTCAGGATCTGGGCTTCTAAAGAGCAGTCAGGGTTCATCTCCTCTAGGACTGACCGGATGGATGGCCTTGCTGTCCAAGGGACTCCCAGGAGTCTTCTCCAGCCCCAGAGTTCAAAGGCTTCAATTCTTTGGCACTCAGCCTTTCTTATGGTCCAACTTTCACAGCCATACGTTGCGACTGGGAAAACCATACTGCCTAGCCCACTCAAAAAAAACCCGAGATAAAAATGGAATGACTTTCCCAAGCATTTGGAAAAGAACAAATAAGATGCCTCCTTCACACCAAAGAACAACCTTTAGGAAACTGAAAGACAGGATTTTGGAGTGACATAACCCCCAGCCAGAGAACACAATGTAGACCTTTTTTTAAAAAATATCATTATTATTAGTAAAGTACTTACAGGATAGTCCATGAAGCAAAAAGGAAGGCTGTGCAAATGAATGAGCCAGCTGGATAAAGGAGATAGAATGCTCTCTATGCCCAGCAGGGAAATTAGGGGATGTTTATAATTATGGCAGCCTCCTTCCTTGGCCCAACTCTTTATTTCTCTTCTGCTAGAGACGGCAGTCCCCCGTTCTTTGATTTGAAACTTATTTGGTTTGCAAGACAGTCAATCTGGGAGATGCCTAGTCTTAGGGGTGTCTGCAAAGCACGGTGAAAAAATAGTCAAGATGCTACCACTACATTGCAATCAAATACTTGTCTGTGTGTGTGTGTGCGCGCGCGCGCACGCGTGTGTGTTTAATGTTTGTCACCTTGATAGCTCTTTGCCAGCCATCCTTTGGACAGAGAAATAGTCAGGCTGGTTCTACACCTTGCTAAGCTCAAATATTTGGTTTGTGCTTAGCATCCTTTGTGAATTCAGCCATTGTGAGCTGCAAACTCATAAATTTTGGCTTAATGTGTTGTGCAAATTTAGCCAATAGTTATGTTTTTATTTTTGCTTCCCCCTCCCCATTTCTTCTTTGACCCTATTTGTAAAACCAACCAAAGGATAAATTTTTATAAATAAGCAATGTTAAAGAATCATGGCTTAATGTGATTTGTGAATCCAACCACACAGTTCTGCTTTCCCCAAAGTTGCCCTTTCCAGGCATATAGGAAGAGAAATGTAAGGACTTCCAGTTGTTGTAGAATCAAGCTTTAAACAGATATACACTGCATGGTTCCAGAGGCAAAACTACTGACTGGGGAGGGCAGGAGTTTTAGAATGTTGTTTCTCAACCTTGGCAACTTTAAGACATATTGGATTCCAACTCCCAGAATTCCCTAGTCAGTATGGTTAGCATTCTAGTGTTGCTAAGATTGAAAAACACTGTTGTAGAAAGAGAAGGGGACAACTGCATAAACATATTAATGTAGAACTAAAGACACCACGTACAGTTGTATGAATCTAAGCCATTGTGGTGTGTCTTAATGTGGTGGCAAGGGAACTCAGCTAGCTGTGGCTTAGCCAACAATTTAGACAAGGTTTGGCAGGCTCTGCAAGTTAAATTTCAGGGAGAGACATTGTGTTAAATCAATACATGGGTGGTCCTCAACTTATGACCATGACCTAGCCCAAAATTTATGTTGCTAAGGGATATGTTGTTAAGTGAGCTTTGTACCTTTTTACGACCTGTTTTGCCACAGTTGTTAAGTGAATCATTGCAGTTGATAAGTCAGTAACCTGGTTGTTAAATTAATCTGGCTTCCCCACTGACTTGTCAGAAGGTCGCAAAAGGTGATCACATGACCTTGGGACACAGCAACAGTCATAAAATAAGAACCAGTTGCCAAGCATCATGTGACGACCCAGGGTGGGATACAAAACAAACACAGTCACAGAAAACAGGTGAAGCCCCTTTTATTCCTTCACTTTGCTTCCAAGCTCCGAATATCCTTGATGGAAGACAAAGAATTCCCACACAAACAGTTACAAGAAGGAGGAAAAAAGCAACAGAAACCAGGCAAGATAAGGGCTGTAGGACATTGACAGATAACAGAACACACACTGGGAAGAACGCCAAACTCAGAGAGGAACCATAAACTAGAGATATTTCCACGCTTTGTTTCCAGCGTTGGTCCTTACGCATGTTCATCCTCTTATTCAGTTGTCACAGCTGCAGCCCATGAAGAAGATCAAAGCCCTCTCCTCCTGAGTAGACCACATCTCTCCCTTATTTTCTCCTCCCTGCATGACCTAGGATGGAGAGGGGATAGGCCTGGGTCCTCCTCTGACTGCCCAGCCAGCTTTTGCCCTTCCCCAGCCTCCTCCACAACCTCCGGAGCCACACTTCCACTCCCTGTCGGCTGTTCCTCCTCTGACTCAGAGTCAGTCTCCACCAGGGGCATGACACATCTGAATTTTGATCACATGATTATGAAGGTGCTGCCAAGGTCGCAACTGTGAAAAATGGTCATAAGTGGCATTTTTCAGTGCCATTGTAACTTTGAATGGACACTAAACAAACTGTTGTAAATTGAGCACTACCTGTTACCTTGGAAGACATATTTTACTTGGAAGCTTTGAGGCTGCCACATTTAGTGCCTGGGAATTTGAAAGTGGGGATTTCTTAGTGAGTAGAAGATTAGACTCAACAGCATTCTTTCTTAGAAGTCAAGCACAAGTTGCCCTGCACCTGGAGAGGAGTGTCTGGAGGAATGTCTCCAGTTGGGATGACGTTTGATTGGGCCATGTGCAGAGGTGATATTCAGCAGGTTCTGACCAGTTCTGGAGAACCAGTAGCGGAAGTTTTGAGTACAGCAAATACCAGTTCTGGCTGGAGATTTTACAGTATCCTTCCACTGCCACACGCATCCAGCCACGTCCACAGAACCGGTAGTAAAAAAATGAATTCCACCACTGGCCATGTGATGGACTGATGGGTGCAGGGGATGGATCTTTGAATTTCTCTTGGGGAAGGGAAAACCTGGAACTCTCAGATTCGGGTTTTCCCAGATGTGCCAATATGACAACTCTAATAAAATGTTAACTTTGAGGAAATGCCTGTCTCTGAGTTTACTGGGTTGGAGTTTGTTTGCTGGAACACTGATACCTGGGAACCTAACCTGGATCTTCCATCTCAGGACGATCCCAAGATTATTAAACAGAAATGCGCTTTCTTTATAACTTTCCTGAAAGTGAGGAAATATAGTATCAAAGGTAAAAAAAATCCCAGTCTTGGGGAGGGCTAGATGTATAACCCCTTTCTGCATTCTTTCTTCTTTTCTGGGTTTTCTTTTTCTTTTTATTAAGAAGTGTCTTTCTCTCATTCCGTTCCCATCTCCAAATTAGCACGGGAAAGATACCCATTATTACCTGCCACTGGATAATGATTATAATTAGGTGGATCTCTGCCACCAGCCAAGATCTGAAGAGCCGAGCCTGCACCCCAGCCGAGCCTGCACACTGCAAAAGCACATCCGCCATAAAGGTGTCAAGAAAAAAAAACGTTGGGAAACAACGCTGGCCAGCCGCTCAGAAAGGGCACAAGCTGAAAGCGCTTTGATTATCTTCTGCAGTGGGTCTTTCTGCGTTTGAGCATCTGGGTTGAAAGACAGACACAAAGCAAATGGCTCACCCCAAATGCGAACCAGATCTATCGAGGGAGCGGCTGGAGTAGAGAGAAATGCTATTCAAGCAGAAGAACTTCAGACTGTGCCCGGGGATTATTGATTGCGCGCTTCGCACATCAAAATACAAGGGACAGAAAGACGAGCTTCACAGGTCCTACTGAATACAATGCGAGCTGCTTCCTTGGGGCTTCGCAAGTTGTGTGAAGAAGGGAGCTGTTGTGGCTTGCGAATCCTGGCTTGTGGAGGAGCAGGCCAATCCGGCCAGCCTGCGCAAATGAATAATAATAATAAAAAAGAAAGAAAAGTGCAAACCCGGTGGAACCTATGCTCAACATCAACACAACCAGAGATTTGAGGATTTTTTTTTTATTCAAGCAGTTTGGATGACCAGGTCCATCTGAAAAAAAAAATGGCTTGCCATTGTGAATGTATCCAAACCCCACAACATGTCCATGGATATGATATTCTAAACCCAAATCTAGACAGCATACTAAAAAGCAGAGACATCATCCTGCCAGCAAAAGTGCATATAGTCAAGGCTATGGTTTTTTCAGTTGGAATGTATGGCTGTGAAAATTGGACTATAAGAAAGGCTGAGCACCAAAGAATGGAGGCCTTTGAACTCTGGTGCTGGAGGAGAAGACTCCTGCGAGTCCGTTGGACTGCAAGGTGATCAAACCGGTCAGTCCTGGAGGAGATCAACCCTGACTGCTCTTTAGAAGGCCAGATCCTGAAGATGAAGCTCAAATACTTTGGCCACCTAATAAGAAGGAAGGAGGACTCACTGGAGAAGAGCCTAATGCTGGGAATGATTGAGGGCAAAAGAAGAAGGGGATGACAGAGAATGAGGTGGCTTGATGGAGTCACTGAAGCAGTTGGCGTGTTCCAAACCATAATTAAAAAACTGACCAGATCATATACAACCTGTTTACAACCCAACACAGCTATGTTTAATTGAACCATGGTTTATTGAATCAGCTCATTTTCCCCCTGAGTTTGCATGTCAAAAGGGGTGAATTCACCTATCATTCTTATACAGGCCAGTTACAAATCTAATAGTTGCATTCACCCAAAAGATTAACCTTCCTTAATTTTAGTCTGGTTCAGAGGTTGTATGCGTGTCTGTGTGAATATGACTTGGTGTGTTGAATGTATTGAGCAAGCCCAGAAGACAGATTAACTCTGTAACCAGATTTAGCATGCTGTGTGAACCAAGCCCCTAAATTATCTGGTAAACACTAGAGTTTTGCTTACAGAACACGCTAAGCTGTAATGTAGCTGGCTAGTTTGCAATTCAGCATGCTGTGCAGAAATAGCCATGGTTATTTATCTTGCTTATCCAGTCTCCTTGATTTTGTGTTATAAAATATTAGCATGCATATCCACCCCTCAGGAAAAAGAACGGGAAAAGTGTGATTATCTTGCTGACACTAGAAATTCAACCTTTGCGCCAAGGTATAGGTCAGTGGTGCCCTTTCAGCATCCTTACCTATGCAAGGTAGAACTCTGGAGAAGAGCAATTTGCATTTCATTCCAGAATGGGAAATGTGAAGCACCAGACCTTGGATTTAGAACAGCAGAAGAAGAAAAGAGGACTTGGTTTGCTCTGGAAGGATCAAGACAATGGCTGAGCAAAAAAATAAAAATAAAAACACCCCAGGAAGTCACAAGTACTGAGGTTCCAGTATTTTTCACTTGATGATGGGTTGGTGAGTGGGAGACAAACAGATTAGTGGCATCTTCGAGACAACCTGAAGTCACAATGACATTAAGTTGCTTCTTCTGAAAGGGAGAATAAATTTAATCAGCAAGGCAATGAATATTGTCTTGAAAATTGGTAGGATTCACTCACAGCTTGCTCTTTTTCCCTTCCCCGCCTTTTTATCCAGCGCATCAAAGCACTTTGAAATGTGGATTGATGCCTATTGTCTTCCTCCTCCTCCTGTTGGTAAGTGCTTTGCGCAGGTTTTTACCTGCGCAAAAGGTCTGTTGCATCACACAGGCAGTCTTAGGGCCCCGGTGAGGCAGTTCAGTCATTTAAAAATCCTGGACAAAATGGTCTTTCAAGGACTGCTCAAGATGGTGACCGAAGATCAAGTTGCAAATCCCACTGTTGTGTGTTGTGTGTTGTGTGTGTATGTGATTGTTTAAATAACAAGAATGCGTCATTGTACAATTGACTGGCATTGCATACGTTCTTAAAAGGCTCCTGTTCTTTTCATACGCTTCTATGCATGCCAACCACAAAAGCAGCCAGCTGCCCAGCTGCTGCAGAAGGTAATTCTCGTGCTTTAAGTTCACAAGAGAGATCTAATATTTTGCACAGCAGGCATGGAGAACTTGAAACCCACTGACCCCAGAGAAAGCCTCTTTTCTGTGCAGCCTCAGAAATCCCTTCCGACCGCATTGCCAAAGTGAGGCTTTAAGCCAGGGGTGTCAAACTTGAGGCTCTGGGGGCTGGATCTGGCCCACAGAGTGCTTAAATCTGGGCTGCGGAGCTGCCCTGGAAACAGCAAAGGACTGGCCCGCGGTGCTTCTGCCAGTGAAAATGGAGCTCAGGGAGGCTGGGCAAGGCCCACCTGGGCTCCATTTTTGGCCATGATGGTCTCCTGCAGCCCTCTGCCAGTGAAAATGGAGCTGGGGGGGGGGGTCGCGTGCAGCCCAACTGGGCTGTTTTTGGCCATGTGCTCTGTTTTTACTGGCAGAGGGATGCAGAAGGCCACCGCAGTCAAAAACAGAGACTCAGAGACTGACGTCAAGCTGGCCATGCCCCACCCATCCCCTGAGATCAAACACAACCCTGATGTGGCCCTCAATGAAATCGAGTTTGACACCCTTGCTTTAAGCCATTAAACATTTACCAGCTCTTTTATAGCAATAGCACTTAGACTTATATACCGCTTCATAGTGCTTTACAGCCCTCTCTAAGTGGTTTATAGAGTCAACATATTAACCCCCTCCAACAATCTGGGTCCCTATTTTATCGACCTAGGAAGGCTGGGAGGCCTCCCCATGCATAGTCATGTAATCAAAATTTGGAGGGTTGACAACTGGTTCATATTTATGACGGCTGCAAGCTCCCGGGATCATGTGAACCCGAACCCTAACCCTTTTAGGAACTTCTGACAAGTGAAGTCAACGGGGAAGCCTGATTCACTTAACAACTGTGTTCCTAACTTAACCACCACAGCTGATTTACTTAACAATCATGGCAAGAAAGATCGTAAAACAGGGCAAAATTCACTGAACCACTGTTTCCTTAGGAACAGACATTTTTGGGCCTCAATTGTGGTCAGTCAAGGACCAACTGTATTGTGTGTGTATTTTTTAAAGATAGCAACCATCTAGCATTACAAAGTGAAGCAGCCAACTTTAGCATTCAGCCTTGGTAGCACAGTGGTTAGAGTACAGTACTGCAGGCTACTTCTGCTGGCTGCCGTCTGCCTGCAATTTGGCAGTTCAAATCTCACCAAGCTCAAGGTTGACTCGGCCTTCCATCCTTCCCAGGTTGATAAAATGAGGAGCCAGATTGTTGGGGGCAATAGGCTGACTCTGTAAACTGCTTAGAGAGGGTTAGAAAGCACTGTGAAGCGGTATATAAGTCTAAGTGCTATTGCTATTGCTATTTTATTTATCTTCAAGAACACCTTTAGGCCTCCAATTGCCTCCTAAGCTTTCTAGGCAAATAAAAACAGCACAAGGTTGTTTTGTTTGAAAGAATCCACCCCTCCCCGAGGAGTTTAGCACCTGTGCTGCCAGCTTTTCTGCCCTCACAGTTTTCCAGCCCAGATCAAGGGCTAATTCAAGAATTAGGAATTTTCTTTGTCTAACCAAGTGCAAGTAGTCCTCGACTTACTTCATTTAGTGACTGTTCGAAGTTACAATGGCACTGAAAAAGTGACTCATGAGCATTTTTCACATGACCGTTGCAGGATCCTGTTCTGACCCAGGCTTCGTCAGACTTAATAAAACACCAACTGAATTTAAAAGTAAAATCTTTTTTAATGTGACACTGGGAATTACTTGCATTCCCAGGCAAAACTCATTAGACACAGTTCCTCATAGGAGCACACTTTTCAGTGCTGCAGAATGCTGCCAAGAAACAGAAGTCCAATTACTTAGAATATAAACTGACAGGAGTTCCAGCAAAAACAAACCAGAGTTTGCAGGGCTTCAATGAGGAATCAGAATCTAATGAACTCCTTTTCTTCCTGCAAAGAGCACATCGCCGACGGCTGACGTTTATTCCTGATGGGAGGGGCAATCACGTCCCAGCCTTACTCCCGAGTCGTCCCTGCTGCTTCAGCTGCTCTAGCCTTCTAGTAGATCTGCGCACAGGCACACTGGGAACAGGCTCCCCCGGGGTCCTCTGCTTTGCTGCTGCCAGACTCCAAAAGCAGCACCCCACTCTCAGATGGTCCTGGCCCCATCCCTGCATTGGATGCAGGACCCTCATCCAAGTCCTCACCAGACTCCCTGACTGGTTCCCTTTTGTCCTCCCTGTCCGATATTATTACTTAAGAAAAAAAAATTTAAAAAAAGAAAAAGTCTCTCCCTAGCCATATGCCAGGATAGGGAGGAAAAAAAACCAGCCCTGTTTATTTTAATGATATGTATCATGAGCTGAACCTTCTTCCCCTACTCCTGCATCCTGGCTGGAAATGAACTACCAGGCTGTGGTCAAGTCACCTCCTCCAGGGAGGAGAAGAGGACGGCAATGATTGTAGAGTCACGTCAGCAGCTGCAGCGATGGGCACAGCTAGATCATTTTAGACCTCAGCCTTAATGGCCTTCTTCCCCCCCACCCCAAATCCCTGGTCTTAAATGGCCATGTGCCTGATTTTAGTCCGGAAACACAGACCTTTTTTTCCTCGCCCCCCTGCCATTCTGCACTTCACAACTGCTGCTCTGTTTGATTAAGTTACAGCAAAAACCGAGAAGGCTCACCACGCCTGATTGGAGGAGTGGGAGGAGGACTAAAAGGGAACAGCGTTCGAACTGGGCCAGTTCTGCATTTAAAAAAAACCTGTGCCTTAAAGGCAGGATTGTTCGCTTCCGCCAGGCTGCTGCTGGCCCAGAACATTTTATTTGGGAGTAAGTTAAATGAATTTGGGAGTTCGCAGCAGGAAAGGCTCAGAAAAGCTGCTTCCAAGTAGGAGGTTCACAAACAATATAGATTTTAATATAAAAAAAACCCACCTGATAGGCAGCATCTTTCCCTCATGGAGAAAATTTCCATCTTAAGCAAAACAGAAGTAAAAGGAGGGGAAACTCTACCCATTTCTGCAAATTAGGCAGGGTGATAGCACAAAAAAAGTCCCATTTGGAAGCATCCCTGCATTTAAATTAATTCTACCTCTTTTTAAAAAAAAACATCTATGCCTCTTCCAAGTTGCACCTCATTCTGCAATCTTACCTGCATGGAACTTTTTAAGATTGAAAAAAATAAAAGCCCATTCTTCTTCAACAATCTTCTCGCCCCCATTGCTAAGGATTCTCCTTTCTTTGTCCTGGTTCATGTCATGAAGCAAGATGCTGCTTGGCTGATAGATGTTCAACTTTCTCTCCTGCCCATGGAAATAGAAGGAAAAGTCAAATGAGATGGAGGAAGGAGGAAGAGGAAGAGGAGAGAGGGAGGAGGGGAGAGATAGGGAGAGAGAGATTGACAGACCTCTGCAGCTTGTGTTCAGCCATCCTTGTGCTTCCTTTTAAGCAATTCTCTTGCAGAAGGTTTTCTCATTCCCCATTTTGTGCTCCCTGAATAGGCATGTGTTGTGCCTAATCTAAAGGGTACAATTGTACATATGGGGATAGTCCTTGACTTACAACCACAATTGGGAGTGGGATTTTTGTCCCTAAACAATGGGATAGTTGAGTCACACCCAATTTTACAACATTTTATGTGATGCAGATGAGTGAACACCGAATCCAAATTAGGATTTGTATGGGGTGGAGGAGAGATCTAGGAGTCCTAGTGGACAATTACTTAAATATGAGCCAGCCATGTGCTACAGCTGCCAAAACAGCCAACACAGTTTTAGGCTGCACTAACAGAGGGATAGAATCAAGATCATGTGAAGTGTTAATATAACTTTATAATGCCTTGATAAGGCCACACTTGGAATACTGCATCCAGTTTTGGTCACTACAATGTAAAATAGATGTTGAGACTCTAGAAAGAGTGCAGAGAAGAGCAACCAAGATGATTAGAGGGATAGAGGCTAAAATATATGAAGAACGGTTGCAGGAACTGGGTATGTCTAGTTTAATGAAAAGAAGGACTAGTGATGACATGATAGCAGCCTCCCAATATCTCAGGGGCTGCCCCAAAGAAGAGGAGGTCAATAGATGGAAACTAATCAAGGAGAGAAGCAACTTAGAACCAAGGAGAAATTCCCTGGCAGAACAAATAAGCAGTGGAACAACTTGCCTCCAGAAGTTCTCCAACACTGGACATTTTAAAGAAGAAATTGGACAACCATTTGTCTGAAATGGTATAGGGTTTCCTGCCTGAGCAGGGGGTTGGACTAGAAGACCTCCAAGGTCCCTTCCAACTCTGTTATTCTATGTGTTCTATGAATAGAATAGAATAGAATAGAATAGAATAGAATAGAATAGAATAGAAGAATGGAATGGAATGGAATAAAATGGAATGGAATGGAATAAAATGGAATGGAATAGAAGGGAATGGGATAGAATAGAATGGAATGGAATGGAATAGAATAGAATAGAAAATATGGAATAGAATAGAATAGAATAGAATAGAATTGAATTCTTTATTGGCCAAGTGTGATTGGACACACAAGGAATTTGTCTTGGTGCAAATGCTCTCAATGTACATAAAAGAAAAGATATATTTGTCAAGAGTCAAGAATCATCAGGTACAACACTTAATTTTATTTTATTTTTTTATTTTATTTGTTTTGACTTGTATGCCGCCACTCTCCATAAAGGACTCGGGGCGGCTCACAGATAAAAACACAGAACAATAAATTAGTTAAAAAGAAATTAAACTAAACAAGCCAAAATACAAGTATAAAACCAAATTAAAATCGAATTTAAAACCCACCCTCTCCCCTAGGAGATCAGTCCAGCCCAGCCTGTAAAAACAACCAGGTTTTTAGATCACGCCGGAAAGAGGAGAGATCGGGAGCCAGCCGGAGCTCAACGGGTAGCTGGTTCCATAAGGCAGGGGCCGATGCAGAATAGGCCCTTCCCCGGGTCACCACAAGCCGACATTGTCATGCGGACGGCAACCCGAGGAGTCCCAACCTATGTGCTCGCACAGGGCGACCGATATTTGATATCGGCAGGAGACGTTCCCGCAAGTACCTCGGACCCATGCCATGAAGGACTTTGAATGTTAATGTCAAAACCTTGAACCTCACCCGGAGGGCAACCGGTAACCAATGCAGCTCGCGCAGGAGGGGCGTAACATGGGAGTATCGGGAGACTCCCATCACAACCCGCACGGCCGCATTCTGCACCAGCTGGAGCCTCCGGATGGTATGCAAGGGCAGTCCTACATAGAGAGTGTTGCAGTAGTCGAGTCGGGACGTAACAAGTGCATGAGTGACCGTGCGAAGGGCATCTCGATCCAGGTAAGGGCGGAGCTGGTGAACCAGCTGAACCTGGGCAAAGGCCCCCCTGGCCACGGCTCCCACCTGCTCCTCCAAACTGAGCCGTGAGTCCAGAAGAACCCCCAGGTTCTGCACCCTATCCACAGAGGGTAACACCTCTCCCTCTATGGCCAAAGGTGGAATATACTCACTGGAGCGAGATGCCTGTACGCACAGCCACTCAGTCTTGGCCGGATTGAGCTGTAGTCTGTTCCTGCCCATCCAGATCCGTACCGCATCCAAACAACGGGACATCACAGAGAGGGCATCACTGATTTGGTTTGGGGTGGAGATGTATAACTGGGTATCATCAGCATACTGATGATACCTCACCCCAAAACCTCGGATGATCTCGCCCAGCAGCTTCATATAGATGTTGAACAGGAGGGGCAAGAGGACCGACCCCTGCGGGACCCCACATGTGAGAGCCCTTGGGGCCGACCTCTGCCCCCCTGCCAACACCGATTGTGACAAGAGGTAGGAAGAGAACCACTGCAGAACAGTGCCTCCCACTCCCAACCTCTCAAGGCGCCGCAATAAGATACCATGGTCGATGGTATTGAAAGCCGCCGAGAGATCTAATAGGACCAGGACAGAGGAAAAGCCTCTGTCCCGTGCCCTCCAGAGATCATCCACCAGTGCGACCAATGCCGTCTCTGTACTGAACCTGGGCCGGAAGCCCGATTGATAGGGATCTAGATAGTCCACTTCATCCAGGAAAAGCCACCACACTCTCAACAACCTTCGCTAAAAAACGAAGGTTGGAGACCGGACGAAAGTTGTTTAATATGGCTGGGTCCTGGGCAGGCTTCTTCAGGAGGGGTCTCACCACCGCCTCTTTCAAGGCGGCGGGGAAAGAGCCCTCCTTTAACGAAGTGTTGACAACTGCCTGGAGCCAGCCGCACGTGACTTCCCTGGCAGCATACACCATCCAGGAAGGGCACAGGTCCAATAAACATGTGGTGGAACTCAAGCGTCGCATAATCCTGTCCACTTCATCCTCGGAAACAGGATCAAACTCAGCCCAGATGATATCGGCCGGACTTCTTGTCCCTCCCTCCTCAGACCACTGCAAGTTAGAGTCTAACCCCTCCCGAATCCGAGCGATCTTATCCAGCAGATACTGACCAAATTCCTCAGCTCTACCCTGCATAGGATCCAACCCCGTCTCCCGATGTAAGAGGGAGCGGGTGACCCTAAACAGGGCAGCTGGGCGGTCATCTCGGGCTATGAGAGCGGAGAGGTATGACCTCTTCGCCATCCCCAAAGCTACCAGGTAAGTCCTAATATAGGCTCTTAGCTGGGCTCGGTCGGATTCAGAGTGGGTCGATCTCCACCTGCTCTCTAACCCCTCCTACGCTTCATCTCCCTGAGCTCCTCTGTGAACCAAGGAGCCATCTGGGATCTGCAGCAGTGAGGGGCAAGGGACAACTCGGTCGAGGGCCTCAGTGGCAGCCTGTTGCCAAGTGGCCGCCAGTACCTCGGCTGAGCTGTGGATAAGGGAGGCGGGCAAAAACCCCAGTTCCGCCTGGAACCTTTCAGGGTCCATCAGACATCTGGGGCGGAACCATCTCAGTGGCTCTTCATCCCAACGGTGTGGGGCCACTTGTTGGAAGACCAGCCACAGGAGATAGTGATCTGACCATGCTATGGGTTGGACATTCATGATGCCCACCCCCAGATCACTACGCCAATGTTCTGAGACAAAAACAAGGTCGAGCGTGTTGCCCCCCTCATGTGTGGGGGCCTGTATTATTTGGGTCAGGTCCATAGCTGCCATGGAAGCCATGAACTCCTGGGCCAATCCCGACGCCCCGCCCAGGGAGGGCAGGTTGAAGTCACCCAAAACCAAAAGGCTTGGGAACTCCACCGCCACTCCCGAGAGGGCATCGATCAGCCCAGGCAGGGCCGTTGCCACATAGTTGGGGGATAGGTATATAAGCAACAGGCCCAACCGACCGATAGTCATAGGGTACAATAAGCCATCAAATCATACTAGGAAACAGTCCATATAGATCGTAAGGATACAAGCCACAACATACAGTCACAAATGGGAGGGGATGGGTGATAAGGAGTGATGAGAAGATTAATAGTAATAGTAGTGCAGACTTTGTAATAGTTGAACAGTGTTGAGGGAATTATTTGTTTAGCCAAGTGATGGCTTTCGGGAAAAAACTGTCCTTGTATCTAGTTGTTCTGGTGTGCAGTGCTCTATAGCGTCATTTTGATATCTATGTGATATCTTTTCATTCCATTTATTCCAACTTATTCTTTGCCACCCAAAAGGCTACCAGTAAATGGATAGATTTCTTTTGCCAAAAGTCTGAACTGCTTGTAATTAGGTCAAGAGCTGCTGCTGGCTATGAAGCCATGTCTGAACATCTCCACCAAGCTAGGGGGCAAATGACTCTTTGGCCGCATTAGGGGAATAGAGCAGGGGCGCACACACTACCAGTAGCCTGAGCCTACATTGTTCACCGTCCGAGCCCTGAGTGGGGTCCTTTGGAGCTTCTTCAAAACATGTCACCGAATTAAAAACTTTAAACTTGACAGAGAGAAGATGAAATGATTAAGCATCTAGGTAGCAATCACATTAACTGTAAGTAATTAATACAGTTAATACAGTAATGCATATTAACTATATTTAATTACAGTCCCATTTAAATTGAATGCAATTTAATATTCATCTTAGCCCCCTGAACTTCGGGGAAAAGTTGACATGTTTCAGCTTCTTTTAAAAAATGAGGGTCCGCGGGAAGGGTTGCTCCAATAATGCGTTGTGCAAAATTTATGGCAGAGAAACTGACAGTAGTTTATTAAATCAGTTGGTGGTACCTTGAGTCATTCCTACCAGAGCTAAATAGGACTTGTGTTTCAAGATCGCAAGACGGCACCATGTAAGTGGCTGTACCCCAGGCCCAAATCTCTGCCACAAAACTACCGCCCATTGTAGGAAATCAAAACTCTTCATCTTTTAAACCAGGGGTCCCCAAACTTGGTAACTTTAAGATTTGTGGACTTCAACTCCCAGAATTCTCCATAGCTGGCTAGAATTCTCCATAGCTGGCTGGAGAATTCTGGGAGCTGAAGTCCACAAGTCTTAAAGTTGCCAAGTTTGGGGACCTCTCTTTTAAACTAATATTGAATCCGGTATTTAAATACTCTCTTATCTTGTTCTTGCATGAATGCAAAAAAGCTACTCTTTGCTCCTCTTCCTGCCTGGTTATAAATTTGCTGGTCACTCCCCCTCTGCTTCCTGGACCAATCAGAAGACATGCCCCATTCCTTTTGTATGTTGCAAAATTGTTGCACGGTTGCCTCTTCATTACAAAAGTATTTGGGCTCCAACCTGAACAATAACATCTTTTCTTGGTCAGTGTCAGATGCAAAGAATCAGGGGCATACTAAGCGGCAGTTCAGAAGCTTAAGCTTATAGATAAGAATCTAGTCAACCAAAGTTCAATATTAAATTGGCACCAGAAAAGAGTCAATAGAATTCAGGAGGGGTTGGACTTGGATCATTTGTGAGAATGTAACGATTCTAGGCTGATGACTTGTTTAACTCTGCCCCCCCAGCTCTGCCTTCTTTTCTCCTACAGTCAGGAATTGATGAAAGCTCACTGGTTGTTGTTGTCTTTGCTTATTTCTTTATCTACATCCCACCTTTATTATTTTTATAAATAACAAGAGAGCAATCAGATCTAGCACTCTTCCCTCCTTCTATTTTTCACACAACTATAGGAGACAACCAGGCTGAGTCTGAGGGTGGAGTCAAATGCATCATCAGTTTGGAGCCTCTACACCCCGGTATGAGACCCAAATCCAGCCCTCCTGAAGTCCATGGATTCTTATCTGGTACCAATTCGCCGCGACCATTAGTACACTCTTGTGTATAGGTAGCATGAAATAAACTTGTAATACTCTTGAACTCCATCTTGGTCCCTGACTTCTTGCACCTGACAACCACAAAACAATTCTGGGAGCTGTATTTGGCTGAGAGAGAAGGACTGACTCAAAGACATCCAGCCAGCTTTGAGGCCTAAGGTGGGACTAGAACTCACAGTCTCTTGCTTTCTAGCCTGGAGCCTTAATCACTAGACCAAACTGGCTCTATAAAATAGATGTCTATAATATCTCCTACTATACAATACTTTTTGTTTGTGTGCAGATCCTGTTAAGCTTCTCTACAACCAGGGTGGGTTTTGGTCCAAGAAAAGTTGTGCACCCTGATGCTGAAGCCACTTTGGATACCCAAAGACAATGTTGATATTTGAAGCCAATTCCCTAACCAAATCCATGCCTGTCTAGCATTCACTACATAAATAAACTTAAAACAATTGAAGATATGGGATGCCTGGATGGGAATTGTTGCAGCTGGGCAGCCAGTGTGACTGAGAAAGGAATGGGAGAGCTCACATAAACAATCAAGAGCTAGCAGGACAGGTTTTTGGCAGCTTATCTCATAAAAGGCAACTCAGCCCAGGCGGCCAGAAATCCAGAAAAAGCCTTTCCAATCCAGCAAACGTTCTAATTAACTCAATATAAATGAGGGTTGGAAATTCCTCTTAGTTCTCAAGATTCTGTATTTATCCCAGACATTAAAGAGAGCTGAGATTTCTGTCATTCTTGCTGCCTTGGTCTTGCCCAACTGCATGGCACCTGCCACCCTGCAAGTATATTTGATACATAATCTATCAGAGTACAGTGCAGTACTACAGTACAATGGTCAAGTGTTAGAATATGAAGATGTAGCTGATGATAACAAAATTTAAGTCTCTAGAGCTAGTCCTCCACTTACAATCAGTTGCCCAGCAACCATTCAAAGTTATGATGGATCCCCAAAAGGTATTTATGATCCTGTTTCCAAGTTCCAATGTTACCCTTCCCGTAGTCCTGGGATTTTGGGTACTTGGCAACCTATCCACATTTGCAGCTGTTTGTGGTCATGTGATTGGATTTACGATGGTTTTGCAGGAAACTGGTGTTTACTTCTGGTTTCCGGCCAAAACCAGCCCAGAGCAAACAATGAGTTTGCTTAATGATTGTGGACTTCATATTATGACCACAGTGTTCACTTAACGACTGCCGTGGAGGAGGTCGTAAAATCATCTCTGATTTATGTTATTCCCGCTTTATGATCGTCATGACTTACGACTGTAATTGCCAGGCTCAATAACAGCTGTGGTGGCGCAGTGGTTAAAGGGCAGTACTGCAGGCTTCTTCTGCCGACTGCCGGCTGCCTGCAGCTTGGCAGTTCAAGTCTCAGCAGCTCAAAGTTGACTCAGCCTTCCATCTTTCCGAGGAGGGTAAAATGAGGACCCAGATTGTTGGGGGCAATAGGCTGACTCTGTAAACTGCTTAGAGAGGGCTGTAAAGCCGTATAAAGTAGTATATATAAGTCTAAGTGCTATTGCTGTTTTATTTATTTATTTATTTATTTATTAAGTGCTATTGCTAAGTGCTGTTGCTATTGCTATTACCTGTGTTCCTTAATTTTTCAAACTCCATAAAACAACTCAGAAAATCAAAACACATCCCTGCAGCATTTCCCACCCGTCATAATCCTGTTTGGCTTTTCCTGGATGCCTTGTCTTAAGCTAAGTGGGCCTCTCCTATCATGTTGCTTGAGAACTAAAGGCTAGCAAGGTCCTCAGGAAAGAACCTTTCTTTGTTCTTGAATGCTTCAGGCTACTTCCTTTAAGAGCCTGGAATTCCCCCTTTTCTGACTGCGGAATGTGACACCCACCGAAGCTGAAAGCGAACACCCAGGTGCCCTTCACGTTTTGACACCTAGAAGTAGCCGGAAGATGGGGTGGTGTAAAACTAGAGATACAGCTGGCAGGAAATCCTGCTGATGGATTTGCTTTGTTGGACAATATGACAAAGGCCCTAGAATTCCCTCCTTCTCTTACTCAGAGAAAATTAAACACGGCGGTGGGATGCCTGGATTAAGGAAGGGAGAGCACATAAACCTGCCTAGATTTATATACAGCTAATCCTCAATTTATAGCAGTTCATTTAGTGACTGTTCAATTAAATGGTATAGTTGCCTAGAGTGGAGCTCTCGCCTCACAATCAGGAGGCTGTGAGTGCAATGCTAGATAAAGGCAGATATTTCTCACTCTGGGAACACTGGGAATATATCTGCTGGATGAAAAACTCCGCATTGGTGACAGGAAGGGCATCCGGCCAGTAAACACTCAGCTCTATTCAGTTGCCAAGACTCCAGCCCACAAGGGATTATGGGGTCATTAAAAGATGATGATGATTTAGTGACAATTCAAAGTTACAACAGCACTGAGAAATGTGACTTATTCTTGTGGTTCGCCGGCAGCAGGTGCGGACGGCTGAGGTCTCCTCAGAGAGCGAGGACTCAGATGAGGAGCCTGCGTGTGATGCAGGGATGGGGTCAGGACCATCAGGGAGTGGAATGCTGCCTTCGGAGATTGTGGAGGCTGGCAGCAGTGAGGAAGAGGCCTCCAAGGAGCCTGTGCCCAGTGCGTGTGTGCACAGGGTTGATAGAAGGAAAGAGCAGCTGCAGCAGCACGGGCAGCTTGGGAGTAAGGCTGCAAGGTAATGGCCCCACCCTGAGAAGATAAAAGCCAGCTGAGAAACTGCAGTTCTTATAACAGATAATCAGAGTTGGAAGGTACCTTATAGGTCATCTAGTCCAACCCCCCGCCCAAGCGGGAGACCCTACCCCATTTCTGACAAATGGCAGTCCAATCTCTTCTTGAAGGTCTCAAATGATGACGCTCCCACAACTTCCGAGGGCAACTTCTGTTCCATTGGTTGATTATTCTCACTGTCAGAAAGTTTCTCCTTATTTCCAGGTTAAGGAGGCAAAGAAGGCAAAGAAGGCAAAGAAGTTTGATTGATACTCGAGCCTGGTGGACCTTAGAATATCTGAGTTGGTGTTTGGAGACTCTTTGATTTATTGCTTAGTAACTTTATCTGTTGTTCTTGGCAGCCTTGCAAGAACTTGGCAAGGCTCTTCCTTATCGGAGTTAATTAGTTGGAAGCAGCCTTTTATCTGTGAAGAAACAGGATTCATAAAGGAAACATTAAAAGGTTGTTCTGCTACCTTTGTCTTATGTTTGCTCTCTTGGAAGCAGGTTTGGGTCGGAACACTTATGGCCATTTTTCACAGTTACAACCGTTACAGCATCCCCATGACCATGTGATCAAAATGCAGATGCTTGGCAACGGGCTCATATTCATGAGTGTTGCTGTGTCCCAAGAACATGTGTGGTCACCTTTTGCAGCCTTCTGACAGGCAAATAACAATTGCAGTGATTCACTTAACAACTGTGGCAAGGAAGGCTGTAAAATGGGACAAAGCTCACTTAAATGTTTCACTTAACAACAGAAATCTTGGGGTCAGTTGTGGTCGTAAGCTGAGGACTACCTGTAATAAAATTGACTGACCAAAATTGAGCCCAAAATTTCTGTTGCTAAGTGAGAGATTTGTTAAGTGAGTTTTGCTCCACTTTATGACACTTCTTGCCACAGTTCTTAACTTGTGAATCACTGCACTTGATAAGTTAGTAACATGGTTGTTAAGTAAATGTGGCTTCCCCATGGCATTGCTTGTCAAAATGTTGCAAAAGGGGATCACATAAGCTTGGGACACAGCAAGTATGGTTGTTAAGTATGAACCAATTGCCAAGCATCTGAATTTTGATCCTATGATCATGGGGATGCTACAAAGGTCATAAGTAGGAAAAATGGTCACAAGTCACTTTTTTCAGTGCCATCATAACTTGGAATGGTTACTAAATGAACTGTTGTAATTCAAGGACCTCCTGTATCCTGAGACACACGTGGTTGGCTTGATGCAGCAGAGAAGTCTTGGGCAGGTGAGTTAAAAGGATCCAAGATGGTGGTAGAGTTTCAAATGGTTCTTGCTTAACATATTGTGCCAAGTGAGTTGCACTTTTGGTTTAAGGAGTTGTGTGAACCTAAGTCGACACCTGGGCAGTTCAGGAACTTTCTTCTAAAAAGGTGTCCCACTTTCTCTTCTACCATAATGGGCTTCTTCTGGCAAGGTGGAGATACCCTCCTTCTATTGGTCAGGGCGGATTGAGAAAGCCCAATAATTGCTCTGATCCGGCAAAATTCCCAGAAACTGAGATTTCTTCGTTGCTGTCTTCTGCCTTCTTTCAGCGATAGCCAATAATAATATAATCCCTTTAATCCTTCCCCTTAGGAGCTGACATCGGCACAGAGATAGGAAGCATTAAGGAGCTTTGGTTTCCTTTAGGAATCCTAGCAGTTTAGGCACTGGTGAGACATAAATATGTAAGTTTCCTTTGGGTCTTTCCCCTCCGTACAGTTCACTTTCCTGGCTCCCTGCATGCAGAGTCCCTTTGAACCATTTGCTGCCTACAGCTACCTTAGCCTGGGCAAAGGGACATGCTTCAGAGCCAGAGGTGGTATTCAGCCAGTTCTGAGTCAGTTCTGGAGAACCGGTAGCAGAAATTTTGGGTAGTTTGGAGAACCGGCAAACACCACCTCTGATTGGCCCCACTACCATCTATTCTCTGCCTCCCATTGAGTCCCAGCTAATCGGCTGGGTCTTCTTTGGTTGCCTTGCACAGGAGAACAGAGCTGGAAAGCAGGTTAGTGGGGTGGGGAGGGAATGGAGAGTTTGCAGTATCCTTCCCCTGCCATGCCCTCCAAGCCATGCCACGCCCACCAAGCCACACCCACAGAACCAGTAATAAAAAGTTTCGAATCCCACCACTGTTCAGAGCTGTTCCAAATGCCACCCCCACAATCCAACCCACTCACCGCTTGAATCCCTGGTAAGGATCCCTTAGAGCGGTGGTACAACTGGGCTCTGGGTGGCGACATATACATCACTTCTGCCTCCCAGATGTCGCCCACTCTTCCTTCCTCATTCATTGGCAGCAGGCACGCCAGCAGATATTTTCCAAGCGAATAGTTTTTTGCAGCACAACAACGGCAGCACGAAGTCCTGGAGAGCCTTCAGGTTTTTGAGTTAAAGTCACGCACGTTAATTGTCACGTCAACTTTGGAGAGTGCCGAGGCCCCTGTATCTTCTGAAGCTTTTCAGAAGGGACTGGCTGTGTTTGCACAAGATGCTTAATCAACTAACAAAGGGTGTGTTCAAATAACAGGCTACGCTAAATGAAGGTTATGCTTTAGGGGTCCTTGGTGCCCTCTGAGCTTGGTTGTTTTCCTGCAGACATTTCATTATCCAAACTAGGTGGCAGAATAATAGGAGGACCTTGGACATTTTCTAGTCCAAACTCCTGCTGAAGCAGGAAATCCTACACCTGTGATGGCGAACCTATGGCACCCGTGCCACAGGTGGCACGCAGAGCCATTTGTGCCGGCACGCAAGCTGCAGGCAAACTTACCGCACTGTGCATGCGCATGCCTCACAGCTGATTTTCGGCCGGTTTGAGGCCTTTTTTGGCCTCCCAGAGGCTTGAAGAAGGCTTCTGCAGGCTTTGCAAGCTGAAAATTAGCCCCGGGTCATCATTTCCTGTTTTTCTGAAAATACCGGAAGTGATGAAACAGGGCTTCCTGAAGCCTCTGGCAGGCCGAAAAAGGCCTCAAACTGGCCGAAAATCAGCTGTAAGGCACAGAGCAGGTAAGGGGGTGGGTAGGTGGGGATTGCGCGCGCATGCATAGGGGGTGCACATTGCCTTCTGGGTGCTGGCAAGTGAGCGCAAGCGTGCAAGCGCGCGCACAACTTTTGGCACAGGAGACCAAAAAGGTTAACCACCACTGCCCTATACCTATACTAAAACCTATACCAGGTAAGATCATCAGTGCTAATAAGGCATGGGGTTTGCTCTCAGTTTATATTCTTGTGGCTTGCCCAATTGTCAATATTGGTGGGATAATGTTAAGAGGTTCTTTGGTTGAGCTATTTACTATTAGCTTTACCGTTAGCATCATGGTTTAATATGGTGGCAATTGTTATGTATGCAGGTTTGAATGTCATTGGTTTAGTTTGAACTGTTCTTGTAAAATGTCAGAAATGATTGGTTTAAAAAGTGAGGGAAAATCCTGCACTCTGATTGGCTGGCAACTGCGGCTGCTGGCTATAAGTAGCATCCGCAGCCCAGCCAAATCAGGTCTGTTATGAGCTGTAGTCACTAATAAACTCTTCACTGAAGCACTCGCGTCTGACTCTTCATGCAAACTTAACACTGGCAACAAAGGTGGGATCCCTCCTGAAGAGAAGACGATGCAGAAAACAAGCTGAGAGAGATGGCTCGCTGAACACCCCCAGCCCGTTCGATCCGATGGCGAAGACTGGGACTCGTATGCAGATCGTTTCCAAATGTATTTGGAGGAAGCGATCTCGCCGACATTTCTGAGAAGCGGAAGGCGGTCTTTCTCACACCTGCGGTCGGCAGTTTTCAAGATGGCGAAGGCATTGGCGGGAGCTGCAGATGTGAAGGTAATGGAATGGCCTGATTTAGAAAAGCTTTTAAGAGCCCATTACCCCACAAGTATCGTGCCTCATTAAGAGACACGAGTTTACCATCGGGATCAAGGGGAAGCAAAAGCGTTAATGACTTTTGGCAAGTTTAAGAGACATTGGGGTGCATGCGAGTTTAACAACTTGGAGAGGCCATGCGCGATCGATTTGTTCTAGGCCTCAAAGACAAGGTGCTTCAGAGCAAATTATTATTAAAACCTAAGATCACGTTGAAGGAAGCCATAGAAGAGGCCTCCTCAGCAGAAGCCACCAAGTCCTCAGCAGCAGCCATGAAGAAAATTAACAAGGCCTCAAGCCATCCTGATGTGGAAAAGTCCACACAACAACTCATTGAGCAAATAGATTCTGAGTCAGACTGTAGTGAGGTGGAGGAAGGAATTTATAGACTCAGAATGGAGAGGAAAAAGAAAGACCTGGGAAGAAAGAGGCAAGATTTTACTGCAGAGGTTGTGGGGGGAGCCACCCCGCACTGAATGCAAGTTTCTTGATACCATCTGCCTCCGTTGTGAAAAAGAGGTCATCTAGCAAGAGTCTGCAAATCATCCAGAACTCCACCCCACAGAAGAAAGTTTCCTGACAAAGAATTCAAGCCTAACAACTTCAGTGAGAAAATGGGCAGCAACACAGAAGCAAATGGGAAGAATGAAACTCATCAAACAGTCACCATTGGTCATTCTTCACCCTTAGAAGCAGAAAAGTACATGTGAAGGTACTAATTGAAGGAAGGCCTTGCCAAATGGAAGTGGACTCAGGCTCCTATTTATCTATGGTGTCATGGGACACTATTCACAACTACTTCCCAAACATTCAGAAGAAGCATTTCCAGAAGCAAGCACTGACTCTTAAAGACTACCAAGGAACAAGATTCCAGTAGTTGGAACAAGAGAATTCAACGTGAAGTTCAAAGGCCACACCAAACGTTTGCCCTGACCATCGTGGACAAGGATGCCCAAGCTTGCTGGGACTTGAGTGGTTCAATCCACTAGGCATCGAGGTGACTGGCATCAATCACGTGAGCAACACTGAATGGGAGGAGGCCTTGAAGTCTGAGTTTCCAGAGGTCTTCAGCGATGGATTGGGCAAGTATATGGGGACCCCTATCACTTTCAACCTAGATCCCAAGGTGCCCCAATTCGTTTAAAGCCCAGAAGGGTCCCATTTGCCTTAAAGGAAAAAATTGATGCACAATTAGATAAACTAATAGCTCAAGGAGTTTTAGAGCCCACTGACCACTCCAGATGGGAGACACCCATAGTCACACCAGTCAAGACTGATGGGTCAGTAAGAATCTGTGGAGACTATAAGGGGACATTGAACCATGCTTCAACAGGCGCATATCCAGTTCCAGTGGTGCATCATTTATTACATTCACTTGGCAGGGTACAGTCTTTGCCAAATGGATCTGGCCCAGGCATATCAACAACTAACAGTTGATGATGCCACTGCAGAGCCCAAACCATTGTGACTCATAGAGGTGCCTTCAAATGTAAAGGTTACAGTTTGGAGTAAGCGTGGCACCAGGCATCTTCCAAAGCCTTATGGAAAGGATGCTCCAAGGACTGCCAGGGGTAGTGCCTTACTTTGATGATGTGTTAATCTCTGCTGAAAATGACTCAATTACAAAGAGACTCAGAGAAGTCCTTACCAGATTCAAAGCGGGGTTAAAAGTCAAGGAAGAAAAATGCACTCTTAGAACTGACAAGGTTGAGTTCTTGGGCTACATGATTGACAAGCATGGCATCCACCTACAGATGCCAAGGTTCAAGCAATCAAAAGCCCCTAGACCAAAATGCAAAACAGATTTGCAAGCCTTCCTTGGACTTATTAACTTTTATCACATGTTCCTACCTCAGAAGGCAACCATTGCAGAACCATTACTACTGGACAAAAAATCTGCTTGGGTCTGGGGCAGGAAGGAACAATCAGCATTTAACAATATTAAAAGACTAATCACGTCTGATGCTGTACTGATACAGTTCTCTGAGAATTCCTGTTGTACTGACTTGTGATGCATCCCCTTTTGTGGTGGGTTTTGAGCCACAGCTTCCCAGCGGGAAGCCCTATTGCATTTTACTCTCGCACTTTGACCAAAGCAGAGAGGAATTACAGCCAATTGGACAAGGAAGCATTGGCAATTGTTGCAGCTGTCAAGAAATTCCATGAGTATCTATATGGGAGAACATTTACCATTGTCACAGATCACAAACCTTTGTTAGGCATTGTGGCAGGAGACAAACCTACACCCACTATCCTGTCACCAAGAATGCTGAGGTGGACTGAATTTCTTGCTGCTTATTCATACAAGCTCATCCACAAGCCTGGCAAGACATTGGCCATGCTGATGCCTTGAGTCGCTGCCCTTCCTTCACTGAGGACTTTGAACCTGAGGCACACACCTTTTTCCTAGAAACTGTTGCCAAGCTTCCAGTACACGCTGCTGAAATTGCCAGAGAGACTGCCAAAGACACTTTATTGGCTCCTGTTATAGGCTGGATTAAGAAAGGTTGGCCTTTTCAAGATCTACCTCACCTTGCCCAACCTTTTAAATCCAGGCAAACTGAATTATCTGTATTAAGAGGATGTATTTGTGGGGTAACAGGGTGGTTATTCCTGCAAAACTGCAAAGAGAGGTTTTGGAAATGTTACATGAGGGTCATCCTGGTATTGTAAGGATGAAGGGATTGGCCAGGAGTTATGTATGGTGGCCAGGTATTGACAAAATGGTTGAAAACTGGGTTGCATCTTGTCCCAACTGTCAGGTAGTCAGGCCTGCCCCACACAGGAATGGGAATGTCCTAGGGGCCCATGGTCTAGGATTCACATTGATTTTTGGCCCTACCAGAGGCACACCTTCCTTATTATAGTAGATGCATATTCCAAATGGCTAGAGGTCATCCTATGGCATCCACCACAACTGATGCTGTCATCAAGCAGCTTAAAAAGCTTTTGTAACCCACGGGTTACCTGATGTTCTTGTCTCTGACAATGGCCCTCAATTTACATCCAACCTTTTTGAATCCTATCTAGCACAACAGGGTATCAGACATGCCCTGACTGCCCTGGGCACCCTTGACTAACGGCCGGCTGAGCAGAATGGTACGTTTTACCAAGGAAAAGCTTCAGCAATTGGGTCCTGGGGACATCACTGAAAGTTGAAAAACTTCTTAGTGTTCAGCATCACTCTAACCCATCAACTAACTTATCCCCAGCAGAGTTGTTGATGGGTAGAAACTTAGTCTTCCCTTGACCTTCATCCCTGCACTTTAGCACCACTAGATTCCACTAGCAAAGTTCGCACGTTCAGTGTGGGTGGTTCTGTTTATGCTAAGAACCTTATGGGTGAACCTTCATGGATTCCTGCTGAAATAACTCTAATCACAGGCCCTCGTTCTTACAGGGTGCAAACAGAGGATGGAGTCCTCTGGAGCAGGCACATTGATCAGTTTAGATCCAGATTACCTCAGGAACATTGCAATTGTTCCCCTCTAGTTCCCATACCTAATGCCTTTTCTAGGGGGAGGGAGGAGCATGAGGATAATCAGCAAGCAAGAATCAACCCCATGTGTAACGAGCCATTATGACAGGAACCATCCCAAAACCTGTCACAATGCCAAAATCCATCCTTACAAGTGGAAGATTGCACATCACTATCTGACTTGGGTGCTGACATTGGGTTGGAGATGGGTTGGGAGGAGAGACCAGATTGTAACAATCAAACAGGGTCTTCTTTCACTGGAAGCCCGAGTAGGAAATGTCAACAGACACATTTCCTCTCACTGGGTGAGAACATTAAAACTTCTGAACCACGAAGGTCTCAAGCGTGCGTAAGAGCCCCACCTATTTAAAAGAATACATTAGATAGGTTGGGGTTTGAGTATGGACTGAACCTAGTGGGGAGGGGTGTTATGTATGCAGGTTTGAATGTCATTGGTTTAGTTTGAACTGTTCTTGTAAAATGTCAGAAATGATTGGTTTTAAAAGTGAGGGAAAATCCTGCACTCTGATTGGCTGGCAACTGCGGCTGCTGGCTATAAGTAGCAGCCGCAGCCCAGCCAAATCGGGTCTGTTATGAGCTGTAGTCACTAATAAACTCTTCACTGAAGCACTCCGCGTCTGACTCTTCATGCAAACTTAACAGCAATGTTTTCACAACATGCTAAAAGTATGTATTTACTTTTGGCTTACTGGTTGTCGAAATAGGAGTGGGGAAATCAGGCTCCAGACTTTTATCAGCCAAGCAAACTCCCTGGATGATTGTGAACCAGTTCCTCCTTCTCGGCCCAATCAACCTCATAGGATTGCTGTTGTACAGACAAATAGGAGGAGAGTGAGCCTTACATAGGCTGCCTTGAGCTCCTGTACAAAAAAAAGTGGGATAGAAATCTAATAAATACCAGGCTTATGGTTTAGTCTATTTATGAATATAGCAATTCATTCGGACAACATAATTAATGGCCTTTTCCATATCCATAGAAGTATCTATCGCTACTATTGGCTCTCCAGAGGTTCAGAGGTTTCTTCTCAGGTAACATTGAACTGCAAACCAGGGCATACAAAACCTTCGCCAGACCAATTCTTGAATACAGCTCATCTGCCTGGAATCCACACTGTATAACAGACATTAATACAATTGAACGAGTGCAGAGGTATTTCACGAGAAGAGTACTCCACTCCTCAGCTCACAATAGATTACCTTGAAAATTTGGACCTTAGACAACTTAGAACTATGCCGCCTATGGTCTGACCTAAACTTAGTACACAAAATTGTCTGCTACAACGTCCTACCTGTCAATGACCATTTCAGCTTCAACTGCAATAACACACAGGCAAACAATAGATACAAACACAAAGTAAACCACTCCAAACTCAATTGCAGAAAATACAACTTCAGCAACAGAGTAGTCAACGCCTGGAACTCACTACCTGACTCTGTTGTTACATCCTCAAGACCCCCAAAACTTTATCCTTGAACTGTCTACTGTGGACCCCACCCCATTCCTAAGAGGTCTGTAAGGGGGCATGCATAAGTGCACAAGCGTGCCTACTGGCCCTGTCCTACTGTTCCCATTTATTCGTACTCATTTATTATGTATACACTTATACCTGTTTATACTTGTATGTTTATATGTTATGTTCATACTTATACTTGTTTTCTCATATATGCTTGACAAATAAATACATAAATACATAAATAAATAAATAGAGTTGATTCTTTCCTATCCTCTTTGGAGATGCTGGGGTTTGAAACTGGAAACCTCTGAGCTTTGACCCTTCTTAATACCATGGCAACAAAACCTCTGGGCAGAAAGCTGCCTTTAGTAAGGAAGACCATTGGTTGACCTAGCTAGATGTTGTCTATGTTGATTTGCAACAACCCTCCAAAGAAAGTGAATGTAGGATATAAGACAGAACTGGTATTCAGCAAGTTCTGACCAGTTCTGGAGAACCAGTAGTGGAAATTTTGAGTAAGTTCAGAGAACTGGCCAATACCACCTCTGACTGGTCCCGCCAACCACATCTATTCTCTATCTCCCGAGTCCCAGCTGCTCAGCTGGGTCTTCTTTGGTTGCCCTGCACAGGAGAACGGAGCTGGAAAGCAGGTTAGTGGGGTGGGGAGGGAATGGGGATTTTGCAGTATCCTTCCCCTGCCACACCTACCAAGACATGCCCACCAAGCCACACCCACAGAACCAGTAGTAAAAAAAATTGAATCCCACCACTGATTTAAGACATACACTTAAGAATCTGCTCGGTGTCCAAGCTGGACCCCTTCCATAACTAACTAATGGACTCCACAGTCTTGCCTGATACACTGACTCACAACAGTGGGAGAAACACAGGACTCCCACTGCTTCCTCAGCTTCCTTCCCAGAGCATCTTGGTCAATTTCATCTCCAGCTCCTCTCCACAAGTTAGGATGGGCTGGTTCTCAAGCTGAGAGCTTATCCAGTTATGGCAGCTACCACTCTGTCAGTGTTTCGATGCTTGCCCTAATTAAATCATGAACCTTGAGCCAACCTTCAAAAGAATCCAAAAGATTTATTAGGAGCAACATGTCCGGCACTAATCCGTATGAAGCCAACTCTGACAAACGTAATTTACTATCACCTATGACCCTGTTTCCCCACCCCCATCCCACTGGGTGTGTCATAAATCAGATTCTCCAACAGAAACACTTTCACGGGCTGGGTGTCATCAATCACACTCTCCAATGAAGGATTTTTGTGGGCAGAAGATCCAGTAGCCTAGGCTACAATCTTTATAAGATAAGCACGGAATTTGTTTCCGGTTTTAATTACCACACTGCTCCTTCAGGTTCCCCCCCTTCTTATGGCAACTCAGAAACAGGCATAGGATTGCTTTACGAGTTGACATACTTCTTAGGTTGATCGATGGATCTTTTTTTTTAAGGAACTGGATTATGCAACATTTTACATTATGCAATACTAGGTCTCTAGGGTGGGAACAATACAGCTGCCTTGATGCCTCGGGTGGGGTGGGGAGAGAAATGTACAAGTAGTCCTTGACTTACATCCACAATTGAGCCCAACATTTCTGTTGTTCAGTGAGACATTTGTTAAGTGAGCTTTGCCCCACTTTCTTGCCACAGATGTTAAGTGAATCACTGCAGTTGGTAAGTTAATAACCCGGTTGTTAAGTGAATCTGGCTTCCCCATTGCCTTTGCTTGTCAGAAAGTTGCAAAACGGGATCAGTGACCTTGGGGCACGGCAACGGTCATAACTATGAACCAGTCGCCAAGGATCATGGGGCAACTGCAAAAGTCTTAACTGTGAAAAACAGTCATAAGTTACATTTTTTTACCAATGCTGTTGTAACTTTGAAAGGTCACTAAAGGAACTCTTGTAAACTGAGGACTACCGAATATTTACAAGATTCCATTAATGTAACCTTACAATAAAATTAGAGCAGGTAATTCTGGGTGTGCCTCTTCATCTGGATTACCTCATAAGGCTGGCATTAACTTTGCAGGCTTGGAAGTAAATCTCTCCCATTCTCTCTACAGTCCCCCCAAAATGGGGAGGATCCCTTCTGAGGTGTTTGCTACACCCCCAATCCTTCCGTGGGCTCAGTTGCTTTTTATCTAACCCGGGGTCTGCAACCTGTGGCTCTGGAGCCACATGCCGCTCTTTTGGCCCTCTGCTGCGTCTCCCTGTCAGCTGATCCCATCACTGGCTGGCTCCTCCCTTCCCCTCCCCATCACTCCTCACCTGGCCAGAGAAGGTAAAGGTGATGGTGGGGGATGGAGGCTTGCTCCATATTCCAGAGCAGGAGGTGACTGGGTGGGAGTGAGTGATGCAGAGTTGGCCACGCCCACCCAGTCACACCGCTTGCTAAACTATTGGCTCCCGGGGTTTTCTTTTCTGTGGGAAAGGGGCCCGAATGGCTCTTTGAGGGTTTAAGGTTGCAGACCCCTGATCTAACCGTTTGTCTACTGTGCAGCTCTTTGAGCACAGAAGGAATCAGACTTTGTGGAATTGTAATTCTCCACTTCAGAGCAACTGCCCCGTGCAGGATGAGGCTTGGAAAGTGGGCCAAACCCTGGCTGAGTTTTGGCAGTTCTGCTGTTTTGTCCACACAAGCCCGATCAGGTTATAAAAATAATGGTAGCCTTCTCTAAGTTGCTTCTGAACTGTCAGGAGGGATCCTAAATTTACAGTTTAGAAAGCTTGCTATAAATCCGTGATGGCGAACCTATAGCACGCGTGCCACAAGTGGCACACAGAGCCATTTGTGCTGGCATGCGAGCCGCAGGCAAACTTTCGTCACTGCGCATGTGCGCACCTCACAGCTGATTTTTTTCCAGATGGTTTGAGGCCTTTTTCGGCCTCCCAGAGGCTTGGAAAAAGCCTCTGCAAGGTTTTTCAGGCTGAATTATAGATCCATTTCGTCACTTCCTGTAATACCGGAAGCGACGAAACAGATCTATAATTCAGTCTGAAAAACCTTACAGAGGCTTTTTCCAAGCATCTGGGAGGCTGAAAAAGGCCTCAAACCAGCCGAAAAATCAGCTGTGAGGTGCAGTGCAGGTAAGGGGGTGGCGGGGGGGATTGCACGCACATGCGCAGGGCATGGGGAGAGGCGTGTGCATTGCATTCTGGGTGCTGGTGCACAAGTGCGTGCGCGCTGGTACATGCACAATTTTTGGCACAGAAGCCCAAAAGGTTAGCCACCACTACTATAAATCATAAAATTAGAGCAGTGTATTAGTTTGGGCACTGCATGTTATGTGAATATCATCATGTTGGTTACCCTGAATACAGGTAGTCCTCGAGTTACGACCACAACTG
Source organism: Naja naja (assembly GCA_009733165.1). Taxonomy (NCBI): domain Eukaryota; kingdom Metazoa; phylum Chordata; class Lepidosauria; order Squamata; family Elapidae; genus Naja; species Naja naja. The sequence goes on from CM019160.1 coordinate 12,166,681, forward strand.
AGCCCAAGGTTTTCTGTTGCTAAGTGAAACGATTGTTTTACTTAGTTTTACCCAAGTTTACGACCTTTCTTGCCACACTTGTTAAGTGAATCACTTCGGTGGTTAAATGAGCAACACGGCTGTGAAGTGAATCCGGCTACCCATCGACTTTGCTTGTCAGGAGGTCGCAAAAGGGGGATCACGTGATCCTGGGACCCTGCAACGGTCATAAAGATGACTCAGCTGCCAAGCATCCGAATTTTGACCATGTGACCATGGGGGAGGCTGTAACAGTCTTAAGGGTGGAAAATAGTCACTTTTTTCAGTGCCGTTGGAACTTTGAACGGGTCACTAAATGAACCGTTTTAAAATTCTGCATTCGACGAAAAACTTGGTCAGTGCTAAGATTTCTGCTGTGTTACAATGTAAATTTAGCCTACTGTGGCTTAGCATTACATGCAAATCCAGCCACCATAGCTTATTCAAAATAAACCCTGTTTTAAAAAATATCATGTATCAGTGCAATGAGAGGGAGAGAGAGAGGGAGGGAAGGAGGAAGGGAAGGAGAGGGAGAGGAGAGAGAGGAGAGGAGGAGAGAGGGAGAGAGACAGGGAGGGAGGGAGGGAGGGAAGGAGGGGGCAGAGGGAGGGAGAGAGAGAGAGAGAGAAATCAAATTACACTCTGCTTGCAGCTGGGATAGGAATACACAATTCCATGATTAAGTTGTCTATGCCAGCCCTTGGCAAAGTAGACATCTGCTGTGTTTTTCTAAGTGGCGCATTCTCTTGTGGTGAGGCAGATTTCCTACTGAAAAACTGCAGGTTATTGTGGGAAGCACAACACACTTTTGATCAAAAACAAATAGAACCTACCATGAAGCCTTGTAATGTGGGGTGCATGCTAGCCAGCCAATCTTTTTGATGAGACCTTTTCCTATTTTTCTGTCATTTCTCGCCCCCTTCCCCCTCTCCATCTTCCCTCAATAGCCCAGATCAGGAGATGTCCAGTACGGTAACGTGGTTTTTTTTTTCCTCTGAATAACCCGTTTTATCAAAAGGAATCAGCTTTTGTGAGTTGCAGCTCAGTTTCTCAGAGCATGACATTCTTCGCCACTGATGAAACAAGCTGTTGCTGACAAAAGCCAATACCTTTTACTAAACCAGGTTAGTCAGAAATAGATGCTAACCAACTCCCTCTGAGGTTTTGCTCTCATAAACTCAGCTCCCCTCCTGCAATGCCTCTTAAAAATGTGGCACTCTCTACTTTCATTCTCTTTTTTTTTTGGTGTGGGGGGGGGGATTATTTATTTTACGTATTCCCACCAATTCTGGGCAGCTCCCAATCAAAAGTTTAAATAAGAAATAAAACCATACGAAAACTGTATAATTTGAAGACTATAAAATTATTTGACTGGGATGATGCTTTAAAAAACAACAACATTGAAGCTATAGGCAACTCTGAATGTGACTACTCCCTTATGTTGATTCCCGAGACTGATCTAAGACAGAGTTTCTCTCTTCCTTTCCTTTCTAAAGAAATTCTTGGACTGGAATCAGACAAAATAACTTTTTGTGCAGATGATGGACCTAGTGGCTTGTCTAGGTTGGCTGATGCTTCAGAAGGACTGGGAAGTTCAAGCTGTCCCTGCCGTATGGAACTCTCTTTAAGTCCTCTTGAACAACAAAGGGCCTTTAAAGGCTTTTTAAAAATGCCCCGCAAAGTAATTCTACCCCAGCCAAGCAGAGAATGAACCTCTGTTTGCAGTCTTTTTTTATGGGTTTTTTTTTAGTTCTTTCGTGGTTCTTGGGATTTCTGTCCTTCTTTATTAAGGGGGGGGGGTTTTACAAAATAATAGACGCCTCTGAGAGAGGAGATGGCCTTGAAAAGAATACAGATTTGCAGATTTATTTATTAGATTGTTATATCACTGCAGCCCTGGTATTCTTGGGAGTATATACCTAAACATTCAGTATAAAGTATAAAGATGGCATTAAATTCAATCAAAAATGAAACTAAAACAGAGCAGACATGTCATTATATTAAATGCCAATGCCATCTTCCAACTAATTAAAAATGGTGGGACGCATCCCATGGAGACATCATAGAGAAGATCCTCCTTCTGGCCTCGTTCCAACCGCCCAATAGTCTAAAAGAGTTTTCTCGAATGTAGCACTTTTAGGAGATGTAGATTTCAAGTCCCTGAATTGACCCAAAGGTGCTATATTCAAGAGGCAACTGGACTTTCTGGTTTTTCTTTGAAGACATTTTCCTTCTCATCCAAGACCAGGGGTGGGATTCTACCAGTTCGCACCTATTCGCTAGAACCGGTTGTTAACATTCTGAGCAGTTCAGAGAACCGGTTGTTAGAAGAAAGTACTGGCCTAATCCTGTAAGGAAGGCAGGAAGGAAACATTCTGGTGTTGCTTACAGAAACTGCCTCTCCGTTAACCCTTATTACATTCTTGGCAGGACTAGACTTCCTGTCTCAGGAATGTCTCTGGAGTTTTTTTCCCCTCCTTTGCTGGTACTTTGCTTGTGTGGAGTGACCATTCAAAGTTACAATGGCACTGAAAAAAATGACTTATGACCATTTTTCACACTTACGACTGTTGCAGCATCCCCACAGTCTTGAGAGGCCAGGCGAGGAGATGCGTGCCTCAATGTGAGTGATGTTGAGTTGGCCACACCCACCCAGTCACATGACCACCAAGCCATGTCCACCCAGTCACATGACCACCAAGCCATGCCCACCAACTAAGCCACGCCCACAGAACCGGTTGTTAAAAAATTTGAATCCCACCCCTGTCCAAGACGCTTCTTCAGCTCTGACTGGATGGTGGGAAATGGAAGGATTTATGTCCCTTACAGACAGCTGGTCATTTGCATTCTTTTTCCATTCCTCTCCATCCAGTCAGAGCTGAAGAAGCTTCTTGGATGAGAAGCGAAATGTCTTCAAAGAAAAAACAGAAAGTCCAGTTGCCTCTTGAAAAACCACCTTTGGGAGAAACATGAGCTGGATGACTGAGAATTTCCACAGACAACTCCCTGAATTCCATATCCACCCCTCTCACGTTTGCCAAGTTTGAGAAACACTGGTGTATTTGGAGAACCCAATCATTGCTTCTTTTTCTGATTTTGTTGGGCCGAGGAAACTTCAAACTCTGAAAAACAGATGGCTTCCCTCACCAACAGTTGCATCAATCCTCCACTAGCAAACATGGGGAGAGGGGCCAGGGCAGGGGTGAGATTCAACCAGTGTTACTACCGGTTCGGTGACTAAATTTTGCATGCACTTGTGTGCTTTGCACACATGCTCTCCTGATGCACACTGCGCGCGCATGTATAAAACCTTAAACTGTGCCACCCAGACAGCTGAAAAGCACTGCGTGCAGGTGCGCAGTGTTTGAAAAGCCACTTTTTCCCTGCTTTTTCAACTGCAGCTGTGCTGCACAAAGCAGCTGAGGTTGAAAAAGCAGGAAATAAAGGACAGGTAAGAGCCCGGGCGGGCAGGTGGGCCAAACTGCAGCAAACACAGAACCGGTTCAGTGTGTGCTGCTCTTCAGAGCTGCCGGTTCTATAGACCCAGGCAGATCCACTAGCATCCCACCCCTGGGCCAGGGGAAGAACCGTGACATGTGTTTTTCAATACAACTTTTGTACTTGCACCAGTGACTGCAATTCTGTGGCATAAATGCCTCCTTTGCATGATGTCACGCTGCACAGTTGTTCCTTTTGATGTCATCATGGTTTGCTAGCAAACCTGAACAGGAGCAGCCTGTTCAGGCCAGCAAACTTCTCTGGTTTTAGGATTAACAATAGGAGGGGGGCGGAATTGTGCAACCAAGTTTATGTAGTGCTCACCTATTCTGCCCCCAGTTGGCTTCTCCTGAATGCTAAGTAGGATTTCAGCACACCAGTGTCCTTTCTCTTTCTTTGACCTGGACATGTTTGTAGCAAATTATCTCCAATCTGGACAAGCGAGACTCAATCACAGATATTGTGTCTGTATTTTCTGAGCTATCTGGCCTCCTCCCACTGCCAGCCGCCCCTGCCTCACTGGCCTGAGCCTCTCAGAATTGGAATCAAGCCACCCAAGAGAAAAGGCCAGCAAAAGAAGAAAGGGAGGTGTAACTGCACACATCCCTCCTCTGGATTTCTAAGAGTCTCACAAGGTCAATGCATCAATTTTCCCCATTCAATTCGGTGGAGGGGAAAGACGCAGAGAAACTGAAGCCGCTGGAAAAATGTAGTGGGGAGGCAAGCAGAGCCCAGGGCTCCATGAGAGGAAGGGACCCGTGTGTTTTTGTACTAACAAATGGCAGGCCTTCTCTTCTGCAGGAGAAAACGTGAAGCAAGTTGCTTCAAGTAGTATAGAGAAGGTGGGCAGGAATAGATGCAGATGGGAAAGCTTTCTTTTCGAAGTCTTAGCAATGCAGGGCTGGCCTCATATACTGCAAGAAAGGTAGTTCCCCACATGTATTTAACCACGGCCTAGTATTTCCAGGCAGACTCTTTTTCTTCTGCTGTATTCTCATCACCTGCTTACTTCTCATACTTACTCCAGAAGTGGGACAAGTTTAAGCTGCCCTTAGCCTTCCTGCATTAAAGCAGCATCTCCTAATTCTGTGATGGCGAACCTATGGCATGCATGCCGGAAGTGGCATGCAGAGCCATTTCTGCCGGCACGTGAGAGGTCGCCCAGAAGAGCTGGGTGCTGGCATGTGAGTGCACGTGTGCAAGCGCATACACAATTTTCAGCACAGGAGCCCAAAAAGGTTAGCCGCCACTGTCCTAATTCAACACTATGCAGGTGGGGCAGCCTTCAGGTGTATATAAAATTGGCTGAACTTTTGTCACTCATCTCCTTGGAGAAAAGTCAAGAGACGGCAGAGACTTAAAATAGGGAAGGATTGTACCAATAGGAAAGAGTATCTATTGTACAGTGGGGTCCCTTGCAGTGGTGAGATTCAAAAATTTTTACTACCGGTTCTGTGGGCGTGGCTTGATGAGCATGGTGTGGCTTGTTGGGCATAGCAGGGGAAGGATAATGTAAAATCCCCATTCCATCCCCACCCCAACTGACCTGCTTTCCAACTCCAATCTCCTGTGCAGGGCAACCAAAGGAGACCCAGCCGATCAGCTGGGACTTGGGAGGCGGAGAATAGATGGGGGCGGGGCCAGTCAGAGGTGATATTTGCCGGTTCTCTGAACTACTCAAAATTTCCACTACCGGTTCTCCAGAACTGGTCAGAACCTGCTGAATGCCACCTCTGGTCCCTTGGTCCTCTCTCTGAGCTTGGTTGTTTGCTTGCACGCATTTCATTACCCAATTAGGTAACATCATCAGTGCGATGATGAGTGTGGGGTTTGCTTCCTGTTTATGCATACCGTGTTTCCCCGAAAATAAGACACTGTCTTATATATTTTGTGGCTCCCAAAAACACACTAGGTCTTATTTTCAGGTAGGTCTTATATATATATATTTTTAATGAAAAAAAAACACTTAACATATTCATGTAGAACAATGTACATTTATTCATGTACGAAACCACGAACAAATCGCATACCGTGTTTCCCCTAACATAAGACACTGTCTTATATTTTTTGGCTCCCAAAAACACACTAGGTCTTATTTTCGGGGTAGGTCTTATTTTCGGGATAGGTCTTATTTTTGGGGTAGGTCTTATTTTCGGGGTAGGTCTTATTTTCGGGGAAACACGGTAGTAGCTTCTCCTGCTAGTGTTGGTGGAGGTGTGGTTTTCTTAGTGATAGTTCCTTAATTAGGGTATTGTTTTGATTGTTTTGTGATTTGTTTGTTTGTTTGAATCTTTGTCTAGTGTTAACCCCTGCTTATCTTGATGTTGGCTGCTGGAGAAGTTCTGGTCTTTTTGTTTCCTTTTTAGCTTTCATTCTTTTTCTTTTGAATAGCATATAAATACCCTAATTTTAGCAATACTGATGCCCTAACAAGACCCTAATCAAGGAACTACCAAGGAGAAAACCTTACTCCACCAATACTAGCAGGATAAGGTACTATACATAAACAGGGAGCAAACCCCTTACTCACTAGCAATGATAAGGTGACCTACTCAGGTAACGAAATATCTGCAAGCAAATAAGCAAGGTCAGAGAGTCCCAGGGACTCCAGAAAAGCATTGAACGAAAACAGATTTCTTCTAACTCAGGATTGGGGACCAGAATACATACATGAGAATGGGCAGGCACACTTGTCTACCATTTGACCCCTCCCATTCCCAACATGACATCATTGGCCAAACCTTACAGGGCACAAAGCTGAACTACTGCCATCCCAGTTGCCCACCTCTGTGTCAAATAGACCCATGGAAGAGTTATGTGGCTAAAGGGTACATTGAGAGGAGGAGGGAGCAGAGTTAGTGCATCTCACACTGCCATCTTGATTTCAGAAATAGCAATAGCACTTAGCAATAGCGCTTAGATTTCTATATCACTTTACAGCCTTCTCTAAGCGGTTTACAGAGTCAGATTTCCCTCAACAATCTGGTTCCTCATTTTACCCACCTCAGAAGGACAGAAGGGCTGAGTCAACCTTGAGCCTGGTGAGATTTGAACTGCCAAATTGCAGGCAGCCAGCAGTCAGTAGAAGTAGCCTGCAGTACTGCACTCTAACCACTGCGCCACCGTGGCTCATAATGATTTGGACGAAGTGGATTTGGATGAAGTCCTTCAGATTACACCATTAGCTGTGGGAGGGTAAAAAAAAAAGTAAAAATGTCAACCACAGCCATGCAGCCAAGACCCCAACCCTTTCGTGCACGCAACCCAGAAGTGGTATTCAGCAGCTTCTCACCAGTTCTGGAAAACCGGTAGCGGAAATTTTAAGTAGTTCAGAGAACTGGCAAATCCCACCTCTGACTGGAAATTCTACAGTATTCTTCCACTGCCACGCCCACCAAACCACACCCACAGTACCGATAGTAAAAAAATTTGAATCCCACCACTGATCTAACCTATATAAAAAGGGACAGGATTTTGATCAAATAATGAAGCTCCCATTTTGACTTTTTTGACCCTTCCCCCCCCGGAACAGCTATGGATCCTTTTTGTTTAAAAAAAAAAAGATCAGTTTGTCAGATAAGCAAAGAAACAGAAGAAAATGAACTCCATCACTTCATACAAGTGTCCCATAAAGAGGGAAATGGACTAAGGGTGACAATGAAGTTTTTTGTGAAGTCTTACCTCCCTAGTGGAGAACAGAAGCAAATGGCAGGGTAAGGAGAAAGAAGAGCTGGGAGAATCAACCCCTTTCATATCCTATTTCCTAAAAGAAGGAGAGGCAAACAGTTTTTGCAGACAGGACTCCCAGCTGAGTAGAAGCCAGAGGTGGTTGCTGGGAGCTGTAGTCTCAGTCCCCCTGAAGAGCTACAGGTTGGGGAAAAGCTGGTCCTCAGCATCCTTTCAGCCACAACACTAAAGCAGGGATGTGCAACTTTGGCAATTTTTTTAAAAATTCATATTTATATGCCGCCCTTCTCCAGAGACTCAGGGTGGCTTACAATTTTTGGAGCACAACCCAATGCGCTCAGCAATAGCCTTCATTCCATTGTATATGCCTGCTTATTACTAAGTGGCATTTTTACAAAGTCAGCTTATTGTCCCCAACAATCTTAGGTCCTCAATTTACCTACCCGGGAGGATGGAAGGCTGAGTCAACCTTGAGCCTGGTGGGATTCGAGCCTGCACTGATTGCAGGCAGCTGGAACTTAAGTGCATTTAACAGCCTGCACCACCAAAGGCTCTTTTGTTAAGACTTCAACTCCCAGAATTCCCCAGTCAGCCATGCCAGCACAAGTCTTAAAGTTGCCAAGGTTGGACACTCTGCTGTAAAGAGTATTGAGCTATGAGCAAAACTATTCAGGGTCTGGAGCAAATCCCTCCCCCATTATTCATCCTTAGAAGGTGCTTGAGGTTGTCATTTTATTTTATTCATTTTTTTAACCATATGAGCGGTTTTTTAAAAAAATTCCCACCACCGCCTGAAAGGATCCCAAAGGTGCTTTTTCAGGAGGCAACTGGACTTCCTCGTTTTTTACTGTTGAAGACAGAAAACTTCTCATCCAAGAAGCTTCTTCAGCTCTGACAGGATGGTGGGGAATGGAAGGATTTATATTCCTTGCAGGCAGCTGGTCATTTGCATCCTTTTAGAGGGTCGTTGAGGCCACTTGGACGTTTATCTGTGTCCTCAGGGTCACCTGAGTAAGTGCTCCTGGTTCCTGTAGTCTCAATTTTCCCTCTGGAAAGCCATTCCTACTCCCACACCATCCCAAATTGTATAGCTAAAAGTCTGTAGAGATTCTCAGTCATCCAGGCCATGGTTGTCTCAAAGATGCTTTTTTTTCAGGAGGCAACTGGACTTTATTTTTTCTTTGAAGTCATTTCGCTTCTCATTCAGGAAGCTTCTTCAGCTCTGACGGGTTAGCACCTTTAGGACAAGCATGACCTGGATGACTAAGGATCTCTACAGAGGGCCCCGAAAGTGCAGAGCTCATCGGCATCCAGGAAGCCAAAACTGGCATGAAGCAATCCGATGGGTCCTTGGTGCTCTCTGAGCCTGGTGGTTTCCTTGCAGAGGAAGGTCTCATTTCCCAAAACTAGGCAACATCGCCCAACTGATGTGTCCTTTAAGTGACACGGTGTTACCTAAGTTTGAGTAATGGAACGCCTGCAAGGAAACCACCCAAGCTCAGAGAGCACCCTGAGCTACAAATATTCTCCTTTCACAAGGAAATCTTTTCCACCCCCAGGCTCACGGGTGAATCCTTCCACGCGCTCCACAGCGCGAGACAATTGCCGGACGGAGACAGACAGACAGACACACACACACACCCTCTGCCAACTAGCAATAGGGCTGCTGGGGAACTAGGGGCGGGGAGGGGGGACAACTCAAAAAGACAGCGTCTTCTCCCTTTGGCTTTTTGTGCATATGCGTGCACGCGTACCCGCTAGCAAGCAAGCAAGCAAGCCAACCCTGCTCGCCTCTCCGCCCCTTCTTTTGCCCCGTGCAGACGCGGAGGAAAAGGCGCTGGCTCTCAGCAGCTGGGTCAGGCGTGAGCGCCTCCTTCTAGGTCAACAGACAGCTGGAGGGTTGCTAGGCAACCGGCCCCTGCTCTTCCCCCTCCCTCCCCCCGCCCCCCCAACAGCCCGCCTGCAGCCACGGCAGCCTCCTCGCAGCGCCTTGCAGAGGCGCGGTCACGAAGGAGGAAATCGGCCTGCACCGCCACCCCAAGGAAGCAATTTCAAAGAAGCCCCTGGGAAGCCCCTGCCCAGAAGAATGAACTATTTTGGGAAATATTAAAAAAGGTAGGATAAAATATTTCCCCTAAATGAGAAATGGGAAAAATCTTGAGGCAGAAGCCAGCCCCAGTTTCCCTGCCCCAAGCAGAAACTGAGGAGGCCAGTTTTTGAAAATGCAGATTTGGTCATCCATTCAGAAAGACTGGGTCAGACAGAGACTCCAGATAACCAATACAATTAGGCAAGCGAAAGATTGACAAGATTAGCTCAGACAAATATCTAGGATTTGCATTTCGTCTTTTGGCTATAGAGCCAGCCATGACCCCTACATGACCCCTGTAGGAATCCAGGAGGTATAAAAACCCACCCACTCTCAACTCCATTTGATCAACTGCCCCCGAACCACAAACCCTGGTGGTTCTGTTCACCAATAAATGGACCTTCTTTCCAATCAGCCTCCAGCCTCCATTTTGTTTCCAGCGCTTCTCTCCCACTTTGGAACTGGACCCAGATATTCCTTCCTTCCAATGGGGATGGGGCACAGGTATCATCAGGATGGGACTTTAAGGCAGGGGTTCCCAAATACAACAGGACAAGTTGAAATAAAAGATGCAATGTCCAGGTTGGACTATCGAAAGCAAATCGTGAGTTCTAGTCCTGACTTAGCCTTAAAAGCCAACTAGGTGACTATGGGCCAATCACCAGGAGACTGAGTTCTAGTTCACCCTTAGCTAAGAAAGCCAGCTGGGTGACTTTGAACCAGTCACTCACTCTCAGCTCACAAGGTGGTGGTTATGGGGAAAACAGGCAGAGGAAGGTATATTGGATATGATCACCACCTTGATTTATTTGTAAAAATAATAAAGGCAGGATATAAACGCTGTGACTCTCATCGTGACTTTTCTGACCATGTCCTGCAGGCCTCTCAAAATGCAATGCCAAATAATGATTGCAGTGTTGGACAGACAAAGAGGTCAGTCAGTCCGCTGAATACAAATGCCAAATTAAGTAGCTGATGACAAGTCAATGCTACTATCCAATTTGATTTATTGTGCTTGCCCGATTAGGGCCAGAGACACAGAAGGACTTATGACAACCTGAAGGCTATTTCTGATTTTTTCCCCAATGCTTTAGCTTCCTTGACAACAAAACAAAACCAAGCAGCACCTTCTAATACCACTTTAAGCAGAGGTGGTATTCAGCAGGTTCTGACCAGTTCTGGTAGCAGAAATTTTGAGTAGTTCGGAGAACTGGCAAATACCCTCTCTGACTGGAGATTTTACAGTATCCTGCCATGCCCACCAAGCCACGTCCACAGAACCGGTAGTAAAAAAAAATTGAATCCCACCACTAACTTTAAGGTAAAATATTCTACCCAGTTTATACATTAATACTGCAATAAACTTGATTTGTCCAACTCTTATTCAGCCAACAGACACAAAGCGATCTCAGTGTTTAACCTTAAGTTCATCTTGTACTAATTATTAAAGAGGCTTCATTTAGACACAGGAAGGCAAAGGCAGAATTGTGATATCAACACAAAGCCAAGAGACCCCTCCTAACAAATTTTCTTAATAAACTTATTCATATATAAATCATAGTTTGATTTAGTTCTGGGGTCTCCAACCTTGGCAACTTTAAGCCTGGAGGACTTCAACTCCCAGAATTCCCCAGCCAGGAATTCTGGGAGTTGGTCCTCCAGGCTTAAAGTTGCCAAGGTTGAGACCCCTGATTTAGTTTACAGATGTTGGAAATTAAAACCCATCCCTCCTAGAAAAATGAAATATCCTAGGAAATATTAAAAGGCAGAATATTTCCCCTAAAAAGAGTAAAGTAGAAACTCAGAGAGGCAGAAAATCAGCACCCCCATCTTTGCTAATGGGCCATTAAGGCCTAGGCCAGAATATTCTACATAATAAAGACCTCTACCCATCTCACCACCTGGCACCTTGGAAGATTGCATCAGCCAGCACTCAGATGAAGCCAAGTGGTCCAGACAAAGCCTACAAAGTTAGTTAAGACCCCTACCCCTGGGAGTCTGACAGCCAATGGGATACATTTCTTACACAGGAACTGGAAACACTAAGGTGGGGCCCAACAGAGGTTATACAGCTATGGGTCTCTCAGCATCTCAGCCCTTTTCCTTCTTTCTTCACCCAGGGCATGTGATCCTGTCCACCATTAAACCATCTTTCCAAGCAGTCACCATGTTTCCAGTGTCTTTCTTCCCCACTTGGAACTGAACCCAGAAGGCTATTTCTTCCAACATAGGTAGTCCTTTTTGAGCCCAAAATTTGGGCTGTTGTTAAATGAGTCCCGTCCCCCCATTTTGCAACCTTTCGTCCCATCTGTTAAGTGAATCACTGCAGTTGTTAAGTTAGTAACATGATTGTTACATGAATCTGGCTTCCCCATAGACTTTGCTGGGCAGAAGGTCCCCAAAAGTGATCACATGACCCCAGGACACCACGAGCGTCATAAATACATATCAATTGCCAAGCAGCTGAATTTTGATCATGTGACCCTGGGATGCTGCAACAGTTGTGTGAAAAACAGTTATGAGTCACTTGGTGCTTGTTGTCACTTCGGAACGGTCAATAAACAAATGATTGTAAATCAAGGACCACCTGCAGCGTTTCCCTTATCCTCATTTTTAGTGTTGACCTGATGAGTTTAGTTCTTTTAAATTCCACACATTTTCTTAATGGACACACATTAGAATTGCTAGCAGACCACTCTAAATTGCTACAACACCTGTTTCCAAAGCAGCTGCCAAAATGCCTCTGCTACTATCATCTTTGACATTAGCAGCCCACCCACATAGACAGGATTACAACATTTCTGGTGGTGGGATAAGACCTCTATTCTCTCCCCCACAACTCCTATACCCTGCTATGCTCTTGGCTCTGAAAATCACTGTTTTAATTTTTCCCATCATGCCCCAAGTAGACCACCCAGCTTGCTAGCTGGGGAATTCTGGGAGTTGAAGTCCACCCATGCTAAAGATGCCAAGGTTCAGAAACTCTGGCTGACAAACCATGCTCAATGAGCGGTCCTTAATGGTACTACATCTACATGGAAGGAAAGAAGAAGTGGGGTACTACAAGGTTCCGTCTTAGGCCAGGTACACTTCAATATCTTCATAAATGACTTAAATGAGAGAATAGAAAGGGAATTTAACAAATTTGCGGATGATACTAAACTGGCAGGAATAGTCAACACCCTAGATTTATTTTATTTTATTTATTTAGATGATCGGCTCAAGATCCAGATGGATCTTGACAGACTTGAACACTGGGCCCCCTCTAACAAAATGAAATTCAGTGAAGGGAAAAGTAAACTTAGGCAAGAAAAACCCAAACTACACATAGAGACTGAGTGAAACCAGGCTTAATAGCAGTAACTCTGAGAGGGATCTTGGAGTTTTAGTGGACAACCAGTTAAATATGAGCCAGTAGTGTGCAGCGGCAGCCAAAAAAGTCAATGTAATCCTAAGTTGCATTAACAGAGGGATACAATCAAGATCAAGGGAGGTACTAATACCACTCTATAAAGCCTTAGTAGGACCACACCTAGAGTACCGCATCCAGTTATGGTCACCACACTATAAAAAAAGATATTGAGACTCTAGAAAGAGTGCAGAGAAGAGCAACCAAGACGATTAGGGGACTGGAGGCTAAAACATATGATAAACAGTTGCAGGAACTGGGCATGGCTAGTCTAGTAAAGAGAAGGGGAGATATGATAGCAGTCTTCCAATATTTGAGGGGCTACAACAGAGAAGAGGGGATCAAGCTATTTTCTAAAGCACCTGAAGACTAGAGGAGGAATAATGGATAAACAAGGAGGAGTTCAACCTGGAAATAAGGAGAAATTTTATGACAGTGAGAACAATCAACCAATGGAACAAAAGTTGCTTTCAGAAGTTGTGGGAGTTTCATTACTGGAGGCTTTTAAGAAGAGATTGGACTGGCATTTGTCAGAAATGGTGTAGAGTCTTCTGCTTGAGTGGGGGGTTGGACTAGATGACCTACAAAGGTCCCTTCCAACTCTTAATCTGTATCTGTATCTGTACCCTTGAAGAAATTTACAATGGCAGCTTACAAGAGCCTGCTGCTGCTGAACAGCCAATCGTTCCCAATAGTCAGTGTAGATTGGCAGACACTCACTGAAACTGTCTGCTAAGTAAGAACTGGTTCAAGGGCTCAACTTCATGTTCTGCTAACACTGGCATCAAGATCCTTTCTAAAAAAGAGGTTTACATGGCATATTCTTACTGAACAGCCATTCAGACCTTTTTGCAAATTCCTTATATTCATTGGTACTGTAACTTTGTCGCTTGTATCCTTACGATTTATATTGACTGTTTCCTAGTATGATTTGATTGCTTATTGTACCCTATGACTATCATTAAGTGTTGTACCTTGTGATTCTTGTCAAATGTATCTTTTCTTTTATGTACACTGAAAGCATATGCACCAAGACAAATTCTTTGTGTGTCCAATCACACTTGACCAATAAAGTATTCTATTCTATTCTATTCTGTTCTGTTCTGTTCTGTTCTGTTCTGTTCTGTTCTAGTCTAGTCTAGTCCAGTCTATATTCTCCTCAACCTTCTATTCTATTCTATTCTATTCTATTCTATTCTATTCTATTCTATTCTATTCTATTCTATATAACTCTGCTGGAATATTGTTGGATCTGTCCTTACATCTGTGTTCAACCCTCTTGCACAAAACCACAGACCTGTCCATACAACAAACATGGTAATGAAGAAGCCAACATGGTGATGTTGGGGAATTTAAACTGGGAAAGGGATGTGTCACTGGTTCGGTCCTAAATTTGTGCACATTAGGCTTTTATTCTGCTTCTGCTAAAATGGGTTGGCAACCTTAAACACTCCAAGAGCCACAAAAATCCTAACCGGAAGCCTCTTGTTCAATTCTGGAGCTGACCGGAAGTCCGGTTCCCCCACCATAGAGTCTCCTTCCTGGTGCGTCATGCTTCTCCCCACCAACCAGAAGTTCCTCTCAAAATTATGGTGCCGACTGTCAACAGGGAGCCACAGCAGAGGGATGAAAGAGCCACACGAGGCTCCAGAGCTGCAGGTTGCCAACTTCTGTGCTAAGACATGCTTCTTCATCACCATGTTCTCTACTGTTTAATTAGCTTGAAAAGGGAAGGCACCATTTTCCTAATGCCGTTTTGCAAACTCTGATGGAATACTCCTGGGTCTTGCTGACTGCCTCCCCTTGTCACCAGCACCGCTGTTCCTATTCATCAGTTACAAATATGGGTTAGTCCTTGACTTATGACTAACTGCAATCAAAAGTTACGACAGCCTCCAAAAAAGGTGCTTTATAACCTGCACTCACATTTATACCCTCACACCTCCCCCCACAGTCATGTGATCACAATTTGGGTGTTTAGTAACCACAGCATCCTGCAGTCACATGATTGGGATTTGCTAACAGGTCAAAGGCTAGCAGTATTTGGAAATGGAAAGGAACTTGAAAAGAGTTCAGTCAATTTCCTCTGCTTCCTCCAGGGACCGCAAAACCTGTGTCCACAACAACTCTGCCCACAGGTCTAGGGCTCTGTGTGTGTGTGTGTGTATGTGTGTGAGAGAGGGGGGAGGGAGGGAGAGGGAGAGGGAGAGGGAGGGAGAGCCCAAAGATGCTTTTTCAAAAGGCAACTGAAGTTTCTTGGTTTATTTCCCCTTGAAAACATTTTGCTTCTCATCCAAGAAGCTTCTTCAGTTCAGTTGCCTTTTAAAAAGCATCTTTGGGACAGTCGATTGAGAGACTCCATAAAGAGAGACAGAGGTCTTTCCCATTTGCTCCCACCCAGCCCCCGCACTCCCAACCCTATTCTACCCACTGACCTTTCAGCTGGGCTATTTTGGCCACAGATCTAGCAGCCTTCTAGCAGAATGGCTGTGTTCAAAAACACCGTTTTTGAAAAACTTGAAAAAAAACCACTCCTTTACCCTTAAACTATCCCCTGTTGACCTCACCCCATTCCTAAGAGCTCTGTAAGGGGCGTGCATAAGTGCATCATCGTGCCTCCTGTCCCTGTCCTGTTGTCCCCATTTATTCGTACCTATTTCCTGTATTCATACTCATGAATTTATACTTATACCTATTATCTTGTAAGCGATTGACAAATCAAATAAATAAAAAATAAATATTAAAAAAAACAGCCTAAGAGGCTGCAACACAAGTGACTCAAGATTGCTTGGGGCTGCATGTGTCCTGCCCATCAGGCACACTGCATTTTTTCTTTAGTCTGAGCAACCAGGGGGGTGAAAAAGGGCCTTTTTACTGAAAGAAGTGCCAAGAGGAACAAGATGCACTCCTCCACATTTTCCAAATCATCCCCCCACCCCGTGGAGTCCAGATCTCATCTTGTCCAAAGACAGCCATGCAATCCAATTCAAGAAGAAGACTCCTCAGCAAACTTGCTCCTGCTCCCTTTTTATCTTCCCTTCCCTCCTGCTTGCTCAAGTGATATTCTCCTGCTCTCCACTCCTCCCTTCTCCAAAATGCCCCTGCCAAGGCCAGGAGCTTTTTCATTCTCCCCACTGCCAGCCAGGCTAATGCTGAGAAAATAAGAGAGGCGGCCTCTTTAAATCCAACCCAGCTAGGTCACGGCGGTTTGGCAGGTGGCTGGGGCTTTCTGATCTCTTTCCAGGTTCATTGTTGGGTTTGGCCATGATCGCAGGAGAAGGGAGGCCAGGGGGAAATTGGGAGGGTCACGCTTTTGTGTCTGTGTGTGCGTGCATGCACGCTCACTCTCGGCAAACATCTACAAGTATTCTTTTCCTGAAACGAGAGAGGAGAGAGAGAGAGAGAGAAGGGGAAAAGGCAATGGAGAGAACGATGGTGAGGCAGGAAGGCTGGGGAGCTGGCTTTGGCAGAGGAAATTACACAGAAACCTCCCGAAGGAAAGAGCTTTTGCAGCAAAAGCCACGTTCCCCCTCCCTTCACCGTTTCCTCTCTCTCCCCCCTCCCATTCCTCCTAGCGCTCTCCTTTCACTATACAGATGGCTCTCAAGCCTCTCATATTTGCTCTCAACCCCCCCTTCCCCAGTCCATCAGTATGCATTATGTGTTTCGCCCCCCTCTCCATGGCAACCTTCCTTCTTCTTTCCTTCCCAGCCCCCAGCCTTGCAAAAAGCACTTAGTAGCAATACCCGTGACCCCGTGGATATTTGCTAACCTCTTCCCACCACCCACAGGTAGCTGTCTTGTATCCCTCCTCCCTCCTCACTTAAGCCCGCTTGCCTGCAAGTCCCTCTCCTTCTCTCCCTCCATCCTTCCTTCCTTCCCTCTTTCCCTCCCTCCCTAGGACGCCACAGGGCTGCCTTTTGATTCCTGGAACTCACACGCCAGGCTGTGTTTACGGCATTGGCGCTTTCCCCATCCGTCTCTCTTAACCTGTCTGCAGCTTAGAGCCAATGGTGCTGCTGCCTCCCACTCTTTTTCCTCCTCCTCCTCCTCCTCCTCCTCCTCACCTTGGTCAGCTGGTGCACAATCTAATCTCAGCCATCTATCACACTCCCAGTCAGGACCTGTGGCCTCCAGGTGTTCAAGGACCCACTCCCTTGCTGGAGCTCGGGGGTGGGTGGAATGGGAAGGAAGGGTGCCTCTACTCCCTCCAAAATGAAAGGCTAGCAAAAGGGGCCATCCCGCTGGGATGAAATAACTGTGATTCATGCACCCTTGCCTGAAGCCAGGGCATAGCGGTAGCCAGAAGAGTAGCACACGGAGGGTGGCGTTCTCATGCCTAGGATGTCACATCCCTGACAAAAAGGCCAGGCTGTTTTCCCAGGGCGAGTTTGGGGAGGTGCAGCCAAGAAGACCACAAGGTTCTGTTGTTGCAGAGTTTCCCAATCTTGGCAACTTGAAGACCTGTGGACTTCAACTCCCAGAATTCCCCAGCCAGCCATGCTGGCTGGGGAATTCTGGGAGTTGAAGTCCACATATCTTTAACACTGCCAAGGTTGAGAAACATTGTTCTGATGCATCCTGGATGGGGTCGCTAAGGGAGCTTGACCTTTCACCCTCCATTTACGGTTAGAAAAGATGTGAGTGGTACTCTTGGTCAAAGTTTATAAGCTTCAGGGCGGCCATTTGCAACCAGCCATCTTAATGTTCCTTCTTCCCCGATAGTGTTTGCAAAGGGAAACCCATATCACAAAACAGATGATACCACTTCAAACTCTTAAGATGTTCTAGAGCAGGGCTGTCAAACTCCCGGCCCGTGGGCCAGATGCGTCACATGCTGGCCACACCCATGCCCATTTAGCAAAGTGGGGCAGAGGTCCTGATATGTCACATGATGCCGCCATGCAGAGGTGGTATTCAGCAGGTTCTGACCAGTTCTGGAGAACTGGTAGTGGACATTTTGAATAGTTCAGAGAACCGGCAAATCCCACCTCTGACTGGCCCTGCCCCATCTATTCTCCGCCTCCCGAGTCCCAGCTGATTGGCTGGGTCTTCTTTGGTTGCCCTGCACAGGAGAACGGAGCTGGAATGCAGGTTAGTGGGGTGGGGAGGGAATGGGGATTTTGCAGTAACATTCCCCTGCCACGCCCACCAAGCCACGCCCACAGAACGGGTAGTAAAGAAATTTGAATCCCACCACTGCTGCCATGACGTGAGTTTGACACCCATGTTCTAGAGAAAGGAGAGGGGCGGAGGTGAGAGGGTTTGAGGTGAGACGTTTGTCCTCAGCAGATCCAAGAAATAATCCCACTACTTTGGCTTCGCCTTCTCACTGACACAACCGTTTGCTTGATCCTCTGATCAGATGTCGTACAGGTAGTCCTTGACTTACAACCGTTTGTTTAATGACCATTTCAAGTTACAATGACACTGGAAAAAAAACCAATTTATGACCGTTTTTCAACCTTACGACAGTTGCAGCATCCCAACGGTCAGACACTTGGCAGCTGACTCAGTGGTAGGATTCAATTTTTTTTACTACCGGTTCTGTGGGTGTGGCTTGGTGGGCACAGTGTGTCTTGGTGGGCGTGGCATGGCTTGGTGGGTGTGGCTTGGTGGGCGTGGCAGGGGAAGGATACTGCAAAATCCCCATTCCTTCCCCACACCACTAACCTGCTTTCCAGCTCTGTTCTCCTGTGCAGGGCAACCAAAGAAGACCCAGCCGATCAGCTGGGACCCGGGAGGCGGAGAATAGATGGGGGCGGGGCCAGTCAGAGGTGGCATTTACCGGTTCTCCAAACTACTCAAAATTTCCGCTACCGGTTCTCCAGAACTGGTCAGAACCTGCTAAATATCACCTCTGAACTGACTCATATTTATGATGGTTGCAGTGTCCCAGGGGGGTCATGTGATCCCCTTTTGTGACTGTCTGACAAGCAAAGTCAGTGAGGAAGCCAGATTGAGTTAACCAAAGTGAAACTGACTTAACGGTTGCAGTGATTCACTCAACCACTGTGGCAAGAAAGGTCATAAATTGCAGCAAAATAACTGTCTTGCTTAGCAACAGGAATTTTGGGCTCAATTGTGTTCATAAGTCAAGGACTACCTGTGTATTATGGTGGCTGCATCTCATGGCAGCTACCGAATCATCCCCATTTGCAGAGCACATAGGAGCAGCATAATGCTTCCTCTTTGGGTTGAAGGGCCATTTCCATTAGCATCAGGCTGGCTGGGGGATGATGGGAGGGTTATAATCCAAGATGCACAATAAGTGCCAAATGAGAGAGAGTTGCATTGGATGATGACATGGAATGTAACATACATCATATTGCTGGCAATATTTCTTTATTCCATTTTTTTTGACCTGAACTCTACACAAATCATTTAGGGATGGCAGATCTGCATTCTTATGGCTCTTCTAAAAGCCTCGGAAATGGAGGTTGGCAGAAGTTCTAATTAATTAGCTCGTCTCCTTGGATATTACTGGAATACCAACTTAGGATGGTGTATCAGATACGAGAAGTCCTTGACTCGCAAGCATTCATCCAGTAAGGATTTGAAGTTATGACAGCTCTGAGAAAAGTTACTTGCAACCATTCCTCACAGTGCCCCTGTGATCACATGATCAACATCCAGGCCCTTGGTAATCGGCATGCATTTATGAGTTATGACATCTTGGGGTCATGTGATCACCATTTGCAACTTCCTAGATGGCTTCCAACAAAGTCAATGGAGAAAGCTGGATTTGCTTAACCGCATGAGGCACCTAACAACCACAGCAAAAAATTGTCATAAAATTGGGCGTGGTTCATTTAAAAACTCCCTCACTTAGCAACAGAGGTTCCAGTCCCAATTTTGATCCTAAGGGGTTGGACTATGAGTAGATAAGCAGAAGAATGCGTAGGCCTTGCAATTTAATGACCACGCCAATCGTTAGGATTCTCTGGGCAGCTGGTTTTACACAATGCACTCAGCTAGGGTTTCTCAACCTTGGCTACTTGAAGATGGATGGACTACAACTCCCAGAATTCCCTAGCCAGCTATGGCCAACATTGAGAAACACTGCACCAAGCCACAAAATAACCAGGCATGTTTGATTTGTATAACACACTGAACCAAAAAGTAACCAACCACACATTATCATAACATGCTCCAAGAACCTAGCCCCATGATGGCAAACCTATGGCACACATGCTGGAAGTGGCACACAGAGCCATTTCTGCCGGCATGCCATGCAAGCCATCACCCGGAACAGAGCTCCTGTGCATGCGTGCACGCCTCCCGACAGCCAGTTGATTGTTGGGTATCTGCCACACATGTGCAGAGGTGCATGGGAGATGCACAGGTGCACGGTGTGTGTCATGCAAGCATGTGCAGAGATGCGTGGTGTGCAGGAGATTGCACATGCATGCACAGGGAGTGGGGCATGTGCATTGCATTATGGGTACAGGCACACATGCACATGCATGCACTTTTGGCACGTGGCCGCAAAAAGGTTGGCCATCCTAGCCCCACAGTTGGAGCATGGACTATTCTTGCTTAGTGACCACATGCAAGAGATGCCATTGCAATTGCCCCTTTGGTCTAATGTTCTTCCTTCCTTCCCCTTAAGCCTGACTCCCCAACCATACTCAACTGCTTGGTTCAGTTTCAGGGGCCTCTTGAGAGCAGCTTCAAGAAAGATAAAAACCGTTTAACTTCAAATATTGCTCTCTTATTTATTTGAATTCATTAGCCGCCCAACTCCATGGGATTCTGCCATCTTAGGCAAATCTCTTTTGTTCTTGCTGGAGATGAAGCCAGATGTAGTTTGTAGAGCAGGGAATGAGTGTCTGTGCGCACACACACACACCCCAAGCCTGGACTTTTGAAGACTCGTTGCCTAATTGCACACTTTAAAATATGAAAACCTGCATGTTTTATTCCTGCCCTTTCTAGAACAAAGCATTAAAGCAAACAGAGAGATTTGGTCTGCTCCTGCATTCTCGGGAGGAGGACTGTTTCATGCTCAGCCCCCACTTGTATAGAAGTTGGCTGAATTCATGCAACATCCTAAGTCATAAACCATAGTTTACTGCTTACAACCACTGAATCTGCATGACCAGCCAAGCCCGAACGAAAGGCTGTTCCCAGACTTTTAAGTGCAGCCTGCTCACCCATCCCTTCCAGTACTGAACTTATTAACAAGCCATCTAGGTAATCTCCTCTTTGCTTGTTGAAAGCACAAGCGACAGAAGTAGTCGATTAAAGCCCTGGGTTGCTTTGATTGACTCCAGCCCACCTCCCTCCTCTGGGGGAAATGTGCATTCCGTTGAAAAACTCCATGGGATTTTCATTTTGGAGCCAACAGACTTAGGATCAAGCTGAAACCCGGCATGCATCATTTGAAGCTGCACTGCTAAATCATCTCCCCCTCCTAATTTGACAAGAAGCTAGAACTCAGCTGGCGGGGCATATTTCAGTCTCCCCAAACCAGGTCCACTGCACCCCCTCCCATTCCCCCTTGGAAAAAAAAGGCAGCGGTTTGACAGCTCAGCCCACCATCTTTCCCACATTCAGCTGCCGTCGGCCTGCAGCGCATCCATCACCTCGTCTTAGCTTTGCCATGGCAACAGGCATCTCAAATGGGCCCAGTTTTCCTCCAGTCCCATTTGTCAATAACACATCAGCTTGTTTTTCCTTTGGGGGTTTGCAAAGCCTGACACCTTCACACCCCCTCATCAAACACAGACAGCAGCGCTTATAATCCTGGAGCAGCCTTCAGCCTCTCCGATGGTCCGGTTGAAAGACTGACATACGCGGGAGAGAGAACTCCAAAACTTCTAATCTGAGAGGTCAGGGGGTCTCCAGTAATCCCATGATGCATTTTTAAGAAGAGGTGGATTCTGGGTTTTGCAAGGATGAAAAAAAAGCCCACTTGGAAGCTTCATTTGACTTCCAGGCTGAAGTGAGGGTGAACAATGCGTGGTTCCCAGAACCTCCAGAATTAATTTTCAGTCGATTGTTTTTGGGGGAGTATAGCAAGAGGCCTTTAACACATTTTCTACAAGGCTTTTGACACTATACACACTTATTTTGCATTAAAATAGGCTCAGATTTTTTAATACATCCCCTCTTTTCTAGCATCCTTGCTTCTTACTTATTCCTCCCTATTATAAATCATCAATCTCAGGAATTGGTAGTCTATCAATTTAATTGCAACACAACCCTCCCCCCCCAAAAAAAACCCAACTAGGCCAAATATTTAACTCTACACTTTCTAAGGATCACCCAGCCACATCCTTTTACAGGCCGTGGAGGGAAAAAATTAAACACACAGCTTGCAAAGCCAAAAAGCTGCCATGCACTCCTCCTTTGCAAGTGAAACGGAGTCTAATCAGCTGACAGTCATGATCCCAAAGCTTTCACTCACAGAGCAGGTAGCAAATCAGGCACCACAAGCTGGTGGAGACCAAGGACAATTGCCTGGATTGAAGGAAACTGAAGAGCCACCTACATCGAGCAGAGAGAAGGAAACACACACTCTTTGTTTCCAGGCTCAGCTATTGAGGGAAACTAAATCAGAAATGGTATCAGCCCCGTCAATTCCCTAGAAAAAGGTATTTAAGCAGCAAATGTCAAGCATCTGCCTAAACACAGCTAAAGCTAGTTAACCTTAATCAGGTCACTGGATGATCTCAGAGCCACAGCCCTCTGTAGACTTTTACAGACTTTTACTCCCACTCTCTCTTGCCTCTTGATTGTCTACTCCACAAGGCTTTTTCTTCCAAGGATGTGTGAAGCACATCTTTTTCTCTTAATCAGTCAGGAGCTGGAGATGTGAGCTCTCAGGTCCTAACTTTCCTCTTTTCCATGTTCTTGCCTTGAATCCTTTGTTTTATTGCAGCATTCCCAAACCTTTCTGGGTTGGCGGTGAGGAGGGAACATGGGATGGTTTTGTGTGAGAGGCCAGAGGCGCAAATTGATAATAAATTTTAACTATCTTCAACCAATGCTTGTTAAGTGTACAAGATTTCAGTAGTGATTGTTATGTGTGTGAGGTTATCCGCTTGCCACTTCAGGTGGTTTTATTAATGAAATGGTCAATGATGAATTAAGAATTCTGGTTAGTCTTGGACAAATCAATGTGTCAGTTTCAACTTTTCTCTATTTTCCCTTTTTTTATCCAGTTTTGGTCATTTTTGCCTCCTAGCAAATAAGTCTGCAGAAAAACGCTTATGCATTTTAGAGCAACTGTCTCCTAAAGTGTCCTGTTTTGGCATGCAAGGTTGGTTAATATGCATGTATTTACAAGCCATTTTCCCTTACATAATGGAAGTTTACTATGTTATTTTCACTAATCTCCACATTTTCTGTTTAAACTTTTTCCCCTAACAGGCAATTTTTGTACACGCTGAAGGTTGTTTTGCAAACTCTGGAAATTGCATCTCACTTTACACATGCTTTGGGGAAATACTGATTAGTTAGTTTTGCATTAAAATGCAAAACAGGCCATTTTCTTCCCTAACCTCTGATCCTATAGCAAAGGATAAGGTGAAATTCTGTTTTCAGTTTTGCTTCAGGTTGTAATCTGAAAACAAATAATCAGTTAAAGTAACTGCAGAGGTTTTTTTTAATCCCAAAACAAGGGACTAACAATGTATGCCTATGCATGCCTGTTTTGAAGTAAACTCTACTGAATTCAAAGGCAAACTTTGGAGGGGGAGGAGGAGTAGATTATGAATTTTAACATTAGTTCCTGGGCTATGCCCTTGTACAACTGTGCCTTTACATCTTGGCTAGACCTGTATACTTGGTTGCTTACTTTGTGTGTTTGAGGAACCCAGTGTCTGTGGTTGATTTGATTGATTTCGTGCCACCAATCATTGTCAACTCTTTGTCATCACAAAGAGTTTCTCCATGACGATCTGTCACTAATTTGGTACTTCGGCTCTTCCAGTGGTTTCAACTTCATCTCTGTAACTGAGTTCATTCACCTTGCTGCTGGTACTCCTCATCTTCTTCTTCTGCCTTCCACTTTCCCTGAATTAGAGCTTCCTCCAGAGAACTAGGTCTTCACATCAAGTGTCTGAGGTGGGATAATTTGAGCCTGGTCCTTCGTGCCCCAAGTGAGAAGTCTGGGTTGTTGTGTTCAATTATTAGATTTGTTTAATGATTAGGCTTGTTTTTTCTTGGCTGTCCATGGTATTCTCAGGAGTCTTCTCCAACACCAAAGTTCAAACACATCAATACTCTTCCTAGCTTGCTTCTTCAAAGCCCAAAACTTCCATTTCCATAGGCGAGGGTCATGGGGAATAGCATAGTTTGCACAATTCTCATCTTTGTAGTTATCTATACGCTGCGGCATTGGAAGGTCTATTCGAAGACGGATAAAGGAGACTGTTTTTAAGAAAACAACTGAGCTCGGAAAGCATTAAGGAACCCCTCAGTTTCTAAGACCTTCATGGCTGCCCTAGTTCAGCATTTCTGAAACCCCAGGAGATTGGGGCAGTTCAGGAAACCACAGGCAGACTAACCATGGCTTTCAGAATTATAATTTAATTTAATTTAATGTTTGGACTTGTATGCCGCCCTATCTCCCGAAGGATTCAGGGCGGCTCACATCATAAAAATTATACAATACAAAATTTATAATTACTAAAAATTGAATTAAACCCAAGCCAAACAAAATCTAAAACAGATAAAACTGGATATAAAAACAAATTTTAAAACCCCAACCCACCTCAGTCCAGGGCGGCCTGTTGGAACAACCACGTCTTCAGGTCGCGATGGAAGGAACAGAGGTCAGGGGCCAACTGGAGCCCCAAGGGCAACTGATTCCACAGGGTGGGTGCTCCCACAGAGAAGGCCCTACCCCTGGGGGTCGCCAGCCGACACTGTCTAGCCGATGGCACCCCAAGGAGGCCCTGCCTATGAGACTAGTTTATGTGGCTCATCCTAGTTGGGAGCAACTCAAGTTTTCAAGCTTCTTTTCTTCTTCCAGAGAAAGGGGCAACCGCCCACCCCAAAATATCTGTGATAACTGACAGGGACCAGATCAAAGCTCATTGAACCTTTAAGATAATTAATGCAAGATCTGAGAGAAGGCAGACTAACCTCTGCTGAAATACCTCCCAGACAGAAGACAACCCCTACCCACAAGAAGCAGTCAATGCCCCCTTCAAACAACTGTTTCCACTAGGAGCTTTCTTCTAAAATTTAGCCCATATCTGCTTCCTGCAATTTCCATTTTAGATCCTAATCTTACCCCCTGATCCAACAGAGTAGAACTCAGCTTTATCTTGAGGCCTTTGGATATTTATTGTGCTCATGTTTCCCTTTAGCTTTCTCCAGGCAGAACGTATCTTGCTTTTTCAACCACTCCTCAGATAATCTGCTTTCCAAACTCTTTACCACCCTTGTCTCCTTCCCCTCCTGCAGACAATCTCCTTTATTGCTTCTTGCTCTCAAGACTTCCCCCTCCGCCACTACACCAGACTTATTTTTGGTGCCTTTTTCCCTTCAGGTTTCTTTTGGGGGGGGCTGGGGGTGAGACACAGCGTAAGTTCTGGCAACAGCTGTAGGGAAGGAAGTTGTGGGAGGAAGTTGAAAAGTAGCCTGAGGCCTTGTGCAGCCTATATGAGAGCCAGCGTTTCAAAATGGCCTCTGCACAAGTCAGATATTAGGTGCATTCATCTATAATTCCTGCACTTCTCCATCCCGCAGTGAGTGGTTCCATTGGAAACCGGTTCCTCCAGACTCAAGAACAGCAGGGGTGTCTGTGTATGTCCTCTGACAGGGCTGTTATTAGTATTGTTGTTGTTGCTGTTAATCTTTAGTGAGATTCACAGCCTTTGGGGCTGGTTGGTAGCTCAACAGCTCGAGTCCTAATCAAGGACCTAGGAACTATTATTATTATTTGACACAAAAAATGACAGTGTACACAGCAAACGAGATAACCATGCTGAGTTTCATATCACAAATCACTAGTCGAACACTTCTCAAGTGTTTAGGACTGCATGATGTATTGGCGGATTATGCGAGCAGATCCCAGTTAAGGTGGCCTTCTGCAGCTGACCAATTGTGATTTTGTCAGCCCCAATTGTTTTTAAGTGCTTGCCTTCATCTTTACGCACAGCATCCAGTGTGCCGAGTACCACTGGAACCACCTGCACTGGTTTATGCCAGAATCTCTGCAGTTCGATTTTCAAGTCCTGATATCTGGTGATTTTTTCAAGTTGTTTCTCGTCGATTCTGCTGTCACCAGGTATGGCAATGTCGACGATCCACACTTTTTTCTTCTCCACAATTGTGACATCCGGGGTATTGTATTCCAAAACTTTGTCAGTCTGTATTCGGAAGTACAACAGTAGTTTTGCATGCTCATTTTTGACCACTTTCTCAGACTTATGATCCCACCAGTTCTTTGCTACAGATGGTAGTTGTGACACAAGTTCCAGTGGACCATCTGAGCGACTGTGTTGTAACGTTGTTTGTAGTCAGTCTGAGTGATTGTCTTGCAACAGCTCAGTATGTGATCAATGGTTTTGTCCGCTTCTTTGCAGAGTCTGCATTTGGCATCATCAGCAGATTTTTCTATTCTGGGTTTGATTGCATTAGTTCTGATGGCTTGTTCTTGGGCTGCAAGAATCAGGCCTTCTGTTTCTTTCTTTAGTGTTCCGTTGGTCAGCTATAACCAGGTCTTTTCCTTATCTACTTTTCCTTGCATCTTTTCAAGGAACTGTCCATGCAGTAGTAGTAGTAGTAGTAGTAGTAGTAGTAGTTGTTGTTGTTGTTAGATTTTATTCATAAGCATTTTTGAATACAGCGTTTTGTCCGGGTATATTATTTACAAAAAAGTAAAAAAAAACATAGCTAATACTGTAAAAAATACTGTCCCTTTTACTAACACATAAATCAACAGCTCTAATAATGCCATGATAGTTCCCATACAGCACAATTCCCATTCTTGTGTTTAACTCACTTATATTTTTGGTACTTATAGCGATTATAGTTATACACCATCCCTGTTTTTAAGAGAAACATTCATAGTTTTTCTTCCTCTAACTTCTACTCCTTATTTTAACCACTCATAAAATCTATTCCATATCAAATAGTATTCTTTTTCTTTTATTTTTAAAATTCATCTGTCCATCTCAGCACATTCTAGGATTTTCCTGATTACCTCCTCATCTGATGGGGTATTCTCATTTTTCCAGAATTTGGCATAGCTAATCCTTGCTGCAAAAAAAATCCTCTGACAGGGCTGTTAATGAAGTTGAGTAACGGGGATACTGGTAGTCCTCGACTTACAACCACAATTGGGATCAAAATTTATGTCGCTAAGCAAGCTGGTAGTCAAGTCAGCAGCCCGATTTTATGACCTTGCCACAGTTGTGAAACAAATCACTGCAGTGATCACATGGCCGTTAAGCAAATCCAGCTTCCCCCATTGACTATGCTTGTCAGAAGCTGGCTGGGAAGGTCACAAATGGTGATCACGTGATCCTGAGATGCTGCAACCCTCATAAATACATGCCGGTTGCCTGAATTTTCCTCACATGACATGCTATGATGATTGTTAAATACAACTCCTGCTTTTTCAGTGACACTAAAACTTTGGTCACTAAGCAAATAGTTGCTAAATTGAGGACTACCTGTTCTGTCCTCTTACAGACACAAATCAGGAATGAGAGAGGCTCTTAAGTTGAAAGCAAGTGGTGCCACTTTTTGTGTCTGTATTTGTGTCTGATTTGTGTCTGATTTGTGTCTGTAAGAGGACAGAACAGGTAGTCCTCAACAGAACAGATAGTTCTGGAGAATTGGTAGCGGAAATTTTGAGTAGTTCAGAGAACCAGCAAATACCCACTCTGACTGGCCCCGCCCCCATCTATTCTCTGCCTCCCGAGTCCCAGCTGATTGGCTGGGTCTTCCTTTGTTGCCCTGCACAGGAGAACGGAGCTGGAAAACAGGTTAGTGGGGTGGGGAGGGAATGGGGATTCTGCAGTATCCTTCCCTTGCCACACCCACCAGCCAT
The DNA here is from genome assembly GCA_009733165.1 of Naja naja. Classification (NCBI taxonomy): domain Eukaryota; kingdom Metazoa; phylum Chordata; class Lepidosauria; order Squamata; family Elapidae; genus Naja; species Naja naja. The sequence goes on from CM019160.1 coordinate 12,194,398, forward strand.
GCCATGCCCACCAAGCCATGCCTACAGAACCGGTAGTAAGATTTTTTGAATCCCACCACCGAGTGGCACCTTCATGTCGAACGTCAGTGAAGCAAAAGCAGGCCTCACTCAGAAGGGACAGCTCCTAAATGCATCAGGGCTGGCTTCCTGGATTTGGAAGCCAGTAAAATAAATACACTTTTAGTATGTAATCCATTTTCAACAATAGGAGAATTAGGCTAGTGTTTAATATGGACTCCTGACCTTACCAAGATCCTGTATGCCCAGCCTGTGTGCTGATCTCACAGCAACCCAACAGATTTAAAAAAGATATCCCATTGTTCAGGGCCTACACTTGCAGACTCTGCACCTAATTCAGATCAGGAGTTCAGAAAAGCAACTAGGCATATAATAGCAGAGGAGTAAAATACCTGCTTAGTTATGATTTCCAGCATTAGGTAAAGGTAAAGGTTCCCCTCGCACATATGTGCTAGTCGTTTCCAGCTCTAGGGGGCGGTGCTCATCTCTGTTACAAAGCCAAAGAGGCAGCGCTGTCCAAAGATGTGTCCGTGATCATGTGGTCAGCATGACTAAACGCCGAAGGCGCATCAAATGCTGTTACCTTCCCACCAAAGGGGTCCCTATTTTTCTACTTGCATTTTTTACATGCTTTCAAACTGCTAGGTTGGCAGAAGCTGGGACAAGGGACGGGAGCTCACTCCGTTATGGAGTGAGCTAGGGATTCGAACTGCTGAACCGCCGACCTTTCTGATCGACAAGCTCAGCATCTTAGCCACTGAGCCACTGCTTCCCTTTTTTCCAGCATTGGGGCATCCAAATACTGTTTATGTGCTTTTTTTTCTTGTTTTCCATGCCTCATTTAGAAAGAAATATGAAAGGTGCCAAATTTCACAGGTAGACTTTACAGAGGGCCATGTGCTTAAAGACTAAGACCCTAATTCAACACTGAATAAATGCAGAAGTATTAGGAAGGCGATGAGTCCAACCCCCCCGATTTAAGAAGTAAACATTCATCACTACCATCATTCCCCCGTCTCCCCTGCCTGCTAGGCCGAGTTTGAATTCCCCACCTTCAGATTATTCTTACTGGCCCAATTTATGAAGAAATCTGCAAAGTTTGGCAAGGTCTTATTTTTAAAACCATCAAGGCAGCATTCTCACCCCTCCCTACGCTGGTATGCACACCGAGGGAGAGGTGGCTGGATTTAAACAAGCATGCCAGGCCTTGCAACATAACTTGGGAAAGTTTTTCTAGTTGGCTTGGCACAGCCCTGTGACCCTTCCTGCACAGTGATCAGGGGAGGGGAGGGGGGGAGAAACAAGCACCCCTCCCACCCTTTGAAGAATGCCGTACCCAGGGAGTTAGCTCTGCATTCATTACTGAGCCTTCCACTTTCTACAAATCCCCACCTACACCCTCTTAGCGCCGAGTTTATACAGCATGACAAGAAGCCTGTGGTAACTCCTCTGCGATTATGGCTTATGGCGCATATTCCCCCGTGGAGTTCTGCTGAAGCCTGAGTGTTGTTGTTGTTTTTTCCCCCAGAGGCCCCCATTCTATTTTTGAGGCTGGAAATTGAAAGAAGGAAGCTTGTCCTCTGTGCAACATGCCAGATCTATCGCCCTTCACTGCCTACCCCAATATCAGCAGCCGGCCATATTTTATGTCCACCCCAATGCTATCAGGTCCCCTGAATTAGAGAGGACTGCCCTTGGCCCCCACCCCCACCCCCACCCTGGGATTTGTGACACTTGACTTAAATAGGCCAGGGCACAGGTGGCCTTTGGAAATTCTCCACCAGATATGTGGGCAATGGAGCTGGACGAATAATTTCTGCTCTGTGTATGGTTTGCCAATTGCACAGTGGCAGATAGGACAGCGATCTAGAGCATTAAGGTCATTCCCCAGAAGATCATTGGTTGCCCTCTCCCCCAGTGGTGGGATTCAATTTTTTTTACTACCGGTTCTGTGGGTGTGGCTTGGTAGGCATGGTAGGAGAAGTGTACTGTAAAAACTCCAATCAGGGGTAGTGTTTGCCGGTTCTCCAAACTATCAAAATCTCTGCTACCGGTTTGCCAGAACTGGTCAGAACCTGCTGAATACCACCTCTGCTCTCCCCTCTTTGGAAGAGCTTTACAGCTTCCGCTGCTTTAAGAAAGTTCAAAACATTCTCAAAGATCCATCTCATCCTGGGCACCCCTTTTTTGAACTATTACCCTCTGGCAGACGGTACAGGATAATAAAAACAAGGACAAACAGGCTGAAAAACAGCTTCTATCCCAGGGCAGTAACTCTATTGAATTCTACTGCATAGTGCAATACGAATGCCATATCAGGGGTTTTCAATTCAATGTATAGAATGTGAAGGATGTATGTTTGTGTTTATTTTTATAGTCATAATGTACACTGAAGATGGTATTTAATTTTGTTGTACGAGATGCAAAGACAATAAAGTAAACTAAACTAAACTAAACCTTGTCTCTCCAGGAGGAAGACTCCTGCCATTCCACAAGGGCAATGCTGCCCTTTCAAGGGGGGAACCATAATACTGCTAAGGGAAAAAAGCGCAATAGGAAGAATCTGTCCTGGGAGCAAAAGGAAATGTGGGAAGGCAGAGATGGCAGCCCCTCGCTTGGAACCACTTGTGAAAGATAGGACATCCCCATTCAAGGCCTCTGACTTCGGCCATCTTGTTTCTAAGTCACGGTAAGGCAGCCTCCTCAACTCGTGAGAATTCTTCTGAAATTCCTCCTTGGAAGAGTTTCTAAGGCTGTTTCTTTTTCATCATAATAGATGAGAACCAGTAGGGTGGGAAAAGGATGATTTTTTTTTCTGCCTGGCACTCAGGACTACAAAGGGAGCCAGCTCACGCAGAAACAGGCAGGCATTTGGAAACAGCCCAATGAAAGAGACGGTTCTGTTGCGGCAGCTTTAAGGAACCTTCGAAATCCTTTCAGGGGAAGTGATCTGCCTTAATCAATGATTCAAGCAAGAAAAGAGATGAAGACAGAGATTTAGAGAATGAGAGCAAACCGTGGACACCGCTGCACTTTTTTTTTTTACAAAGGCCTGTAAGATCATCAGTATCGTCAGATGACAAAGAGCCTTGGTCCTGATGTAGACAAAGACCTGTCCAAATGCTCGCAAAAGACAAGCCGACATGCAGCTCAGCACGTTTGGGCTGCAGTGCTCTGCATCACCACTAGAGGGCAGCAACAGGAGGCAGATATCTACCTTTACTGACATCTATAACAGAGGTGGTATTCAGCAGGTTCTGACCAGTTCTGGAGAACCTGTAGCGGAAATTTTGAGTAGTTCAGAGAACCGGCAAATCCCACCTCTGACTGGTCCCGCCCCCATCTATTCTCCGCCTCCCGAGTCCCAGCTGATCGGCTGGGTCTCCTTTGGTTGCCCTGCACAGGACAATGGAGCTGGAAAGCAGGTTAGTGGAGTGGGGAGGGAATGGGGATTTTGCAGTATCCTTCCCCTGCCACGCCACGCCACGCCACGCCACTCCCACCAAGCCATGCCCACAGAACCGGTAGTAAATTTTTTTGAATCCCACCACTGATCTATAGGTGGCCTAGAGTTTTGCATCCTGATATCATAGTCCTATTACTATCATTGAAAGGGTAGTGGGACAATCAGGAACATTTTCTCCCTGGGATGAAGCCTAGAAAAGCTTTTTAAAAATGTTTTAAACATTTATGCAACATTCAATGCCATAGAACACCACAGCTTAGAGCAAAGGTCTCCAAACTTGGCAACTTTAAGACTTGTGGACTTCAACTCCCAGAATTCCTGAGCTAACATGACTGGAGGAATTCTGGGAGTTGAAGTCCACAAGTCTGTGAAGTTACTAAGTTTGGGGACCCCTGGCTTAGAGGTAAGGCTTGTATTCCACTCTGGCTGGTTCTGTGTCACATTTTAGGGGGAGCTTGGGAATAAACCCAGAGGTTCCTGAAATGCAAGAAGATCAGTTGCAAACCTGGCTACTTTTTGCCCAACATCCAGAATTAAGTTTACCGGTTTTTTGCAGCATTGCATGTTGTGCCCAAAGAGACCGTTGGATGACTTTATGATTTTGGTACATTGTATAAACTTCTCCAATAGTTACCTTGATCAGTAATCGGGTTAAGCATGTTGTGTGAATATAAGCCAGGACTGAGTAATTTTTTGGAGGGGGTCAGCATAGCCTGAGGGTTAATGCCTCTAACCCCACCCACTCCCCACCACCCACGCCTGAGCGCTTTTTCTGGCTGCCAGCAGTGGGGAAGATGAAGGAATGTGAGAGTTCAGGGATGTGGAAGAATTGGGTTGCGCTGTGCACACTTAACAGCTGCCTCCTCTTCCTGGGGACGGGGAGGGGGACAGGAGTGATGGGTGACTCTCCACTTGATCTGGGAAAGCATTTTAAAGCGAATACGGGAACTGGGCTTGGCTAGTCTGGTGAAGAGAAGGACCAGGGGAGACAGGATAGCAGTCTTCCAATATTTGAGGGGCTGCCACAGAGAGGAAGGGGTCAAGCTATTTTCTAAAGCACCCGAAGGCCAGACAAGGAATAATGGATGGAAACTGAACAAGGAGAGATTTAACCTGGAAATAAGGAGAAACTTTCTGACAGCGAGAACAATCAACCCATGGAACAGAAGTTGCCTTCGGAAGTTGTGGGAGCATCATCACTTGAGACCTTCAAGAAGAGATTGGACTGCCATCTGTCAGAAATGGTGTAGGGTCTCCCGCTTGGGGGGAGGGGTGTTGGACTAGATGACCTACAAGGTCCCTTCCAACCCTGATTAACTGTTAAAGCAACACACACACACACACACACACCACCCTCCACGACACAATGCAAGGCCCCCAACTCGCTTTCTTCACGCGCCAGGAAAAAGTTGCAGCGGGGGTGGGGGGGGGGAGAAGGCTCAGCTTCGGATCCACGCCGCGTTCTCACCCCCCGCTGCTGCACCCAGAGACCCGCGTGGAGTGGAGTGGAGTGAAGCGTGGACATTTATTTGGCAGCGCCCTTGGCTTTCCCTTTGGCAGGGTAGCTCGTCCGGCAGCCGGAGGCAGCGCCGTCAAGAAGGCGGCGCTCGCTTTTGAAAGGCGGCTGGCTCCGGATGAATCTCATCCGCCCCGCCAGCCTTGAGAGGCCGAGGGAAAGAAGAAAAGGAGTGCGGGGTTGGGGTGTGGGGAGTAAACCAGCCAGCGCTTTGCTAATGGAAGGGTCGGGTGCTTTGGAGCAACCTTGGCTATTTTAAGCCTAGTGCATTCCCAGCCAGCAAAGCTGGCTGGGGAATTCTGGGAGTTGAAGTCCTCCAAGGCTTAAAGTAGCCAAGGTTGGACACCCCTGCTTTGGAGCAGGAACGTGGACGGGAAAAAGAGAGGCTCTGCTTTTCAGGGGTCGCTTGGCTTGCAAAGCAGCCCAAACCGCAGCCCCGGCCGCCCACCACGTGCCTTAAGGATGCCGCCGCGGGCTGCATTCAAACACCTGGAGGAGCTCGGCTGGTTTCCGCCTGGTTTGCGAACTCAACCGGTTTTTCATCTCCCGGCTTGCCAGATGACAAAGAGTTGGAAAGGGACCCTGTAAGGTCATCTAGTGCAACCCCCACCCCGCCCGGCCCAAGCACAGCCCAGCCAAGCCGTCTTCCCTCCCGCTTCTCCCTTCCCGAGATCATCTCTCCGCCCCCCGCCCGACCCCGCCCCCCCTTCCCCAAGCAGCATCCATTCAAACGGCTAACAGAAGCACGCGAGGCAACCTCGTCACTCAATATATAGGTTTCTTTTAATATAAAAAAGTGTCTATTAAAAATTCCTTCCTAAATACACAAAAAGACCAATTGGGGGTGCGGGAGAGGGAGTAGGAAAAGAAGAAAAGGAAGAAGAAAAAAAGGAGTGGTGGTGGTGGGAGGGGGAATTCGGGGGGGTTGGACGACGACGGACTTTTTGGGGGCCAGGGAGAGGAATCAAAGCAAGCAGCAGCGGCGGCGGCGGCTCAGATGGTGCCAATCCGGAGGATTTGAGTGTGTTCGTCTCCAAGCAACTACCAAGGCTGGTATATTTAGATGCACAAATGGACAACACAGGATGGGTTTTTTCCTTTTTTTCTCTTTTTTCTGCACGATCCACAAAGCTGTACGGAAGTTTCCAAAAACAGGAAAAGGAGGGAATAGAGAGCAGGACAAAAGGCGGTTGGGGAGGGGAAGGGGGGGGGGGAAGAGTCGCACGCATGCGTACACGCGCACGCACACACACCCTGAGCTCAGCACTGGCATAAAAGGGCGCACGCGGAGGAAGGAATACTGTACTCATTTGGGCTTACAGGTGACCAATGAGAACTCAGAAAACTTTGCTCCCCTTCCCTCCCTCCCTCTCCCCCCCCTCCCTTCCTCAACGAAAGGGTGTATTAGCTTGTCTATTTTTTTCCCTAGTTTTTTTTTTAATACAAACTCGGGTCTTTGGGTGTGTCCTGCCAAAACGAAACAAAAAACAACCCAAAACAAAATATCTTTTTAAAAACTCCCCCAAACAATAGAAAAGCAAGTGAAAACCTCAATGAAACCCATGCTGAAATTTGCACATCACAAAACCACAGCAGATGTACAGATGCAATATACAATTCACGATTTATAATAAAACATTATATACAATAAATAGGTTCTTGTTACTTTTTTTTGTCAATCTGCAAATAGATTTCTCAGTGCATATCCGACACAATTAGCTTCTCTCCTGCTTTGACTCTCTGGCCTCCTTTTTTTTCTTCTCTCCATTATTATTTTTTGTTTTGTCTTCAAAACATTTCAGATTTTGAATGTGTGTGTGTGTATGTGTGTGTGTGTGTAATGTATGGGAGTATACATCTTGATGGTGGTTGTTCCTTTGTAATTTTTCTTTTTTTACATTTTTGAAAAGTATTTACAATTGCTGGTTTTGTGCAGATAGAAAAGGCCCGTTTCCCTCAACCCTCCCTCCTTGCTTTCTGATGGAGAAAACTTGCAAGCTTCTCCCAGTCAGATCCATCCGGCATTAAGGGGGCAGAGAGGAGCAGTAACAGAGGAGTTGGAGCCACACAGCGTGTGGAGAGCGCCCCAAAAGGCGATGCAAGTCTTCTGTGATCTTGCTGGAATCTCTTGGTCGGTGGTGGTGGTGGTGGTGATGGTGATCTTCCCTGGTAGATCTCTCCTTGTCTCCCACCCCATTCCAGCAAAGAAACAGGTCATAAGGAGCCGGTCTGTTGCATGCTTATAACAAGGGTGGTGAGCAGACAGGAAATCTTCTTCCTTTGGGTAACAGAAACTGAGGACAAAAACAAAGAAAGTTTACCAAGTGAAATGGAGGCAGATGGTAGTAGCTGGAGAACAGCCTAAGGGAGGAGAAGAACCACAGCTGGATAATGCAAATAAGGGACGCAGAATAGTGGACAAATAACAAGAATGTCTTGCTTTTTTCCAAACTAGGGTTGAAATGCAAAGCGGCTTTTGATTTATTTACTTAATTTAAAACGTTTGTATAAGCTGCTCATCTTATATAAACAGCTGTGGGCGATCAAAAGATGTTATCATTAAGGGCTATGCTTCTCAACCTTGGTCTCTTGAAGATGTGTGGACTTCCAACTCCCAAGCCAGTAAGAGTTGGCATTCACACACATCTTCAAGTGGCCAAGGTTGAGAAACACACTCTAGAGCAATGTTTCTCAACCTCACCCCGCTTTAAGACGCGTGGACTTCAACTCCCAGAATTCCCCAGCCAGCCATGCTTCTTTCTGGGAGTTGAAGTCCTTGCGTCTTAAAGAGGCTGAAGTTGAGAAACATTGCTCTAGAACAGGAATCTCCAACCTTGGCAACTTTAAGACTTGTGGACTTCAACTCCTAGAATTGGGTGTTGAAGTCCACAAGTCTTAAAGTTGCCAAGGGTGAGGACCCCTGCTCTAGAGCATATTGCCTGGAGCCTGCGTTCCTCCCATCTATGGCTCAAAATCTTGGTATCCACATGGTTTTCCCTGCTGTTTCTACTTAGTCACAGGTCTCCAACATTATACCCAGAGGCTTTTCCTAGCCCGAATCTGATTCAGACAGGGCTTCTAGAAGGTCAGTCTAGCATTTTCCCGGCTGAGGAACTCTGAATCCATAGATCTTAAAAGTTGCCAAGGTTGGACACCTTTGCATGAGAAGTTCTGCAACTCATGATCCTGGGTTAAAGCACAAGGCTTACAGGCTTGTCTGTGTGCTTGGCCTTATGTAGCCCTGCAGTGTGGCTTGTGGACTGCCAAATTGGTTGAAGTGGAGCAAGGAGGTTGGGTTGCTAATATAAGACAACCTTCTCCAAGGTGTTAGACCTCAACTAGCAATTGGATAGTGTTGGGCTGAAGGAAAATAGCCTGGAACAAGACTCCCAATGGCTTCTGAACAGTGGTGGGATTCAAATTCTTTTACTACTGGTTCTGTTGGCATGGCTTGGTGGGCGTGGCAGGGGAAGGATACTGTAAAATCTCCAGTCAGAGGTGGCATTTGCTGGTTCTCTGAACTACTCAAAATTTCCGCTACCGGTTCTCCAGAACTGGTCAGAACCTGTTGAATACCACCTCTGCTTCTGAAGTTTTACCTATAAGCATTGGAAGTGCACTCCTCTGTTTATAAATGGTAAATGGAGGTACATGGATTAATTTCAGTCCAAATCAACTTGAAAAATCAAGCTGGCTCAATATTCCTCATCAATACAACTTGCAAGATCAAACTGGCTCAATATTCACAAGCAATATGAGGGGGAAAAGTTTCTTTTTCACATGCACAAAAGCTTTTCTGCAGTATCTGAGTGACTCAGAGGCACCAGGTCATTTTAGCTTTCCAGTCTGATCTGGAAAGTCAGTTCCGTTCAGATGATTGGTCACAATGGGTTCGAGCAAAATCCCCAATTTGAAATCTTGCATGGTCCTAAAATGCACTGAAGACAATAGACCTGATCAACTCTGGGTGGATCATGAAATGTGGCCATTCCTCTGGTCTAGAAGAAAAACTTAAGGCCAGAGGGAAGACAAATTAGGGCACCCTGTTGCTAAACCCAACTCCCTTCAGCCCAGCCCTGATTGGTTTTGGGGTGATAGCAATAGCACTTACTGCTTCATGGTGCTTTATAGCGCTCTCTAAGCAGTTTACAGAGTCAGCATATTGTTCCCCAACAATCTGGGTCCTCCTTTTACCAACCTCAGAAGGATGGAAAGTGGAGTCAACCTTGAGCCGGTCACAATCGAACTCCTGGCAGTGAGCAGTGAATTAGCCTGCAATACTGCATTCTAACCACTGCACCACTATGGCTCATGATAGGATGCTAACAACTGTAAAGTAGCTTTTGGAAGACAGAAAATTTTTTCTCCCCAACACATTACATGCTTGGGCGAGTTAATAGCAAAAGGTCTCAAAAATTTACTATCAAACTAATTTTGCAAGTGTCGCTAAAGTATCTTAACTGCACTGCTTTCCTTGAACTTGGCACCCTCCTGGTGCGGTGCATGAAGTCAAGAAAACACAAACTTGCCTGGATCAGGCCTTTGTGAAGCCTACAAGGAGAATGACAGTGATTTTCTTGTCCAACAACTGGTAGTGAAAGGTATTTTGGCTAGGTTCACACATTGCACTGAGTTACGGTTTCTTTAACTGTAACTTAATGAATAAGCCATCGCTGGTTTCATACAACACACTAAGCCAAACATAAACCACATCATATTTTACTCTACTCTTTGCCACTGGTACCAATATAGTTTGTCAGCCTTATGAGAATACTGAGCCTGCTGACTTAGAGCTTTTGGGAACTGGCAGCATACAAAGAAACAAACAAGCTGGGAAAGACAACATGTGAAGTTGTCTTCAGAGAAATATTCCATGCAGGGACTGGGTTTCTATAACATACTAGATTAGGCTTAAAAACCATGGTTTTGTTGAAGAAGTGTCTTGTATAAGAAGTGGAACGTCTTCGAAGAAAAACCAGAAAGTCCCATTGCCTCTTGAAAAAAGGACTTTTGGGACAACCATGGTTTTGTAGTTTATACAGGTAGTCCTCAACTTACAACAATTCATTTAGTGACCATTTGAAGTTACAATGGCACTGAAAAAAGTGACTTATGATCATTTTTCAAACTTATGACCGTTGTAGCATCCCCACGGTCACATAATTTACATTCGGATGCTTGGCAACTGACTCATATTTATGATGTTTCCAGTGTCCCAGGGGGGTCATGGCCCTTTTGTGACCGTCTGACAAGCAAAGTCAATGGGGAAACGAGATTCACTTAACCGTGTTACTAATTTAACCACTGCAGTGATTCACTTAACAAATATGGCAAAAAAGGTCATAAAATGGGGCAAAACTCAAATTTCTTGTTTAACAACATAAATGTTGGACTCAATTGTGGTTGTAAGTTGAGGATTACCAGTGGTTCCAACCTGTCATAGAAACCTAGAAACCAAGTCTCTCCTTTTGAGTCTAGGAGTCACTTCTGCTGCTGTTATGTCAAAGTTGGATTACTACAATGGACTCTAGTTAGGAGACCCTTGAAGACTACATTTAGCTGCTACAGACTGCAGTCTGTTTTAGCATCAGTACACCTACATTACAGGCCAGTGTGATTCTGAATACAACTGAAGTGCTGGTTGTGACTTATAAAGCTTGGGTCCAGACTATCCACAGGGCAACTTTCTCTAAACCAGGGGTCTCCAACCATGGCAACTTTAAGCCTGGAGGACTTCAACTCCAAGAATTCCCCAGCCAGCAAAGCTGGCTGGGGAATTCTGGGAGTTGAAGTCCACCAGGCTTAAAGTTGTCAAGGTTGGAGACCCCTGCTCTAAACATAGCCTGTTCCACCTGGTAGGTGGTGGTTTAAATCCCTTCCCTTGGGACGTCGGAGAAGCAGGAGATTTTAGGGAGGCCTTTTCTGGGTAGGTCCATTATTAGAATACCATCTGAAGTCCAGTGGGTTCCATTTACATCAAGGGTCTTCAAACTTGCCAAGTTTAAGACTCGTGGACTTCAACTCCCAGAATTCCTGAGCTAACACGACTGGAGGAGGAACTCTGGGAGTTGAAGTCCACAAGTCTTAAAGCTGTCAAGTTTGAAGACCCCTGCATTACCTAAACAGGAAGACCGATTGTGCATTTAAAGTCCAATGCATGATTAGTCTGCATAAGGCCCCCTGACTTGTTGTGCTGCTTTGAAGATGTCTGTTGTGATAATTGATTTGAGCCACCCAGAATGTGTGAAACTGCAGAACCAAGGGGGGTAGAAATTCTGCAAGATCAATAAATTTAAAAAAATCCCAACCAACAGCAAAGTTGATGGTAGCTGTTTGGAGATTGCATATAATGTGATCGCCAGACTTTACTTTTCTTTAAGGGAGTTGATGGTTTAACCTATCAGGTAACCCAAGCAATTGTGGGACAGAATCAATGCGTAGCCCTGGTTGTACTACAGAGGCCTTGCAATCTAAGCAGAAGCAGACAAGAGCTTCTTTCAGGCTCCACAGACTTTGTAGTTTTCAGAGGCTAGCCCACGTGGGGATCAGGAGGCATAAAAATGCAGAGGCATGGAGGACTTAACCCTCCTGTGAAAATGATGGAGGCCCTCAGGCAGAAGCAGCAGAGTGACAGGCATCCTAGGGAGTCAAAGGATGAGGAGAATGGAGGGATCAGTTGTCATAGAGACTGTGACGGAGGACAGCCTTGTTCAGCTTAATTAACATGGGAGAGCTGCAAAAGGTATGTGTTGGAGAGCAAGAGGTTTAGAAGTGGCATCAAAATGGATGCCAGTAGGCAACGACAGGAGGAATGGCTGCCTTGATAATGTTCTAGGAAGACACAGAAGCCCCTTTTCCCAATTTCCCATGCTACCATTTCAAACCTTCTGGATCTTAAGCAGGCCCAAGGCCTGGAAAGAAGATGTAGATGGATTGGTGATCACACTCTACATTCAAGATGAATGAGCTGCATATGGAAGAGACCAGTGAAAGCATGGCCATCATATGGTTCTGTTACCAGACAATCTGCCTCACAGAAGGGATGGATAAAGGGGCCCTGGTGATGAGAAACTTATATAAACTAGGTTCTTCTTATCATGCGAAACAGGTTTTCCCCAAGTTGGGTGCCCTTAACATAAGAGTCTTCAAACTTGGCAAGTTTAGGACTTGTGGACTTCAACTCCCAGAATTCCTGAGCTAACATGACCGGAGGAGGAACTCTGGGAGTAGAAGTCCACAAGTCTTAAAGCTGTTGAGTTTGAAGACCCCTGCCTTAACAGTAGTCATCCTGGCTAAAACTCTGGTAGTTTGTTGACATATCTGAAGGGCCTCTCAGATCATGAAAACCCTTCATTGTTGCAATATGGTTTGCTGCATTGTTGTAATATGGCTTGCTTTTCTACTATATAATGTTGTTATGAAACAAGAGGTGGTGGTTCCTAAACCTGGGCTTACAGCTTTGCATATTGTATAATCACAGCCAACTGTGGTTAATTTAACTCTGTCGAATTAGAACGTGGCTTAGTGCAATGTATAAAGCCCTTTGAATACCCTTTTTGCAGGAAGCCACAGTTAGAATGATGTGCTGAGACTGAACTCAGCAATCTGACTTCTGGATTGGATTTTGAGATCAGTATTTATGGACTCCTGCCAACTCCCATACCTTGGCAAGATGCCTAGATCTTTTGTATTTGGCTTCCTAGTCCTGAGCCTTTTGCTACCTGTGGAGACAGGAGCCTCTCCCACTGGCTTTGAACTCTCCACAAAACTAAGATATCTGTCTCGGGTAGCTTCCATCATAAACCATGCTTTGTATTACCCTCAGCTGCACCTTGTAAGGAGCCATCATGTACAGTTTACAAGTTACTGGAGCTTGGTTCACCCAGCATGCTAATTCACAACCAAGAAAGCCACATTATGGCTTAGTACATCTTTCCCCTAATCCAGTGTTTCCCAACTTTAGCCATTTTAAGATGTGTGGACTTCAACTCCCAGAATACCCCAGCCTGGCTGGGAGTTGAAGTCTACCTTTCTTAAAATGGTAAGGTTGGGAAACACTCCCCTAATTCATATGCTCTTTGGAAGGCATACATTCTGCTCCCCTTTCTGGGCACATTCTTTACCTCTTTGAGTCAATAAAACAGATGGTGATAACCATTTATGTGGGTTGGACTAAGTAAGCAAATAATTGTCTTGACCAGACCAAGGATGCCAGTAGCTGTCTCTCTTTGCTCTTCACCAGAGCTAACCAAAGGCATTCTGGCTAGATTTGTACCCTGCCGTGAATCATGGTTGCTTGATTATGGCTTATTGAATAGATCACTCTGGTGGTTCTGCACCATGTACTAAGCCATAAAATACATTTTACAAATGCTTATGTTTATGTTTATGTCATACATTAAGCCAAATCCAAACTACATCTTGCTTTAGCAGAATACTTCACCCTCACTTCTACTACTGATACAGGGCCAATATATGGCTGGATTCACATGGCACCCTAAGCCCAACCCTTAAAAATAATGACTTAACATGCTGGATAACCCCAGCAACTATGACTGCTCATTTGCCTTACATTGACTGACTGAAGCTCTCTTGAGTTTCAGGCAGGAACTTTCCAGCTCTCCCTGACTTCTTGTCTCTCTTGGGTCAAGAGGATAAATCAAGCAAAAGAACAAAAAATGGGCTAGAGAGAAGTGGAAGGGAATCTGCCTAAGAGACTTCTGATATTCTGGAGTGTGCATGTATGTGATCACCATACCCATGAGTTAAGCACAATCAGTAGGTTTCTAATTGGACACTAATAAGTTCCTAATTGGACACTAATAAAGATGGTTCCTTTATCAGACCTGGTGGGAGGTTTTGTGGCATAAATAGGTTGAGATCTACAGGAAGGAGGAAGGACAAACTTTGCAGAGAGCACACTGGTGGCCTTTGCAGCACAAATGGAGGGATTTCTAGATGTCTGGAGACAATTATGGAAGCCTTGAAAGGAAAGGGAATACCAGCTGTGGGCTGCAAGGCTCCAGTTTTTCCTCAAGGTCCTTCCTGTTAAGATTCTGATGACTTCTAGCTTCCCATTAGGCATGCAGAGGCAGGGAAAGATGGAATGAGGGATGAAGATAAGCATTCAAGACAATTACAGTCCAGTCTTCTCTGACTTATGGGACTCTCACATCTTCCTCCTGTCATCTGAATCTCAACACCTCTCAGTGCTAACCAGCATGGCCAAAAGATAAGGACAATGGAAGAAGCATGGCCAAAGCATTTTGAAAGACCAGATTGGGGTTACAGCCAATGGATTTTAGGATTCAGATGAATGGTACTGTCCTGTCCAGAAGGGACCACTTGAGAATGTGCCTGGAGAAGGCAAATGGCTCACAGATTTGCCCAAGACTCTTATGCAAAGATATCTAGTCTGCCAGGAAGAACTGGCCTGAATCCTCTGTGACTTGCTAATTCTGTTGCCTTAACAGAGGATGCAAATTAGACGAGGAACACATTTGCTTATTTACTGCCATGAGGGACCATGGTCTTATGCAAGATACTGAATCCCTCGCTCCGCTCCGTGACCACCAGGAATCTGAGTCAGCAGCCTCCCCTCTGGCCTTTGAGATTTCAATAGGCAACGATCAGCCCACATACTTCTAGACAATCTTTGCAGCCTTGAAGGATGTGGTGGAGGGGGGCGGGAAACAGTGGGGGAAAGAAATTTTCCAGAAGCTGAATTCTGGGAAAACGCAAAATAGCTCATCAGCAGAAACATGCTTTGCATTCAGATAGTCCTTGGTTCGCTTGTTCTTGGTCCTTGCCATCTCCACCCAGAGACACTGCTCCTAGGAAGCTCTGCTAAATCTGCACTGGCAGAACAAAGTGAGCTTTTTGTGCCCACACCTTTCCTTCTGTTTGTTTGGGGTGGGTGGGTGGGTGAATCTGGGTCCACCTGAAAGCTGATTGGGGCCAGAGAGGTGAAGCACACACCAGATTCAACAGCAAGGGCTGAATTCAGCAGCACAGCAGACATCTAGCAAAGTCAGGGAGCGCCAGGTACATCTGACGAAAGGATCGTTAATCAACGATGAGAAGACTTTGCCAGAAAGGAAGAAGTAGGGCTGTTAGCAGAATGCACCCCCCCGCCCCACACTCCTGGTATGTTAGCTGGGTATTGTAATCCCTGCATTTCAGGGAGCGGTGCACATAGGCAATCTTGGGCAAGCTAAACCCAATATATCTCCTCATTCAGAACAAGGCAGCATCATGAACTCAGTAGGTGATGGTTACCAGGAGTTATTCATTCATCAATTAATTGCATTTCTGTCCTGCTTCTCATGATCCAAAATCCCAGAGCGCTTTCTCGTAACATCTCTCCAGCATGAAAACAGAACTAAGACCATGAAGAACCAGTAAAAATAGAATAAAGCCAGCCCATTAATATATCAGTATCAAGGGGGGAACCTACGACAAAGAGTTTTTAAAAAAGATGCCTAAAATGCATTAACGCTGGGGCCTGGTGTACCCCCCCAACCCCCTCCCCCCAAATTCTTCTCGAGCCCACCCAGCAGTGACATTAAATAACAAATTATTTCCCCCATGTTTGCCATCCTCCCCTCTTTGCTTTTCCTTTCAGAATGTTGTTATTTTGAATGCACAGCTGTTGGGGATTCATCCCAGGGGCCAGAAGCTAAGCATTATCAGAGCACCGCTGGCTGGCCTCACGCTTTGGGGGATGCGAGACTACATCCTTCCTGCATTCCCCAGAATGGAGGTTCGCTCAGAATGCTGGTGCCACACAGCTGGAGGGCCCCACCGCGGTACATCTGCATTAAAAGAAGTACCCAAGCTGATCTGCCTCCCTCTCTCCTTCCCTCCCTCCCTCCTTCCTTCCCCGTGAATGGATTTAAATGAGCATTTAATGTGACTTTAATATGGCTGTTTCAGTATGCTAATCCATTATCGATTGATTGTTAAAAAAAAAGAGAAGCTCCTTCTCTGAAATGGAACAAGCCGGTGAGAAACAAACCTGGCATGCAATTAGTGCCAAATTACCCAGCCCCTGATGGCTTTGAGTACATCCTGATTAAAGCTGAAAAACACAGGAGGAAAGGGGACAAAATCCAGACAGGCATCTGCACTCCAGGAAAAGGCCTTCTGATGGTGGTGATGGAGAGGGGGGGAGGAAGAGGGGGAGGAGGTGTGTGCACATGGTGGAACAACCTAATCAAGAGGATTAAAGGCACAGGTGCATACCTCAGTAGAGTGCAGCCAGAAAACTCAACACACACAAACAATGGGACAAGGCAAGGTCTGCAGGGCTGAGTGGAACAGGAATTCAGAGTGACTATAGAGAGATTGGAAATGAACAAAAGACGCTATAAATTTGCTGGGAGGGGTATAAATATGTCTGCATGATGTTCTCCTGCTGGAGCAAGCCTGCGAGAACAGCAGGATTGGAGTTAAGCATCCATTAGTCACATTCAGTATGACCAAGAGCCAAAGATGATGGTCACACCACAGCAATATCATCTGGGAGACCAGTTTCACCACTTTTAGAGAATGAGCTTAAACCAAGTTCATATACTGGAACCAATTTTGGTCACCGTATTACGAAAATAGAGGGATACAATCAAGATCAAGGGACTCTATAAAGCCTTAGTAAGACCACACCTAGAGTACTGCATCCAGTTTTTCTCACCACACTATAAAAAAAAGATGTTGAGACTCTAGAAAAAGGTAGAGAAGAGCAACCAGGATGATTAGGGGACCTGAGACTAAAACATATGAAGAACGGCTGCAGGAACTGGGCATGGCTAGTCTAGGGAAGAGAAGGACCAGGGGAGACAGGATAGCAGTCTTCCAATATTTGAGGGGCTGCCACAGAGAGGAGGAGGGGGCCAAGCTATTTTCTAAAGCACCCGAAGGCCAGACAAGGAATAATGGATGGAAACTGAACAAGGAGAGATTTAACCTGGAAATGAGGAGAAACTTTCTGACAGTGAGAACAATCAACCAATGGAACAGCTTGCCTTCGGAAGTTGTGGGAGCATCATCACTTGAGACCTTCAAGAAGAGATTGGACTGCCATCTGTCAGAAATGGTGTAGGGTCTCCTGCTTGGGCAGGGTGTTGGACTAGATGACCTACAAGGTCCCTTCCAACTCTGATTATCTGTTATCTGAAAAAGATGTTGAGACTTTGGGAAAAAAAGTTAAGAGAAGAGCAACTAAGATGATCAAAGGCCTGGGGACTAAAACATATGAAGAATGGCTGTAGGATTTGGGTTTGGCTAGTAAAGAAAAGAAGAATTAGGGGTGACATGATAGCAGTATTCCAGAACTTAAGGGGCTGCCACAAAGAAGAGGGGGGTTAAATTATTTTCCATGGCACTGGAGGACAGGACAAGAAACAATGGTTGGAAACTAATCAAGGAGAGAAGCAACCTGAAATTAAGGAGAAACTTCCTGACAGTCAGGACAATTAACCAGTGGAATAGCTTGCCTCCAGAAATTGTGGGCACGCCATCACTGGATGTTTTTAAGAAGAGTCTAGACAGTCACTTATCTGAAATGGAATAAGTTCTCCTGTTTGAGCAGGGGGCTTGACTAGAAGACCTCCAAGGTCCCTTCCAGCTCATTCATTCTATTCAAGTGGACGTTCTGAAGGAGTCGAAGGATAGACCACTGGCGGTCCTTCAACCACCTCAACTAGGGCAACTGAGGAGGAAGAAAAAGGGAGTTTCCCAGTCAGCAACCATCCCTGCAGCAAAGAAATATCTTCAGGACCCAATAAATTGCAGGCACATTCAGACAGGCATCAGTTAGCTCTGCTGAAACTTTGATCCTGGACTTGATGTTGCATCTGGAATTGCAACACACCCTCTCTGTTTTATGGGCTTAACTGCGCTGTTGTGATTCATACATTCCGTTCAGTTCTTTCCATATTATTTACTCACAGGATTTGTATGCTGCCCATTGTTCAAGGTTATTTCCAGGAAGTTTACAGTAAAAATGGGGAAACCCCACCCCCACCCCAAATGAAAGAAGATTCAAGCAGATGATTTTGGCTTCTTTCCCTTATTGGACTAAAACAGATCATAACCAGCTGGGTATATATATATCTATATTTACTACTCAGCCAAATCCACGCAAACCACAGTGTTTAAGGAAACATGTGAAAATAGCTTAAAGCAAAACAAGGATACTTTGGGCAGAAGTACCTTGTAAGGGGGATTCCTCAAGCAGTTATTTATTTAAATAATAATAATAATGCTGCTCAAAGTAGCGGACACCTACAAGTAAAACCCAAATCTATCATGAAAACATAGATTTAAAAAAACAACTAAACAATTGTTTGCAATCATTTTTATGATTATTTATTTGATGTTCAGTGGGACTGAAGATAGTGTAAATTAGGTCCCTAAACCCTAGCATTATTGAACATATATACCTTTCGACCAAGTCTAGAAGGTCCATGTACCGCTTGCCCAACATTCAAGGCAGTTTTATCAACAGTACGAGAAAGTCATAAAACGGGACAGCTGGAAAAGGAACAACAGCTGCCAGAATCATTACATGAACAAGATGTATTTTTGGGGGGAGTAGGTGCTTTCATCCATATTAACATAGGCCTATACAAACCTCCCTACTTTTTGCTGACAATAATCCATGCAATCTGGGGAAAATTTTTTGAGTGGGAGGATATTTCAGTGGTAGAGCATCTTGTTTGCTTGCAAAAGATCCTAAGTTCAATGCAACAGCATCTTCAGGTAGATTTGGAAAAGCTACTTCTGAAATTTCAGAGAGCTGCGGGTGTTCAGAAACTAAACTTTGTGTAGCATGCTAAGCCAAGATTTTGGTTCAACATCACTTTCTTGAATAAACCTCAAATGATGATCTGTTAACCCGTAAGCCATTTGATTTTACAAATTGACAGGCATTGGGTTCACTCAACAGATCAAGCTACTCTGAACAAACTAAAAAAAAACACTCAGCACATTGTGCGAATCCAGCTGGTGTGCAGTTTGACATAGGTGGTCCAAGGCAGTTTGCTCCATTTCCTCCCTAGGTTCTGGCTGCAGAAACTGGCTAGTGTAACTGGGAGGGCACCAGGAATGGAACGGCTGATCCTACAGTGATCAATGGAAACAAAGGGTGGTTTGACCACTTGATGGCAAAACACACGATGACTGACACAGAATCTTAATTCCTGGTGCAATTGATGTATAACTGAGCGAATGAATTTGTCTATAAAGCAGGCAAGACCGTCTGGGTTTTTTTTCAATAGCACAAGGCAAAAAAGAACATTTCAGTAATAAAGCTATGAGCACCGGGGTGCATCAATCAACAAGTTCCTTAGATTATTATTATTTTTTGCAACATTGGGGTTTTTAAAGTGCTTCACTGCAGTTTTGCTCAGAGGCTACGAGAGCATCTATCAACAAGTTTCTACTCCTTTTAGCAGAGATGATAGGAAGAACAGGTAGGACAGGGAAGTAGCCGACCGGAGAAGACCAATCAACCTCCTGCCCACCGTGGAATTGGGAGAAGATGCGGAGGAAAGCAAAGAGGGTCGGAGTCACAAAATTACTTACTGGGAGAAGGTGGTGGTCTCCGAGATTGATTCATAGACTTGTAAAATCTTCTGGGCTCCCCAAAGAAATTAAGCAACAAAGTTTTTTTTCTTTTTCTTTTTTTTGTAAAAAAAAAATTAAAAAAAGGCAAACCAACCAACCAACCACTGGGAAGAAGAAGAAAAAAAAGAATGAAAGAAATTTGCAAAAAAAGGAGGGAGACATAAGGGAAGGGAGGAAGAGGTGAAGGGAATGCCCAATCTTCAGTCTTCCTTGATGAGTTTTCATTGGCGTTCATAGATCGCAGAGTTTTCCCTCCCCAACACCTTCTGCCCCATCATAAAAATAATAAAGCAAAAATTAATGTCCCCTTCCCTCTGGCTGCCCTTGGTTTCTGTCCGTTGCCTTCCGGAGTGTTTCTTGTCTGCATGTTGTGGGTGGGTGAGAGGTATGGCAGCCTCCATTGTGACCCTTGACTTGGGCATCAGCAAGGATTTTCGATTGTCTTTTTGCTGGGCTGTAGGTTGAGACAGCTCCCGACAGTCTGCTTCAAAAACTCCCCCCCCCCGCCATTATCAAAGAAAGCAAGTTCATTGATTTTTTCATCATATTTTCTTTTTTTTCCTTTCCGTCTTTGTTTTTTAAAGAAAGGGGTGGAGTGGGGGTGTTCGCCTCTGTCTTCTTTCCCTCCTTCTTGTCTTTCTTTTTCTCTTTTCTTTTTTGTTTTGTTTTGTTTTCTTAGAAAAAAAAGCAAATGAACCAACCAAGAAATGAGCGAACAAACAAAAAGTGTTTTTTTTGTCATACATACATGTGTGCGTGTGTGTGTGCGTGTGTGTGGGGTGGGTTTTTTTTGTTTTGTTTTTGATTTCCATTAAATACAGAACTTGAAAAGTGTTCCAGAGAAAAGTGCTGCTAAAGTAGCTCTGAAAGAGATTGAGAGAGAGAGAGAGAAGGGAAAGGAGGGGGTGAGAAACAGAAAGAAACATTGATCAAAACACAGCCCACTCTTGGCAGGGCTCAAGTATTCATTTTGGTGCATGGAACCCAAGAGACTCATTGTGTTTTTGTCCAACAAATCCTTTTTCTGGAATCTACAATTTAGGGACCCAGTAAAAGGCATCTATTAAATATTTCCATGCTTATTTAGGATGTCCTCTTTTCTTTAGGTTAGAAGATAGCTGTTTGGCTGTTCATGCCTATTGGTATTTTTTTCCCTTGAACAGTCATTGGCATTGCTTAATTTTAATCAAGGACAGCTAAATTTTTACCCTTTTATTTATGTATCTTACCCCATTCCTCCAAAAAGCTGAAGGCTGTATGTATGTATATACTGTGTTTCCCCGAAAATAAGACCTACCCCGAAAGTAAGACCTAGCACTATTTTCTAAACCTGCCCTAATATAAGACCTACCCCGAAAATAAGACCTAGTGTAAATCTCCAGTTCCAGGAAGACTTTTCAGGGAGCAACCGTGCACCCGCAAAACACCCCCCCCACACACTCACACCCACTATTTGGCACCATAAATATATAAGACCTACCCCAAAAATAAGACCTAGTGTGTTTTTGGGAGCCAAAAAAAATATAAGACAGTGTCTTATTTTCGGGGAAACACAGTATATATATTCTTCCCCATTTTATTCTCACAATAACCCAGAGAGATAGGATAGCCTCAGAGCCCAAGGATACACAATCAACTTCGTGGCCAAGAATATGCCCAAGCTTTGCTCTCCAAACTGTCATTCTAACACAGGAGTGTCAAACTTGATTTCATTGAGGGTCGCATCAGGGTTGTGTTTGACCGGAGTGGCGGGGAACTTGGCCAGGGATGGGTGTGGCCAGCTCAACGTCACTCATGTTGGGAGGCTCCTGTGGTGACCTGAGCACTCTACCAGCAAAAACGGGCTCCCGAGCTCCGTTTTCAGCTGCAACGGCCTCCTGCAACCCTCTGCCAGTGAAAACGGAGTTCGGGGAGGCTGCCCACAGCCCTCTCAAGCTCCGTTTTCACTGACAGAGGCACCACGGGCCAGACTTTCACTGTTTCCAGAGTGGCCCCACAGGTCAGATGTAAGCATCCCGTGGGCCGGATCCAGCTCCCAGACCTTGAGTTTGACACCCCTGGTCTAACACACTAAACTGTTTTTGTTGTTGATAATTAAGTGGCCATTTTCTTTTTAAAGCTGTGTGCATCTGTGTTAATCCACAAGATAGGAACATAAGAGAAGTACAGGAGGGCCTGATACAAAAAACCTGGATGGAGCTTGGGTTGCTGCTAATTTGACTTTTTTTTTTAACACACCCTTAGAGTCCCCTCTAACATGTGGGTATGCTTGTCTCAAAAAAGAAAAGATATTCTCCCTTCTCTTCCAGCAGAGCCATTGCATAAAGCAGGAGTGATAAACTTGTAACCTTCCAGATGCTGCTGAAAAGCAACAACTCTTGGTCATCCCTGCCAGAGATGAAAGATCTTGGGAGCTGTAGATCAGCAACACCTAGACATGACCAGGTCCTTTAGCTCTGCTGCAGGGCAAAAGGGGGGGCATTTTGAAGACACCACACACACACATACACACACAGAGCTTCACTGCAAGCAACCACTGAAATGAAGGGCAGCCAGCGTAATGCACCGAATAATCATGTGGAACTATATTTTAAAATTATTATTCATATGGTAAACAATATTCATGGCTAGAAAAGAACTGAGACATTACTTCTGGAAATGTCCAAATCAGTTTCAGATTGTCCTTTGTGGGTTTTTTTAAAGATACACAAAGACCTAAACTAGGATATATCTACGGGTAGTCCCCATCTTACATTGGTTTAGTGACTGTTCAAAATTACAATGGCACTGGAAAAAAAAACCAACCGGTCCTCACTCTTAAGACCATTATAGTGTGCCCATGGTCATGTGATCAAAATTTGGTTGCTTGGCAACTGGTATGCATTTACAGTGGTTGCAGCTTCCGTTGGAGAAAAAATCAAATTTTGTCATATGGATTTGATGAGTGTTAAAAAAAATTTAAAGGGAGGAAAATAACTTTTATTTCCATTTTTTTGTGGCAAATGGACAATTTATTATAGTCTTGAAACAACTAAGTTTTCAATGTGAGAATTCTTTCTATACTTGGAAGAAGTCAGATGTCATTCTTCGTATATAATATTTGTGTTTCCCTTTCTTTTTCTTTAATACCTTTTTAAACTTCTATCCCTACTCTCTTTTTAACACTTCACTGTTTCTCTTGAGTGTTAGGTTATGTGGTTTTGTTAGGTGTATGCTTTGTAAAATCTAATAAAATTATTTCACAAACAATGAAGGCAGCTTTCCAGGAGCATGTGTTCTGCATTTGCAACCTACAAGTTTCCAACAAGCAAAGTCAATGCAGGAATACCAATTTGCTTAACGCCTGCCTGATTCATTTAACAACTGCAGTTATTTGCATAACAACTTGGGCAAAAAAGGGATGTAAAATTGGATCCCACTCATGTAACAACCACCTTGCTTAGCAATGGGGATTCTGGTGCCAGTTGTGGCTATAAGTTGAGGACTACCTGTACAGCTTTGCTGGCTGGGGAATTCTGGGAGTTGAAGTCAGACAGGCTTAAAGTTGCCAAGGTTTGACATCCCTGCTCTAGGCTGTTCCATTTAAGACTGTAGGAGGGGCACTGCCTTTTCTTCTGCATATCCTCTCCCAATTTAAAAAAAAAATAACACAAGGGAAAATTAAAAAGGCAAAGGGGACACTTTGAGCAGATCTTATTGTGTCATTTAAAAACACACGAAGAACAGTTGCAGGAATTGGGTAAGGCCAGTCTAGAGAAAAGAAGGACTAAGGGTGACATGATAGGAGTATACCAGTATTTGAGGGGCTGCCACCAAGAAGAAGAGGATTCAACTTATTTTCCAAAGCACCGAAAGGAACAAAAAGAAGCAATGGATGGAAACTAATCAAGGAGAGAAGCAACCTGGAATTTAAGGAGAAACTTTTTAATAGTGAAAACAATTAACCAGTGGAACTTTAGAAATTGTAGATGCTTCATCACTGGAGGTTTATCTGAAATGGTATAGGATCTCCTGCTTCAGCAAGGGGTTGGACTAGAACAGTGGTCACCAACCAGTGGGCCGGGGACCACTGGTGGTCTGAGAGAAAATTTTGGTGGTCTCAGAGAAATGTCACCCCAAAGGAATTAATCCAGGCTGCATGGGAACACAAGGCTGCACCACCCACATGGCCCATGGGAACACAAGGCTTGTGTTGCTTGCACTGCAAATATCACGAGGTAACGAGGGGAGGGGGAAAGAGCAGAGTGGGGGAACTTGCCCCACTCACCTTGCCTGGCCATTGGGCTGCTTCTTTCTTCTTCTGCTTTTGGCTGCACGCAAGGAAAGCAGCAAAAGTCTTTCTTTCTCTCCCCCAAACTCCACCAGAAATGAGTCTTTAGGACCCTGCAAGGCATCCTGCTCCAAGAGGCTGTGCTGGCAAAGACTCATTTCTGTTGGAGTTTGGGGGAGAGAAAGAAAGACTTCTGCTGCTTCTGCTGCTTTCCTTTCTCCCCCTTAGAACAGAGCTGGAGACAGTATCCTGCGATCCCAAATAAAGAATGATCGATCGGTAGGAAAACAGGGTGGGGGATTTTCCTGCAGACTTTTTTCCTGCAGCCACCATCAGTCAAAATTCATATTAGTGGTCCGCGGGATTTAAAATTATGGGTTTGGTGGTCCCTGAGGTCCAAAAGGTTGGCGACCCCTGGACTAGAAGACCTCCAAGGTCCCTTCCAGCTCTATTCTGATTATTTTAATTCTGCAGTGTTCGTGAACCGTCACCCCATCTATGAATTGTGCTCGCTGCCAACTCAGTCTGTAATGTCCCAAAGGTGTTTTTTCAAAAGGCAACCGGACTTCGTTTTTTCCTTGAATCTGTTTCGCTTCTCTTCCAAAAAGCTTGTTCAGTTTGTCTTCAAGGAGAAACGAAAACAAAGCCCAGCTGCCTTTTGAAAAAGCACTTTTGGGACAACCATGACCTGGATGACCAAGAATCTCCACAGACACCAGTCTCTCATGAATGCTACAGTGTCTTATTTGCTAGTTTGCCTAGCTGCAATCCTTTCCCGTGGCCTCTACTGACACAAATCGCTGGATTAATTTTGATCAGCTTCCTGGTTCTAATTCCTGGGACCAGAAAGTCATGACCTTCAAAGTGAGGAATAGCCTCAGTCTAACAGGATGTATCTATGTGTCGCTTGCCTTGCTTGTATGGGGATCATGCATTGCAGTTTCCTATCCCCCCCTTTTTTTTCCTACACATCGGGCACTGACAGCATCTCCCTGGCCAATCTGGACAAACTAGGAAAACAGAATTGTTCACAAAACTCCAAAGGTCTCATTGAAGGAGAAAAGCCTTGATCTGAAGACGGAAAGAGCGAAAGATAAATACAACTCCCAAGGGAAGCTATTCCGGAGCTTGGGAGTGACAGGGACCTCGTGAGATTTGGAAGTGAAATCTTTTGTCTCTCACTCTGCGTGTTTGGAATGTCAAAGAGGTGCGTGTATCCTGCTTTTTCAGAGCTTCTTGATCCAGCTTTCAGGAGCCTCTGGGATAATCTGTCCCCCACTGAATATTACTTACTTGTTTTATTTCTATTTTTCAATGCCTGGCCTGCCTTTCTGCATATTACCCTTTGGGTGGCTAATAAAAGTAATGATGATATAGAAATAACTTGTTTACAGTCAGCTAATCTCAACCCCAATGCTTAGTTAACAGATGGAACCTCTGAACTGGAAGAGCTGGATGGAGGGCATCCAAAACCGGAGCCAAACATTTATAACCTCTTCCCCTGGTGGGTCTTCCTAGTAGTAGCTGGAACTTCTTTCTGAAGCAGAAAAGGGGCCACGAGGGCTAGATAGGCATATGGAGGCTGAGCATCATGCACAAGGTTTAGGGTGAACACATTTATCTCTCTACTCCCCTCCCTCCTTTTAGGGATGGGTTTAAATTATAGCAAAACACAGCTACTGTTATGGCCCACCAGCAGAGTTGGCAGTAGATTTGGATAGTGAGGAGGTTGGGGAGGAACATGGGCCTGTCCTGGAGTCTGGGGAAGGCTCTGACGAGGGCTCTGCGTCAGAGGCAGAGATGGGACCAGAGCCATCCAACATTTCCCAGCTGCCTATGGAGTCTGAGATAAGTGGGGAAGAAGAACAGCTGGAGGCTGTTCCCAGTGTGCGCATGCGTAGAGTTGCCAGAAGAAGGGAACAGCTAAGGAACAAGGGTCGACTTGAGAGTAAAGTCACAGGTGGATGGTGAATGGCCCCTCCCATAGGGAATAAAAGAGGAGCGAAAGGGGTTTTGCAGGAAACAATTAATTAGTTCATTTGGGCGAAGATCTGTTCCTGCATTCTTTCCAAGCGTCATTTGCTACAGTGTCGCATCTGAAGAATATCAGCCTGGCAATTCTCCAGACCTGATAAGAGTTGGTAATTGGGAAGTATCTTGAAAGACTGTTGGCCGGGACTTTGCTGGAGAGGAATGCAGTGTAAACTCAGTAAAAGGGGTTTATCGGGACGAGCAGTTGGCTTTGTACTAAAAACACCCAAACAGTGACGTAAGTTCCAGTTGAGCAAAACATATGAACCCAGTCACTGCTTCTATTCCAGAATACAGGTAGTCCTTAACTTATGACCATTTGTTCAGGGA
Source organism: Naja naja (assembly GCA_009733165.1). Taxonomy (NCBI): domain Eukaryota; kingdom Metazoa; phylum Chordata; class Lepidosauria; order Squamata; family Elapidae; genus Naja; species Naja naja. Next base: position 12,220,654 of record CM019160.1, read on the forward strand.
CTGTTCAAAGGGACGGTGATGCTGAATGAAGGGACTTACAAGTGGCCCCCAGAGTTACAGTGGTTGTAGCATCTCATGGATCACATGATCAAAACCTAGGTGCTTGGTAGCCTGCCTTTTATTTACAACCACAGGGGTACTTCAGTTCTCCCCCACACCTGTCTATCTTCCCCCTAGCTAAGCCTTTTGACCCCCTGTGCTTTGCAGCCCATCATCCTAGTTGAACTCTGCTGCCAGCCTGACCCTTCGCAAGACACCTGGCTGGTCGCGCAAGGCTTTCTTCCCAAGGTCTTGGATGGCAGTTTCCCTCGCAAGGCTTGGGGAAGATGGCTGCACAGGGCCAGCAGCTACGGTGCTCTAAGAGAAGGATCTCCAACCTTAGCAACTTTAAGACTTGTGGACTTCAACTCCCAGAATTGGGAGTTGACGTTCACAAGTCTTAAAGTTGCCAAAGTTGGAGACCCCTGCTCTAAGAAGCCCCTGAGCTGCAGTGTGGCAAGCAGCCTCATAGCCACATGGTTCTGGGGTTGCTTGCCATCCCATAAGGCAGTGTGCAGAGCAGCCAAAAGAGCAGAGATGGGGAGAGATAGGCCAGGCGGGAGAGTTGAACAGGAGGCAATTCTTTAGCTCGGGGGGGTCGCCAACTTTTTGGACCTCAGGGACCACCAAACTCATAATTTTAAATCCCGCAGACCACTAATATGATTTTTGACTGAAGGTGGTTTGCTGACCTTGGTGGGAAAGTCGGTCCCATATTCCAGAGCTGCAGTAGTCACAGGACTGGCCCTTTGGTCATCCCGGAGCAGCTGCTCCTCCATCCGGGTGCACCGGCCTGCCATGGACTGGAGGAGCTGCTCCGGGATGACTTTACTCAAGGTAAGGTGTGCACTGAGGCGAAGGGTAGGGGCCAGTGGGTGGGCAGGCCATGTGGGTGGCACAGCCTTGTGTTCCTGTGCAGCCTGGATTAATTGCTTTGGGGGGAGTGCTTTGGGCGGGGTGACATTTCTCTGCAGACCTCCAAATTTTCTCGTGGACCACCAGTGGTTCCCGGCTCACCGGTTGGCAATCACTGCTTTAGTTTACTGTATATAGCAGAAGGACAGACAGAAGCTGGAGGCAGCATCAAGAGGGGAATCAGCCTGGAGTCATTAACGTTCCTATACATGGTCTAAATCCAACCCCTCTTGAATTCCATTAACTCTTTCTTGTCTAGTGTTAATTTAGCTACAATCTACTAGATTCCAGTGACTTGCTTAACCTCTGTGGCAAGGAAGGTTGTAAAATGAGTTGTGCAAACCTCACAACTGTCTGTCTGGTTTGGGGAATCCATCGTAGTCGTAAGTCAAGGACTACCTGCATAGCTTGAGCAACAAATCATTTTAACTGGAACTTAATAAGGGGGCCTGATTCTTTGCGCCTGACACATTACCCAAGGCTCGGGGCTGGGAGGTACCAAGCCTGCAATGGCTTGGCTTGGCTTGGATTCATTTAACAACAGAACAGTGCCTGCCAGGATTGTCATTGCTAAGCGATGTGGGTCATACGGTGTCACGCTTTACGACTGCATTGCTTAGCAATGGAAATTCTCATCCCAGTTCTGGTCCTGAATGGAGGACTACCTGTAAATATAGCCTTCCTGTAATTTTGGAAGGGTGTTCTCTGGAAAGGTGAACCAGGAGCTTCTGTAGAGTTGTAGCTATCTGAAGATCTTTTATGGACTATGTTTGCATGACATTCTCAATCATCCAGGTCATGGTTATCCCAAACGTGTGTTTTTTTCCCAAAAGGCAACTGGGTTTTCTTGGGTTTTTAAAATTTGAACATGTTTTGCTTCTCATCCAGAACTGAAGAAGATTCTTGGATGAGAACTGAAATGTTTTTAAAGGAAAAAAAAACAAAAAAGTCCAGTTGCCTTTTGGAGAAAAAAAAGCATCTTTGGGATAACCATGACCTGGATGATTGAGATTCTCCGTAGACGTTTGCATGACATGTTTACTCCTGATTAACTTGACCACGACTTATGGAATGAATGCACTTTTCTACATTTGCACAAGACCCTGAAGCATAAACTAGCCACAGGCAATGTGTACAATGTGGTCAGCTAAAATGTGGGGAGAAAGATTTGTGATTCAGTGGGTTATATGAACATTGTATGAGCAATCTTTGGAAAGAATATTGCTAAACTGGGTGGACTCTTTGTGGCCACATCTAAAGTGGTTATTAGTTAATATAATACCTCCCCCCGTTTTTTAAGGACTTGCAATAATAGGCAGATTACGAGTCAGCATAACTCAAGGGTGATATGGTTCTGGGATTTCTGCTCCACCTAACTTTATTGCTGTGAAAATTCTTTTCATTAAAAAAAAAGCTGGCATGATAACAAAACAAAGCAGCAGACTAGCCTTCAATTACAGGAACACCTCTGGATTCTGCATGAAGGTCCATAAAGGGTGGTAGCTACAGGTTTCCAGAGATTGGTCTGGAAATGTACCCATCTACTGCCAGGACCAAAGATAAAACCAAGCTGGGGCACAGGAAGGGGGAGAAGATGGAGGGGCATCCTGGGGAGCACCCTCGTCATTGCCAGGGAACAGCTGCCCACTGTGGCTTGTCCTTTTATGGGTGCCAAGTCTCTGGTCTTGGTGGCTGTTCATGTGAGCTGTTCATCACCACCTTCTGCAGCTCCAAATTTGCTTGCTAGATCTACACCAGGGGTGTCAAACTCGATTTCATTGAGGGCTGCATCAGGGTTGTGTTTGACCTTGGGGGTGTGTGGCCAGCATGACATCACTCATGTCGGGGGGTGCCTGAGGTGGCCCGAGAGCTCTGAGAGCAAAAACGGGCTCACCAGCTCCGTTTTCAGCTGCGACAGCCTCCTGCAACCCTCTGCCACTGAAAACAGAGTTTGTGAGCTCCTTTTTCGGCCTCCTGCAACCCTCTGCCAGCGAAAACGGAGCTCCATTTTTTCTGGCAGAGGCACCATGGGCCTGGTCCTTCACTGTTTCCAGGGCAGCCCCACGGGCCAGATCTAAGCACTGGGCAGGCTGGATCTGGCCCGTGGGCCTTGAAATTGACACTCGTGATCTGAAAGTTGATCTGGACTGGCTGTTGTAGTTAGCTGGCAGCAGGTATGGACGGCTGAGGAGAGCGAGGACTCAGATGAGGGGCCAGGACCATTAGGGAGTGGACTGCTGCCTTCAGAGATTGTGGAGGCTGGCAGCAGTGATGAGGAGGTTCCTGAGGAGCCTGTGCCAAGTGTGCGTGCGCACAGGGCTGCTCGTAGGCAAGGATGACTCAGGAATAAGGCTGCAAGGTAATGGCCCCTCCTTCAAGAAGATAAAAGCCAGCTGTGAAATGAACGTACTTTGCAGAAGGCAAAGACGTTTTGAAAATTCCAGCCTCGTGGACATTCCAGTATCCTGAGTTTGTATTTGAAGATTTTTGTATTACAAATTATTTCTTGTCTGTTATCTTTTGGCAAGCCTCGCACAGTTTGGCAAGGCTTGTGCTTTTCACAGCTAATTATTTTGTGCAAACATTACAAGGTTTCTGTTCCTTTTGGATGGTGTTTGATTTGTTGGAAAAGGTCGTGGGTCAGAACCCTGGTGTATGTAAAACCTCTGCCTGCAGGAGAACTTGCTACAGGTAACCTTCCACTTACAACCTCTGACTCTTTACTTCAAAGTCACAATGCCACTGAAAAAAAAATGACCGATGACCATTTTTCACACTTATGACCATTGCACTTATGACCTATGGGCCACGTGATCAAAATTCAGGCACTGGGCAACTGGCCTGTATTTAGGATGGTTGCAGTGTCCCAGGGTCATATGATCACCTTTTGTGCCCTTCTGACAAGCAAAACCAATGGGGAAGCCAGGTTCATTTTATAACCGTGTTATTAACTTAACAGCTGCAGCGATCCACCTAATGACTGTGGCAAGAAAGGTCATAAAATGGGACACTGTCTTGCTTGGCAACAGAAATGTTGGGCTCAGTTGTGGCCCCATCTCAAGGGCTACCTGTATTGGCCTCGTCCTAAGGCAGTGTTCCTCAGCCTTGGCCCCTTTAAGATCCCAGAATTCCCCAGCCAACATGACTTTAAATGTCGGCTGAATTATTGGGGAATTCTCCAGTTGAAAGCCACACTTCCTCAAGAGGCCGAGGTTGAGAAACACTGCCCTAAGTTCAAACTCCTGTCCAAGAGCCATTCGCCAGTTGGTATCTACCATTACAAAAGGTCCTTTTGTTTGAAAAACAACCCATGGAGGAACCTGTTTATTTGTTTTCCTCCCCATTGTGCCGTGAGCCTCTTTGCTAGCCCCATTGGCATGATGACAATGAGCCTCCAAGGCCAAGCCCACTCTATCCCCACACCTCCTCAAAGCACCCCCCCTCCCCTCCCAGCTCTTCCTCAGGCACCTACCCTGAAACAAAACCTCGTGTCTGGTTGGCACTTCAGATGACACTACAAGGAGGTGACTGTGAATGTGTCCTCGGGATGCTGTTCTAGCATTGGACCCAAAAACGCGCTCTTCTGAGGTGCGGTCATGATTGGGTGCCCTTGGGGTGCAAAGCTGGGGTACCTATAGTTGTCCTGCAGCGGCAGCATCGAGTCTCTTGGGACCGGGGAGATATTTAAGTCATTCATCAAGGGGCAAATATAGGCTCCTCGGTGATGAACCCTTGCCATGTCCATGGGCTCCTTCTCGCTCTTGGAAGGGTTGCTGCTGGGGGGACTGGTCAAATGGGGATTGAGGCAAGAAGCCTCGGGGCTCCTCCCCATGAAGTCTACCAGCATGCCCACCCCGGCTTTGTTGTCATAGGGAGGGCTGCGGGTGCTGGCAGTGGGCGAATACCAATAGCTGGGGTTTTTACAGCTGGGAGAATCATAGTGAGGCTGAGACATGGAGAGGTCCCGGCAGGCCATGTGGGGGGCCGAGTGGGGCAAGCTGGCCACCCCGGCGATGCCATGTTTGAGCGAGTCGCAGGCCGGAAGCTTCCGGATGTCACTGGGCCGCAAGTCCTCTTTGAAGGCCAGGGTGGGGGAGCAGTTGGGCGAGAAAGCTTTCTGCAAGCTGGCTTCGAACACCGTCTGCTGAGAGGGCGGGGCAGCCAGCTGGTGGGGCAGGGTGGGGAAATGCTTGTTCTCCAAGTCTGTCTGCCCCAGGCTGGGGGAGTCACTCTGGAACCCTTGCCCAAAGGTGCCATCCGAAGGCGTGGAAGGATTCATGGAGTAGGGCCCTGTGTAGTCACAGGGATCGCGTTCGCTGAGCCCGAAGCTCCGGGACTGTGAAGGCAGTGGGGACATGCTGCTGTCCCCGCTGTAGTAGTCCAGCCCCAAATCTGTGCTGTCTTGGAACAGCGGGTTCACCGACTGGGATTTGGTGGGGAACTTAGCTTTGCCTGTGCCTCTTTCTTTTTTGGAGGCGCAGGCGCCCCGGGAACCCCGGGGCTGCCGAGCACCAGTCCCTCTCTTGGAGGGGTAGCCCCCTGTGGAGAAACTGAGATGGGCAGTGTCAAATATGTCCACTTTCTTTCGCCTGCCCCGTCCTGGCTTGGAGCTGCTTTGGAATAAAACACTCTGGTTCCAGTTATAACCTGGGGCTGAAGAAGACTCGTTCCAATCCATCATCAGCTTCTCCAAGCTAGAGAGGCTGGACTGCCCTTCACTAGACGAAGCCTCACTGTTGGCCCTCCTGTAGCCTGATGGCTGGTTGAACTGGGTACTGTCTGAGGAGGATTCAGAGAAGGTCTCCGAGACCGTCTGCTGCTTGGCCTTCTGGGGTGTATAGTTGGAGATGTCTAGGATGACATTGGGTTCGTTGATGTGGCAGTCAAAGCCCGGGTTGTAGAGTTGACTGAAGGACTCAGGGTTCCAGTCCAGGCCATAGCCTTGCCGGAAAGCCCATTGAGAGGCACTAGGAAACTGCCTACAGTTCTCCGGTGAGGGCTGGAAGGGGATTGAACTCTTAGGGACCATGTAACCCCCTGGCGATACAGTGCTTGCCCGGCTGTCACACCTCATGGGGGTGTGAGACGAGCTAGAGAACTGGCTGGGATCAGAACTGTTGAAGAAAGAGGGCTTACTCAGGGACATGCTGGGCCCTGAAGTCTGCTGGGTGTAGCTGACACTGTGGGCACTGCTTGGGGAGGAGGGCAGGCTATTACCACCACCATAGGTGAAGCTGCAATCCTTGTTGTTGGGACAGTCTTGGGTGGTGTGGTAGGACTTCCCTTGCTGAAACAAGCTGGCAGGAGTCACACTTTGTCCTCCAGTACTGCCATAGCTGCCATATTGTGCATAGCTGGAGGCTGTGGTGGAGTGAGTAGTGGGAGACCTGGAGACAGCTGAGAGAGATGCCAGCTTCTGGAAGGCATCTGGGTCACGGCACTCCGAAGCAGCCTGGGACAGGTTGTAGCCTGTTGCTCTGCTGGGAGGGAATGACTGCCGGCTGACTGTGTGGAAGGGCACCTCGCTCGTGGCGGTTGTGGTGGTAGAAGAAGGTGTGGCTTTCCCACCCCGGCTTGAGTAAGACGCCATGCCTCTCTGGGTTGCGATAGCATTGGGCGGGGCTGTATATGTGGTTGAGGATTTCCGTGAGGCAGAGCGAGAATTGGAAAGGGCAAAGTCCAACAGGTCAGAGGAGTCATCGGAATCCAACAGGGAACGGAAATAGCCCGTGAAAAGGTTCTGCCTTTCCTGGCTGAGTTCAGACTGGGATGATGGATTGCTCCCCCCATAAAAACCAGTTCTGCTTGAAGAACTTGACTCCATGGTTGAGGAGTGGAAGGTCCGGGAATCGCTGCCTTGGTAGCTGCAATTCCTGTTGGCTTGGCCGGAAAGGTGTCCTTGGTGGGACATCCAAAGACTTTCTTTTTCTCCACACCATTCTGAGGACCCATCACTGAAGTTCTGGCTGGGGTTCTGCTCAGGAAACAAGACCCCATTTTTGCGAGATCGCCTCTTTCTTTTGGGCTTCTCCATGGGGTCTGGCTCTGGACGGCCTCTCTTCCGGGGATGAGTGGGGTCGACATGCATGGCCGTCCCCAGGACCCCCTTCTTCTTTTTGCCAATGCCTTCAAAGAAATCGCTGAAGGAGCAACGAGAGGAACGGGCAGAGTGGCTCCCTCCACGCCCAAACCCACCTCCTTTGCCGCCTCGTCTGCGGAAGCCTTGCACTCGGTGCAAAAAGTGGGAGATGCTCTGAGTGTCAGGAGCCTGGTGGATGGAGTCAGGCTCACTTGGGGTCCAGCAGCGGGGTGGGGAGCAACGAGCGGAGCACTGGCTCTGGCGGTTGAGAAAAGCTAGCTTGGCCAGGACATCTGAATAGTCCGCTTTACTGTCACTGGTGTCTGCAACATAAGAGGGCTGTGGGGATGCCAACTTCTGTTTCCTCCTCCTCCGTTTCTTCACTTCTGGGGCAGGCTCTTTAGGTTTGCATGGTCCCAGCATCAGGTTTTTGGGAGGCCTTCCCCTCTTCCGCTTCAGGATGATGGGCATTTCTCCCGGAGGAAAGACCACCACCACATTCCTGCCATTGTTTTTCATCTTCAGCAGTGGAGTGGGCTCTAGAGAAGGAGAGATTGCAACCTCTTTGCCTTCTACATTCAAGCTACTGTTGAGGGAGGAGACTTTGTACGTCGTCTTATTCCTCCTCCCAAGAGAGACGGGAATCTTGGCCATCTTTACCACCATCCGACGTATGCCACGGCATTTGGGCTTTTGGGGATTCAGGAGGGCAGCAGCCTTCTGGCCATCTTCTGACTCCAAAGTGGAAACCATGGGACCTGCTACTTGATTTGCTGCAATGGTGGTCACTGGCATCCTAGCTTCTTCTGGTCGCGCCATGACCACCTCCACTGGTACAGCCACAGGGAGGACTTGGCTGTCAGTGACGATCTCTGTTCGCTGCCCTCGGCCTCCCCTCCGACGACGGCAGAGTATCTTTGGTTTATCTGTTCTCCGTAGAGCATATTTCCTGTGATCATCCCTTCCCCGCCCAGCCCCACGCCTTACTACTCCTCTTAAGGAGCAGCCTCCAAGGCGGGCTCCAGGTTGTAGTGAGTGTTCTCCTGAAGACTCCTGCCTTCCCAGATGGGGCTGAGAGTCTAGCAACTTGGGCAAAGGGGAAAGCAGCTGGGCCTCTGGATCCAGGAGCTGGGACTGGGAATCAAGCAACTGGTGGTCCAGGGTCCCTAAAGACTGGAGCCCTAGAGGCTCAGAAAGGGGTTCTAGGGTCTGAAGTGATAGTGACTCAGAAAGAGGTTCTAAAGTCTGAAGCTCCAGAGGTTCTAGAGGCTGCAGCCCCAGTGGTGCAGGCAAGGGATCCACTGTCTGCAGGGCCAACGGTTCTGGAGGTGGCTCCAGAGACTTGGAATCTACTAGCTGGGGCTGGTGTTCTAGAGACTGTGAGCCAATTAACTGAGACCTTGACTCAGCCTCTTGGCTTTCTAGCAGCTGACGGTGGGATTCTGAATGCTGATCTAATAACTGAGGTTCTGGACAGGCCAAAGAAGCCAGTTCGCTCAGGATATCTGTATTGGTTAGTTCAGGATAATCATTCGTCTCAGACTCTGAGCTGCTAGCTTCATCAAGGCTACTAGGAGCCTTCAGAACAGGACTTCTCTGGCCGATTTGGTCCTGGGCACCTTGAGTGTCCCCTTCTGTTTCTCCCACATAATGGCTAGGTTGGGTCTCCTTGAGGAGCTCAGCTTTGGTGCTGCTTTGCACTGCCAGCTCCTCGGGACTGCGGATGCTGTTGGCCAACATGGGGGAGGAGTAGAAGCTATAATGAAGACCTTGTCCCCGGCCTTCCTCACTAAGCGGCAGATGGCTATCAAATTGCAAGCCACTGCAGTCTAAGTGGACACCACAGCTCTTCAGGTCCTGGGAGAGTCGGTCAATGTCCTTCATAATGTCTATGAGCTGCACCACAGGGTAGAGGTTGATTCTGCCGTTGCCACACTTGCTTTTCAACAGGGAGATGATGCTATCGATGTTACACCTCCCCGAGGCCAATGTGGCATTGGAGAAAGTTTTGGCAGCTCTATCTTGTGTGGTGGTTTCCTCCAAGTCTTGGACGTCAGCAGGGCAGGCAGGGACACTGGATGCCAGCAAGTCTTCAGACTTGACGCCGCTCTGGATATGGAGGCTTTTATACCGCTCGGCTGCCTCTGTATGATGTAAGGAACTAGATTTGTGCTCTTGACTTAACACAGTGCAAGAACCTTCTGGGAAGCTGAGCATGCTATACGGCAAGGCTTTCTCTGCCAGGCACCCAGATATCTTTTGCCCAGGATGTCCTGACTGAAAGAACTTTGGCTCTTGGATGTAGTCAGAAGAGGAAGTGCTGCGCAGAGCACCTCCGGCTGACAGTACTGCTGACCCCTGGGATTTCAGCCGCTTCCTCAGCTCATCTTCACTTGCATGCCTCTTGGTGGAACAATTGCTGGGATGGACATCTGGAAATGTGCTGCCTGGGCCTGGAAGAGGAAGAGAGAAGACGTTAAGTTCCTTGGCAACAGTGCTGGGTTTGCCACCAAGTCTGAAATATCCATTCCCCTCTTTTCTTTGTGAAATGAAGAAATGGTTAACCCACCCCATGGGACATTTCTCCCGCTCTTCTCTACACATCTTTGTGATACTACTGGGAGCAGAAAAAGCATCACAGATAATATTACAAGCAAATATTCTTGTACATTATTTTTAAAAAATCAATATATAGTAAGTATTGCTAAAAATTCTACTCTCTTTTGAGTTTCCCTACACTACTTAATAGGTAGACCTTCCAAACTGGGTTACCATTTTTGGCAGCATTTTTTCCCACAACTTGCCTCGAGTCTATTTTCATGGTGTAGCTCAAGGGTCTTCAAACTTGGCAAGTTAAGACTTGTGGACTTCAACTCCCAGAATTCCTGAGCTAACATGACTGGAGGAGGAATTCTGGGAGTTGAAGTCCACAAGTCTTAAAGCTGTCAAGTTTGAAGACCCCTGGTATATCTTAAAGCTTGGAACCAGGTTTTCATAATGTACTTTATGCAGCTACCATTGGGTTGATCTAGTCAGGCTAGAGAGGACACCACAAGGAAGAAGCAGATGCATCTTCCAAGCATTCTCCTCCTCCACCAATGACTGGAAGACAGGTGGTTTTGCCCATTCCCTCCTCTGTCACCATAGAAAATGAGAAGATAGTTGAAATTTGTTGGTGGCCAAATGGGACAGATTTTCAAGCTCTGTTCTTCCATCACTTTGAAGGAGTTGCATAGACATCACAGATGAGACCATCCAAACACATACACTTCCACCAAGTCCACGCTATTGTCTTCATGGTTAGAAAGGGTGTGTGTGTGAACATTGCCCCAATCAAAGTATTTAGAATGCAAATATTCTGCCCCTATGAAAAGCTTGTAGGTTGATCTTGCCCCCTTGCCTAAGAAATTAGGGGACCCTCTACTCCAGAGGTCTCCAAACTTGCCAACTTTGAGACTTGTGGACTTCAACTCCCAGAATTCTGGGAGTTGAAGTATACAAGTCTTAAAGTTGCCGAGTCTGGGGACTCCTGCTCTACTGTTATCAATGAAACCTCTGTGGAGATAACGGTGGAGGGTCTCCTAACTTTTTAGACCAGGGAGCAAGTCATAGGGGCAGAATATTTGTGTGCCAGATATAAACAGTTTCTCAGCTTCATAGAAGCTGGGTTTTGTAATAAACTCCATGTCCCATTCTTCCATGATGTGATTATGCACAATGTGGATTATGCAGGTAGAAATTGTATAACAAAATTTTCCCCAACATGACGACTTCCAAAGCTCTCCTCTACAACACTAGTCACCCCTTACTTCTGACCCAGGAATGATGGAAGTTGAAGTATGATACCTAGGGAGTGCCAAACTAGGGAAAATTAAGAGGTTAGGAAGAAAAGAAGAGAGTGAGACAATGATCTAATCATGGCCTTACATTAGTTGAAAGACGCTTAAGTGCTTTACAGGTTATATTTAAGTTCCCCTGTGCCCTTTAGCATTACCAAGGAGAAGTGGCCTTGTCACACGGCAAGGTGACACATATTATGGATGCCTTGAATGGTGACAAAGGGGAAGGCAAGAGGAACTGATGGCCACGAAGGGCATAAGTTGCCAGGAAGTTCTCATGTGCAAATTCCACAGAAATGTGTGCAGGAGCTCTTCCCTGAAGTGACCTCATTTCTAGTAAAGATGTGCTTCCTGCTGCATAATGCCCAAGATAAATGAGCAGAACAATGATTGTTGTGATTATCATTCCAGGCACTACCACCCATTAGGAACATGCTGGCATCATGTTTTGTTTCCATGAGGCATGCAGGCATGGAGTAGATCTGCAGATAGGTGTTCTCCTTCATGCTAGTAACTGGGCCCTCTATCAACAGATCTGAACCTCAACTCATGAAGATCACTGCTCTGCTGACCTATGGGTGAAGAAGAGAAGGATGGGGATGCAGAAGCCTCCTGGTGGGATAGGATCCCAATAGAAGGGAATGGTTCCCTTATTATAGGGGTTCCCTGAGCATGTTGGAAAGCTGGGTGCAGAGACCTAGAAAGTTTGGGATGTTCTCCACTTGTACTGTAGCTTGTCAGAAATTCCTACTCCCCTCTTTAGATCAGGGGAGATCATATTGAATCCAAGTACTGGATACTGTGGTGGCGCAGTGGTTAGAATGCAGTACTGCAGGCTACTTCTGCTGACTGCCAGCTGTTCGGCAGTTTGATTCTCACCAGCTCAAGGTTGACTCAGCCTTCCGAAGTGGGTAAAATGAGGACCCAAATTATTGGAGGCAATATGCTGACTCTGTAAACCACGTAGAGAGGGCTGTAAAGCACTGTGAAGCGGTATATAAATCTAAGTGCTATTGCTACTGGGATATCCAAAAACAGTATAATACAAGATCATTGGTGCAAGATCAGAAGGGTGAACAATGTCAAGAATTGGGGTCACAAATAAGATCCAAGATCTCCCTACGACTACATCAGTAAGCATCCCCAAAGGTAGCTAGATGCTATTTGAGAAAACATCAACCACATTAATACCAATAATTTTTTTTTCCAGATGCAAGGAAGCAATACTGTAAACACAGGCTGTACTTCATGCAAAATGCCAGGGAAACCTAAGTATGTCAAAGACCCCTAAAGCTACTTCCATACTTGTTTGTTCCACTGCTATCTCTTGGGAACAGAAGGGAACACAAAATCCACATTTCACAACTCACCTTCTGTTTTGCTGCTCCTGCTGTTACACTTGAATTCTCTGTGGAGAAGAAGAGGGGGAAAATCATCAACCAGAGATTAGCATGGCTTGATCTAGTCAGTCTACCAATCGCACTGTTCTTCTGCAGAGCAAGGGTGGCACAGATCGGCGTCTACTTCTATTTAAGCCAAGACTCTTGCCTCAATGATAAGGTCAGAAACACGGCTACATCTAGAGAATAGAGTATCTTGCTTAGGATGTCCGGATCAGTTGCAGATGGCCAAAGAACAACAACCCAGGAGAAGGTACTACTCTCTGGCTTAAGCAAAAATAGCTTTGCCAGTCCTGGGACTTCATGTTGCTGGCTAATCACAAGATCACTCCAGCATTCCTTTCTGTGCAGGAAGAACAACTCAGAAAGTCCCAGTCTAAAATTATGATTTTTTTTCGGATTTGAAATTGCTTGTAACACTCAAGTTTTTCCTCCAAGCAGGGAGCTTTGCTGCATCAGACATCACAGTTTTAACAAAATAATAGAATTAGATGTCTTCTAGTCCAACCCCCTTGATCAAGCAGGAGACCTTATTATACCACACCACTTCTACCCTGGACCAAGTAACTAGAAACCTTGCAACATACTCTAAAGATGCCCGATGCCCCCATTAGATCTACTGGAATGGAAGAGAGCAGAGATCCAGAGACAGAAGGACACTGACTACGACGACTCAGAATTCATCAGAAGGACTGGAACAAGTTGGTCAACATACACTGAAGGTACTACTTGAGCAACTTGCAAACCTTAAGTTCTCAAGAACATTATATGTCATTACCAGAAAGTCCAGTTGCCTTTTGAAAAATAGCAATAGCACTTAGACTTATATACCGCTTTACAGTGCTTTACAGACCTCTCTAAGCGGTTTACAGAGTCAGCCTATTGCCCCAAACAATTTTGGGTCCTCATTTTACCCACCTTGGAAGGATGGAAGGCTGAGTCAACCTTTGGGGCAGCCATGACCTGGATGACTGAGAATCTCCATAGACATTCTATGGCCATTTTCCCCCATCTTGGCAACTTTCATATGAGTTAGACCACAGTTCCCAACATCTCTGGGCACATCAGCTGGGGCTTATGCCAACTGCACTGATCTTAAAGGTGTGGGGTTACAACCTCGGCTTGCAACCATTTGTTTAGTGACTGTTTAGTAAGTTCCAATGGACTTTTCATACTTATGACGGTTGTATAGCATCCTTGTAGTCATGTGATCAGAATTCAAAAGCTTGGCAACTGGTTCATAGTTATGACGGTTGCCATGTCTCGGTGTCACATGGTCACCTTTTGCAACCTTCTGATGAGCCTGATTGACTTTACAACTGTCTTACTAATGTAGAAAGATAGCACCTGCCCCACTCCTAGAAGAATGAAATATTTTGAGGGATATTAAAAAAGGCAGGATAAAATATTTCCCCTAAAAGAGAAATAGAAATCTTAAGGGAGACAGAAACTCAGCCCCAGCTCCCTCCCCACCCCCAGCAGATGATTGGGCCATCCTATCTACAAAACAAAAGACCTTCAGCTTCAAGGGTGATGGGATTAAGGCATGACCCTCCAGGACATAATAGGATTAACCCACAAGCAGCAGAGCTCACTACATTGCACAATCTACCAAGGACATTGCATCAAAGTCCAAACTTCAACCAAACCTGACACAACCTATAGAGCTAGCGATGACCCATACAACAGCCAATAGGATACATATTCTTGCACAGGAATAGGAAGCTCAAGTGCAAATCCCAAAAGAAGGTGTAAAAGCCACCCACTCTCAACTCCATGTGGTTGGCTGCACCAGAACCACCCATGTGGCTCTGCTTCATCATTAAACCAGCTTTCTAATCAGCTTCCATGTTTGCAGTGTCTTTCTCCCAGATTGGAAGTGAACCAGATGGATATTTCTTCCCACTCTAACTTAACAACTGCACCAATTCACTTAACAATGGTGGTCAGAAGGGTTGTAAAATGGGGTACCTTGAGGGGATGCTCATTCTCTCAAGTCTCTAGGGATAACACCCCGCAAGAGAGAGAACGGTGAGGAACATGACCTCAAAGATCGATAGCATTAAAAAAAAGAGCAGGGGAAAACTACCAAAATAACCCACTGTTGCTGATCAATGGTTTTGAGGATATATGGGACATCAGGAGAGTGTAGAAAGTTAGCACCCACTCTTCTCCTTGAAGGATGAAATATTCTAAGAAATATTAAAAGGACAGAATATTATATTTCCCTGGATGAGAAAAGGAGAAACATGTTTTAAAGACAAAGCAGTTTCATGCAGCTCCCTGCCCTCCCCCTTTAGCTCCAGGGTGATGGGATTAAGACATGGCCCTCAGGAAATGATAGGTGCCCAAAAGGTTGGGGGCCAATATCTTAATTTCCGTATACCTTCCCAACATGCAAAGTTTAGTTTGATTTAGTTCAGGGGTCTCCAACTTTGGCAACTTTAAGCCTGGAGGACTTCAACTCCCAGAATTCCCCAGCCAGGCATTCTGGGAGTTGAAGTCCTCCAGGCTTAAAGTTGCCAAGGTTGGAGACCCCTGATTTAGTTTACAGGTGTTAGAAGTTAAAACCCACCCCCCTCCTAGAAAAATGAAATATCCTAGGAAATATTAAAAGGCAGAATATTTCCCCTAAAAAGAGTAAAGTAGAAACTCAGAGAGTTTCATCAGCACCCCAATCTTTGCTAATGGGCCATTAAGGCCTAGGCCAGAGTATTCTACATAATAAAGGCCTCTACCCATCTCACCACCTGGCACCTGGGAAGATTGCATCAGCCAGCACTCAGGTGAAGCCATGTGGTCCAGACAAAGCCTACAAACCCGCCCCTGGGAGTCTGACAGCCAATGAGATACATTTCTTACACAGGAACAGGAAAACACTAAGGTGGGGCCCAACAGAGGTTATAAAACCAAGGGATTCTTAGTATCTCTCCCCTTTTCACCCAGGAGCTCCAAGGTATGGGGTCCTGTCCACCATTAAACCTTCTTTCCAACTTCCATGAATCCAGTGTCTTTTTCCTCACTTGGAACTGAACCCAGAAGGATATTTCTTCCAACAAGAGTAAAATAGAGGAGTGATTATCTGCCTCATGCTGCAGAACTGGAGCATTTCACACTGAATATTTGCTAGAGGCTTCCACTTGAGATTTTGATTATTGCCCCACCTGGGAAGAATACCCTGACTGCTGTTTTCTCTCCTTTTTTTCCTTCTCAACTCTCACGCAAGAGAGTCTTCAGAAGCTCATGTATTTTAATAGAATCCATCATTAAGGTATCTGGCTCTGATGCTGCTTTTGAACTTCCTCATTTCTCACCAAAAACACCAGGCGGGCCAAAACAGATGTGATGCGGGAAACCAGATTTATTGTTGATTTTGAAAACATCTAAAGCAGGTGCAGAACAGTTTGATTTCAACTGGGACAACTGTGCTAGGAAAGAGGGTTGGTGGTTGGTTTTTTTTTCTAATCTAACCCTCCCCCACTGCTGTTTTTCCAAACTAAAAATCTGCTGTTTTTCTTTCATTTTTATTTTTGCAAGACAGACAGACAGGCAGACCGAGGCATGATAAGGATACCTTCCCCTTCAGCTGCAAAATGAAAAGCAGCTTCTGTGGGGGTAGGAGGAGAGGTGTTAAATGGAGAAAACAGCAGGGGGAAAATGCTAAACATCGTCATCTCCTGGGACTCTTTAAAGATGGTAGGAGGTTTGATCACAGCCTGTTTAGAGTTTAAGAGTCACGGGGAATAAAATCCTTTTAAAAATCCAACCGCCATGAAGATCCTGAATAACATTTATTTCCCCAAAGAGGGCTGTTTCCCCCCCAAAGATTTCAGCAACTTCGCAGGCTTGCTCGGAAATCAGCCATGTAGTCTCTAGCAAATGCACGGCACAGTTTTGTAGACCAAGGCGGCTTGTGTCCTTCTGCTTGGATTTACACTGGGGTGGATTACGACCAGGAAAGGGAGAGAAAGGCAAAGATGCCATTGCAGCCCCACAAAGATGCTGTCTTGGGCTGGCATAGGCAACCATTCAACTGGTGTAGTTTATATCTCATGGAGAAGCATAGGAGAAAAGGAAATTGTCCTGCCTGCTATCTATCTATCTATCTATCTATCTATCTATCTATCTATCTATCTATCTATCCATCTATCCATCCATCCATCTATCTATCCATCCATCCATCCATCCATCTACCTACTTACCTACCATCTATCTGTCTACTTACCTATCTATCTACCTATCATCTATGGTGTCTATCCATCTACAGTATCTACCTACCTATCATCTGTCTGTCTATCTACCTACCTACCTACCTATCATCTGTCTGTATATCTATCTATGATGTTGGGAGGAGGGAATCACCCTGATATAAATGGGGACCTCATCTTCTGATTCAATGCATAGATTACCCCATAGCTCCATAGATAAGGGAACAACTCCACAGATAAAGGAACAACCCACTGTGATCCTAAGAAATCAGTGAGCGATGGGTGTTCCAGATCAATGAGAAGTACCAAGCGCCCTGCCTGCAGTCACCTTTGGCAGAAGGCTTTGAGTGGCCCATCTCCACTAGGTGTCTCTAATGAGCCACAGAATTTCCTGCCAGGTCTGTGAAATGGTTAAAAAGTCTTCCCGAAGTTATTCCTACTCTCTTGTTTAAACTTTCTGACCTGGCTGTTCTACTATTCTGGTCTGACCAAAAAAAAAAGGCAACCTTTGTGCATTTGCCTTTTGTGTGTATGTGTGCATGCGCATAACCGCCGAGGGGCAGCCTGCTGAAACCTGGCTGAGAAAGCATGCACCTGGCATGAAGGTTTTAAAAATGGATCAGTTACACCGGCCTGCACCTCCCCTCGCCTGGGGTCTAGAAGGAAGAAAAGAAGGACAGAAGGGGAGCCGCTGAGAGGAAGAATGGAAGGTCTTTGTTTTGAATTTGCTTCTTAGCAGAGAGAAGTGGGGTGTGTGTGTGTGCGTATGTGTGTGGAATAGTCTATTTGGGCCAAGGCCTGAAGGTTTTGCCTCAGACTTAACCCAGGTAGTTCCTAGATTCCTCCTGAACCTTTTGCTTTTTCCTATTTAGAAAGCCCCTTTTCCTGGCCTGCTCAAAGAAGATTAGGGTGATCAAACTCTTCCAGGTAACAGAACCTTTGATGGTGCCTTCAAGTCAATGTTGAGTGGTGGGATTCAAATTTTTTTGAACTACCGGTTCTGTGGGCGTGGCTTGGTGGGCATGGCAGGGGAAGGATACTGTAAAATCCCCATTCCTTCCCCACCCCACTAACCTGCTTTCCAGCTCCGTTCTCCTGTGCAGGGCAACCAAAGAAGACCCAGCCGATCAGCTGGGACTCGGGATGCAGAGAATAGATTGGGGTGGGGGGAGGTGGTATTCAGCATGTTCTGACCAGTTCTGGAGAACCGTAGCAGAAATTTTGAGTAGTTTGGAGAACAGGCAAATGCCACCTCTGACTAGCCCCACCCTCATCTCTTCTCTGCCTCCTGAGTCCCAGCTGATTGGCTGGGTCTTCTTTGGTTGCCCTGCACAGGAGAATGGAGCTGGGAAGCAGGTTAGTGGGGTGGGGAGGGAATGGAGATTTTACAATATCCTTCCCCTGCCACGCCTACCAAGCCACACTACACCCACCAAGCCATGCCCATGGAACAGGTAGTAAAAATTTTTGAATCTCACCACTGGGGTGAGGCCAGTCAAAGGCGGTATGTGCCGGTTCTCTGAACTACTCAAAATTTCCGCTACCGGTTCTCCAGAACTGGTCAGAACCTGCTGAATGCCACCTCTGACATTGACAGCTGATCAACTGCCTGGAGAAGTCCCTGCAGTTTTTTTGGCCTGCTTTCCGAAGGGGTTTGCCAATTGCCTCCTTCCTAGAGCTGAGAGAAAGGGCCTGGTCTAAGGCCACCCAGCTGGCTTCGTGCCCGAGACTGCCCTAGAACTCCCTGTCTCCCAGTTTCTAGCCTGATAACCTTTACCACACGACAAACTATCTCTCCCAGCAGCCTTTTCCTGGGACCAAAATGGGAAATGCCATGCTGTGAGTGGGTTTCCTGCTCAGGCAGATGCCAAATAATGATTATTTTTAAAGGCTGGCTTCTCTCTGAAGCTTTCAGCCCTAAATATTTGGGGCTGCTGGAGGGGATTTGTTTGACCATACAACTGTCTCACAACGGTTTCTTTGGTGACCATTCAAAGTTACAACGGTGCTGAAAAAAGTGACGTAGGTTTTTCAGAGTTATGACCTTTGCCGCATCCAGGGATGGGCTGCTGGGGGTTCGCAGGGGTTCGGGAGAGCCTCTAGGTAAGATTCTGTGCAGTTTGGAGAACTCTCAAATCCCACTCCTGGCTGGCCCTGCCCGCCCCACCCTGCCCCTCCCAGAAGTCCTCATGCGGCCCTTTTTGGATGCAGGTAAGTGCAGGGTGTGTGCGGAGGCTCGGGGAGGGTGAAAACCAGGACTCTTGGAAGTTTAGGAATGCCAGAAATGGACCAGTTTCTGGCTTCCAGAGAGCCTCCAGAACCTGGGGAGGGCAAACCCCCACCGTGGTGCAGGAGGCCAACTAGGCGACACCCACCATGGCCACCCCCACCCAGCAACCGGGCAGAGAACCCGTTGCTAAAACAATTCTAAGCCCACCCCTGGCCTCATCCCCGTGATCATGTGATCAGAATGCGGAAGTTTGGCAACTGGTTTGTATCAGTGGTGTGTTTCAAATTTTTTTACCACCGGTTCAGTGGGCGTGGCTTGGTGGGTGCATGCACACACTTTGCACACGCACGTGTGCCAAATGCGCACTTTGCACAAGAGCAGAGGTGTTTTGACTCACCTCCTGCAGCCCTGCACTCTCCCTGTCGCTTCAACAGTGCTGTGCAAAGCAGCTGCACTTCAAAAGCAGAGGATAAAGGTAAGTATGGGAGCCCGGGCGGGCGAGTGGGCCCAACCGTAGAGCGGCGGAGAGAACCGGTTCGGTCTCCGCTGCTCATCAGCGTTACCGGTTCGGCAGAACAAGGCTGAACTGGTAGCATACCACCACTGGTTCATATGTATGGCAATTGCAGTATCCCGTGGTCACATGATCGCCCTTTTGTGACCTTCTGACAAGCAGATTCAATGGGAAAGCTAGATTCGCTTAACAACCGGGTTACTAACTTAACAACTGTAGCGATTCACTTAACAACTAAGGCAAGGAAGGACATAAAATGGGGCAAAACTCAAACTTAACAAATGTCTCTCTTAGCAACAGAAATTTTGGGCTCAATTGTACAAATCCCCTCCAGCAGCTCCAAATATTTAGAGCTGAAAGCTTCAGAGATATTATCATCCTAAGTCGAGGACTATCTCTAATAAGAAAACATGTTCTGCTAATCAAAACTGGGCACATCAGGGACACTTCTCACTTCTAGATGCTGTTTTGTATGGAGAACTTTGGGTCATACCAACTCCCACTTGTAAGAGGCTGTAGTAGTTAGTTCAGGTAGCCAAAAAAGAAAAAAAAATCTAGCATCAGTGACTGTACAGTCATAAAATTAATACAAAAATCTAGTGTTAGCCACACCTTGCAGGAACATCTACTGCCAGCAACGACTGCCCAACGTCCCGTGGGCTCCCACAGACAGGGCCTCCTTGGTGTGCCGTTGGCCAGACAGTGTCGACTGGCGACCCCCAAGGGCAGGGCCTTCTCTGTGGGAGTGCCCACCCTGTGGAATCAGTAGCCCCTGGAGCTTCGGACGGCTCCTGACCTTCGATCCTTTTGTCGTGATCTGAAAACATGGCTCTTCCAGCTTGCCGACCTGGACTGATGGGGGGGAGGGGTTTTAGTGATGGTTTGTTAGTTTTAATTAATATATTGGGATGTTTGTTTAATAATTTTTAAGGTTTGTATTGTATGTTTTTCATTGCTGTGAGCCGCCCTGAGTCCTTCGGGAGATAGGGCAGGATAGAAATCCCAATATAAATAAATAAATAAATAAATAAATAAATAAATAAATAAATAAATAAATAAATAAAATAAACCTACAGAATGGTCCCCGTCTGATCAGAATGCAAGCAGATTGAAGGAGGATTATTTATTTAAGTATTTACTGATTTGGTTCATAAACTGCTCTGATTGCTCTGGGTTCTGAGCAACCAACTACTGCAAGTCAGGCTGTAACATTGACAAACGAATAATAACATCCAACATTCAGAAGTCTCACTTCTACACCCAGGGAAACAAAACTCAATTTAAAACAAACAGCCCAGGCTGTGAGAAAGAACGAGGTTAGAGAGGGGTGGGATTCAACTGGTGTTACTACTGGTTTGGTGACTATGTTTTGCTTGCGCGCGCGTGTGTGTAAAAAACCTTAAGCTGTGCCGCCCGGACAGCTGAAAAGCGTTGCGCATGCGGGTGCGTAGCGTTTGAAAAGCCTCTTTTTTCCTGCTTTTTCAACTTCAGCTATGCCGTGCAAAGCAGCTGAGGTTGAAAAAGCAGGAAATAAAGGACGGGTAAGAGGCCGGGCGGGTGGGTGGGCCAAACAGCAGCAAACACAGAATCGGTTCGTGTCTGCTGCTCTTCAGAGCTACCGGTTCTATAGAGCCAGGCAGAACTGGTAGCATCCCAGCCCTGAGGTTAGAGCACATATATCCCCAGGTCTTGCTAGGACAGCATTGATAATGTTTCTGAAACTCAGCAGAGTTGCAAGGGAAGCAATTCCAGAGAAAGGGGGCAGCAGTTGAAAAGGACCTGCCTTCAAGATCTTGGCTGATACCATTTCCTCAATGAAGGGACCACCAAAAGGGGTCCCTTCTCCCAGATCTTACTGGACAAGAAGCAACAGTTGGGAAAAGGAGATGCTGAAGGTATCTAAATCCTGATCGATGTAGGACATCATCCTTATCTTGGCGCAGATGGCCTAGGAATGGACTCTTACTGGCTAGGTGTGGTTCTGTCATGCCCTTGGTAGAGTTGGACTCTGAGGGAGAGGAGGAACAGCTGACAGGCAGTGGAGGTGTGACTCTAGAGGTTGTGGAGGAGGCTGGGGAAGGGCAGAGGCTGGCTGGGCAGTCTGAGGAAGAACCAGGCCCATCCCCTCTTCATCCTAGGACATGCAGTGAGGAATGGAGAAGGAAACAACTTGGCTTACGAGAGAGGAAGCGGCCATGATCCCCCTCATTGGTTGCAGCTGGGGAGAATAGTATATAGGAGAGACGTTAAAACACAGCATTGCCAGAAGCAAAGTGTGTTTTATTATGGGCTGAAATTGTCTTGGATGGCATCCTTCCAACAGACTGTGCCTTGTTATCTCCTTGAATTTGGTAATTACTTATCCTGGTCTGTTGTGGAAATTCCATCACTGTAGTTTGTTTGGTCTTTTATTTCACTTCTATCTGCTCATTAAGTTCGGACTATATTGCTTTCTATTGGAGACTATTTTTGAGTAAGTTTTATCTCCAACTGAATTATTGAACAGTGGGGCCTAGTTGGAGGCATTAAAGGACATTTAATTTTGTATTTTGTTACGTTTGTGTTACACTCCGGGTCATCACAGGTTCAAGTTCAAGGAGAGAATCAACCTAGAACTAAAGAGCCATTTCCTGAGATTTAGAATGGTTGATCAGTGGACCAACTTGGCTCCAGAAGTTGTGGGTGCTCCATCACTGGAGGTGTTTATGGAGATTCTCAGCCATCCAGGTCATGGTTGTGCTAGAGGTGCTTCTTCAAGAGGCAACTGGACTTTCTGGTTTTTCTTTGAAGACGTTTTGCTTCTTAGATAAGTTTCTTGGATAAGAAGCTAAACGTCTTCAAAGAAAAACCAGAAGGTCCAGTTGCCTCTTGAAAAAGCACCTTTGGGACATCCATCACTGGAATTTTTAAAGAAGAGATTGGACAGCCATTCGTCCAGAATGGGATCGCTTGGACTAGAAGACCTCCAACATCCCTTCAACTCTGTTATTTTGTTATTCTGTTAAGTTACGCTTAAAACTGGATGTCAGGAGGTTGTTGAAGGCTGATACAGAACATAAATCTTAGGAGCAAGTATTTCTGGAAGAAAACAATGGCAAACCAGTTCTATGTTGCTGTCAAGATGAGTCAACATAGATCACCGGAAATCAGGACTTGGAGGAGATTTTATTCTATTTTCCTGTGAAAAGGACATTTGTGCCATTGAAACTCAAGTCCCAGCAGCTGTTTTTCAAATTGTTAATTTTATAAAACACGCAAACCCTGGTTAAGGTGCAACTTTCCATTAACTCACATAGGCCCCTTTAGACAGTTATGGGCTGCTGCTGTGCACATGATGTTCTCCATAGCAGAACTGGGGAATGATTTTAATGCACGCTGTATCCTCTCAAAAGGCATAAACTATTTTTCATGGGCTTGTAATAACATCTGGGCATGCATTCAGAATTGTAGTAATCAAGTAGTCCATATTGGTGTTTGCTTCAGGGAGCCAAGGTTAGCTGGGCCTTTCAGTCACATGTGAATGAAACACAGGAAGGCTTCTACATAATTGGGACTCCAGTCACATTTTGCATTCTAACAACCAAGATTTCCTAATGCCTTGCTCTCCGCCAGTTCAATTTAAATCCTTTGTCCAACCAACTTCAGGTACAATATCAGAGTAATTTAGTACTAGAAAAACAGAAAATTGCCTCATGCAAAGTTAGTTACAAGTAGTCCTTAACTTATGACTCTATTGGAGCCTGTCCATCATGGTTGTAAGTTGTGATGATTGCAAAATGGGTTGCCAAGTGACCGACCCAATTGTACAAACTTCTTGTGTTAGGTGTTAAACAAATCAATGGTTTGCAATGGGCTGGTTTTGCCAAAACCGTTGTCGGTTTTCAACAAAAGTTATAAAAGATGGTCATGTGACCACGGGATGCTGCCAAGCACTTGGCATGCATCACATGATCATGAGAGATGGGCTGCAGGCAGTTGTCGGAAGTTTGGAACCAGGTCGTAAGTACCCCAGGAAAGTCTGTCGTAACATGGAACCAGTGGTGGGATTCAAATATTTTTACCACTGGTTCAGTGGGCGTGGCTTGGCGGGCGTGCTTTGCATGCATGCACACACTTTGCATGCACGTGTGCCAAACATGCACTTTGAGCAGGTGCAGAGGCGTTTCAACTTGCCTCCTGCAAGCCTGCACGATCCCGGTCACTTCGGCAGCTGCTGCGCAGCACTCTTCTGTGCTGCGCAAAACAGCTGTGCTTCAAATTCAGAGGATAAAGGTGAGTATGGGAACCCGGGCGGGTGGGCCCAACAGCAGAGCGGCGGAGAGAACCAGTTCACTCTCTGCTGCTCATTGCTGCTACTGGCTCTGCAAAACCGAGCCAAACCGGTAGAATACCACCACTGCTTGGAACCGTCTCTAAACAACTGGTCATAAAATTGAGGACTACCTGTATTTCTTCACCGAGAGCAGTTTTATCTCCTCAATTCTTTTGCAGCTGAGGGCCACATTCAATTGTTTTGAGTAGTGTGCAGAGGGCTACACTTTGGGGTGGGGGAAGCACGGCACAGGACAAAACAACATGTACTTTTCATTTTGAAGTTATTCATTCAACTCCACTAATATTAAATCCAGCCCCCAAATATGTATAGGTAGTCTTCAGCTTACAACCACCACAGTGACGCAGTGGTTAGATTGCGGTACTGCAGGCTACTTCTGCTGGCTGCCGCCTGCCTGCAATTTGGCAGTTCAAATCTCACCAAGGTCAAGGTTGACTCAGCCTTCCATCCTTCCCAGGTTGATAAAATGAGGAGCCAGATTGTTGGGGGCAAGAGGCTGACTCTGTAAACCGCTTAGAGTGGGCTGTAAAGCACTATAAAGCAGTATATAAGCCTAAGTGCTATTGCTATAGCAGATTTATTTATTGAATTTATATTGCCACCTATTCGCCCATGGCGACTTGAGGTGGCTTACAGGATGTAAAACCATATTTAAAATAAAAAACAATAAAACCTAACAAAAAGAATCGAATAAATTAGCAAAGTATAATAGAACAAAATCTGGAAAAATAAAATAAAATAAAAAATCACCCCCAACTCCCACCCCAACAATGGCAGACTGCCGTGCCTCAACTGTTTTTCTCACCAGCGCTGACATGGAAGGCAAGTTTTGAAGCTTAAAATCAGCGGATTTTTTTTAATGCCGCACACGCATGCAAAGCGAGGTGCACACTCACCAAACCAGTTGTTAAACTGGTTGCAACCCACCACTGATCAGAATATATCTTGTTAGAAACAAGGACTTGCCTTTTCTTGCAGACATTTCATTACCCTAACTAGGTAACATCATCAGTACTAATAAAGATGTTACCTAGTTAGGATAATGAAACATCTGCAAGAAAATGGAGACTTCCAGTTTGGGCTTCATCAGTGATGGACCGAAATCAGTGATCGTGCACGGTTTTGATCCGTGCTCGCCGCTGGAGCGCCCCGAGTTGCTTGGATTTGGTGCTGAAGCCATCCCGTAGAGGTGATGAAGAAGGGGGAGACCACCAGTGGGGTTGAGGAGAGACGCATCTCTCCTCCTCGGCTGGCCATTACTCCCTTTCCCAAAGATGGTTGCAGCGGTGGTCAGAAATGGCCACCTCAAAAAAGAACCCGACTGGACAAGATTGTGCAAGAGGAAGTTTAAAGGAGAAAGTTTGACTGACCGGGTTGAACGGAGAAAACATCTATTTAAGGTACCTGGAATTTGAATTACAAAGACTAATACTATTCCTAAAAAAGATTTTTAAAGCAGCGAAAGAGAAAGGGAAAGGAAAAGTAACTTTTTCTCTCTCTCATATTGACAGTTTTAATTGACTTGGAATGCTATGAAGAAGAGATCTGAATAAGAAATTTATACCAATCTACTTTGACATTAACAGGCTATTGCTAGCTGAAAATAAAGTGTCAAAGGGATAAAGATTCTTGGATGATCTAAAAATTTTTAAAAAGAAAGAAAGCAGAGGAGGAAAAAAAAAGAGGGTGGAATCCGGAAAAATTGAGACCACCTGGAAGTAAAAAGAATCGATAGTGGAATTTTAACAAGACTTTTAAAGGACACATTGTAGCTGAAACTCTGTTACACAATAACAAAGCCCCGTGAAAGAGAAAGTTAGAGAAGCAAGAAACAGCTTTGGATTATTGGGTGATTCCTGGAATTTTGGATGGTGGATCCTAATGAAATGAAATAAAATCAATTGGGGGTTGTTTAAAAAATTTTTTTTTCAAAATGCCATAACTCCTTGAAGAGCTAAAAATGATACTTAAAGAACAAAAAGAGGAAGCACAAGAGGGAAGAGAATCTTTGGCTTCGCACTTCAATTTATAGAAATGGAGATTTTGAACGATGAAAAACAACAAGGACTGCTTGCAGAACAAGAAGGGCAGGACAAAGAAGAAGCCATCTTTAATGACCAAGCAATTTTAAGCGGGGTAAAAAAGGAAAAGGGGGGAAAGGGAGTTAAAAACTGAAGACTTGAAGCAACAACCAAATAATAATAATAATTTGAAAAGTAACTATAACATTAGGAAGAAGCAGAAGGGAGGATCACAGAAGGGAGAATCAGATAGAAAAGGGAACAAAAAGGGGAGGGAGAAGAAGAGGGGGAAGATGGAAAGGAAAAGAAGTTATAAAGAACAGAAACAAGATATAGAGAAACAGGAAAAGTGTACAAGAATTAAAGGGATAAACCTATTTAAAAGACACAGAGACAATGGTTAAAAATTTAACTTAAAGAGAGGATTCTGCAAAGGTACATGAGATAGCATTGTTATACTAGAAATAGAAAAGAGTTAGAAAATATGATAGATGATTAAAGTGATAGATAAAATTGGCATTGATGTGTAATGGAATATTTGTTAGTAATTAAATGAAACGAAGAGGATAAGAGAATAAGGCTCTTAATGATTTAAAAAGAAAGTATAAAAATTGAAAAGAAACATGGAAGATTTTAAAAGAAATTAATATCAGTTGACAGGATGAATTTGAATAAGAATAACAATTTCATTGATTGCTGCTAATAACTATTGTTTTGTTTTTTGTTTAAAGACAGTAATAAGTAAAATATGAAATATAGATGATTAAAGTATATGACAACTGATATTATTAGGTAATGTTTGTTAAAAGATGGAAATATTTTAAATAGAAATGTTCAATATTAATGGCGGAGCTGAATGAATAATTATTTTACTTACTATTGTTATACATATATATACATATACATATATATACATTTTTTTCAAGAACCTAGTGTGTATTTTTAAGGGAATGTACCAAGCAGAATTCTGTTGATAATAATTATGTGTTATAAAATAGAGGTTAGAAAATGAATGTTATAACTGTAAAGGTATAATTTAAACTTTAAACAAGATTTGAATGGATAATAATTAAAAGATACAAAGGTGTTACACTCCAGTTTAGTAATTACAGGGGAAAATTTGTTTTATGAGAAAATAAAATAAAATTGTAAACAGGACAGATGAAAGTTTAAAAATATTGATTAGAAAGTTATTGAAAATTAGAAAAAGATATGTAATTGAACTTAGAAAGGAATGAGTTAATTAAAAACAAGGTTATAGAAAGCAAAGAAAGGGAAAAACTATTGAGAAAACTGCGAAAATAGTTATAAGATATGGATCAGAATATATAAGATGAATATGTAATTGAATTTATGTCTATATGGAGAAGTGATAACCCAGGAGCATGCTGTTCCCAAAAAAAGATATTTATTTGTATTTGTATGTTTTATGAAAACCCAAATAAAACTTTATTAAAAAAAAAAAGAAACACCTGCAAGAAAACAAGCCAGCTCAGAGAGCACCAAGGACCCCACATTTCAACTCCGAGTTACCGATATTCTCCGTTATTGGTAACTTGCCTTTTGGTCAGAGTATTGGCTGAGCTTGCTCAGGGCAGTAGAAAGAAAAGCAAGATGGTAGCCATGAGAAAATAACTTGCAAAATTCTTGAGGCAATATCTTTAGTAACTCAACAGAAGGCTTGCACAACGCTTGATGTTTTCAGAAGGGTAGCCATGTTAATCTCTTGTCGCAAAAGCTACAAAGGAATCTGCAATATTGATTTTTTAAATAAAAAATCTCCTAAGCATTTATTCGTCTAATGAAATGTAGTACGATTTTCAGAAGTTTGCGACAGCTGGAAGCTTTCAAGTTTCCAGGAAGGTAACTTTGCTCAGTTCCAGACTGTCCTATTTTAAATAAGGAAAGGTCCAAGAATCGTTTGTTTGTTTCTTTATCCCACTAAGTTTTTGGAACTTCCCGGTGTTACTAAACACCAGCTCCATATCTGATATGATCCAGGATGAATGTCTGGAAGTAACCCACTGCAGATGTGGCCTGAATAACAGCCACGATTTTTCCACCCTGTTCTTCCAGCAAAAGATTTTTTTTTTGTAAAAAAAAATGCCATTATTTTGTAGACTTCCTATTGATCCAGTCAAGGTATTGTCCCAATCGGACTCAGCAATGCATAAATTATCTGGACAGGCAGCTCTTCCCCAGGGTTTTAGCAGATGTCTTTCCCGTGACCTGCTGTCTGATCTTTCTAACCTACAAGAACTGCCCTCCACCCTTTTCAGCCTCCACCCACCCAAAATATTTGAGAAGCAAATGATCAATAAAGTCCCTATTGCACTCCAAACTTTTAATATATTTCAATGCATAAAAAGACATGCGTTTTGAAAGTTTAGAATTTTGTAACAGGTTTAAGTAGCACTGTTTTTAAAACAAAAACAGCATATGCAGCTTTTATGAAGAGCACATGTTCCGAATACTGGTAATCCTTGACTTACAACAGTTCATTTAGTGATCAACGGTACTGGAAAAAAGTGACTTATGACATTTTTCCCACACATAGGACCCAGGGGTGCAATTCAACCGGTATAACAACCAGTTCGGTGAGCGCGCCTGCGCCCCGTGTTCAGAAAAGCTAATACTTACCTTCAACTGCAGCTGAAGAAAACAGCTGAGGCTCTAACAAAAAGACATAAAGCACAGGAAACAGCAGGGGAGAGCGGGTCTACATGCTCGTCGGAGCAAACCGGTTCGGAGCCAGCTGATCGTTGGAACAAGGAGTTTGCCCGAACCAGTCCGAACCGGGAGAATCCCACCCCTGGTATGTCCGCTGCAGCCTCCCCACAGTCATGTGATCAAAATTTGGATGCCTGGCAACTGACTCATATTTACGACGGTTGCAGTCTCCAAGGGGTCATGCGATCCCCTTTTGTGACCTGACAAGCAAAGTCTATGGGAAAGCCAGATTAACTTAACAGCCGTGTTCCTAACTTAACAACGGCAGTGATTCACTTAACAACTGGGGCAAGAAAGGTCGTAAATGGGGACAAAGTTCACTGAACAACTGTCTCGCTTAGCAACGGAAATCTGAAGCTCGATTGTGGTCGTAAGTCGAGGACTATCTGTAAAAGACAGAATGGCCCAAAATTGATTAAATTGGGGCCAGGTGGTGTGAAAAGTGTAATTCCCAAATTTGTGGGCAGGTAGAATCTTCTTGAGATCTTTTCTCTCTGTCCCCAGATACTCCTTATGTTTGCCTCTGAGAGATGCACTATAAGCATTAATTGTTGTTATTAATTATTATTATTCACAGTGGTCCGTGCTTTGACTTTAGGTTACCATCAAAGGGGGAACAATGGAATTTTTAGCAGTCCCCCCTTCTTTCTTTTTTCCCTCCAGGAGCGGATTTTAATGTGGCCTATTTATCAAAGCTTAAAGTCTCTATTTTTCCCCCATTGCTTGCTGATCTGTGGTGATAGTGGATAATCTTAAGGGAGTGGGGTGAAGCAAAACAAACAAATTTTAAAAAAACCTGTTGCTGACCCTTATCTTTTAAAGCTTAATATGGTGACTGTGTTTATGTTCCTTGTTCCTTTTTTTTAATAGTTATTAAAAGTTACAATAAAAGAAATAAAAAAACAGGGAAAATTAAAAAAAGAAAAAAAAAAGAAACTGCAGAAAAGAAAAAACAGAAAGAAAATAGACAAGAAAGAAATAAGAATATAGTAAAGAAAAAGAAAGGAACTATAGAAAAGAAATGACTTCCCTCTTCATCACAAATATAAACAATTTTGGTAACTTATTGTCTTCTCTTAAAATACGAACGAGAAACAAGCTCTTCTTTCCATCTCTTATCTATAAACAAATCCTTAAAGCCTCTTCATTCAGCCCTGATCAGCAAAAGTCCATTAAGGGTTACCAGAGATAATAATGAATCTATTTTAACCTTGATTTTGAAACAACTTTAAAATCTTGTCGTTTACTCTGAATAGCCCTGAACTTAAGCCATTCAAATAGTGACCTAAAACTTGATTTCTTTTCATTTTTTCTTTGTCCCTTCTCACAAAATTCTTCAAAGCTTTAACAAGTCTCTTTTGTCAATCCAATATAGGAAAATTATCCAGGGCACTCTTTGGGTTTGTTATTTGTATTCTGCTGTATGTTGCTGTAAAAAAATCTTTTAAGTCTTATCCCCTAAACACTTGACAAGAAGAGGAATACACAGTCTAGACATCTTCATCCCATTCTTGCATTCACGCACATACATAACATATGTGGAGCCAAGAAGGAGCAAAACAATGAAACAGCTAAATCTTCTTTCAGTCTTGAAGATCGTGGCTGTGTACCTGCCATATACTGCACAAAGGACAGGAAATATCACTTGAGTTCAGGGTACAGATGGAGGTGTACTTCTGCTGTCTGCCAGATTTACTTATATTCAGCCATTCCAATGTTGGCATTGTTCTGCTATTCTTTTCTTTAAACGTAGAAAAATATTTTATATTTCTAGGAGGTTCCCCTGGCATTGGCAGCCTGTATTTTTATTTTCCTTAATCTTCCCTCATGTATGCACTTCTGTAAACAACTTTCCCTAATGCATGTGCTTTTGTGTGCAACCTTTGATTGCAAAATGTGGCAGAGACGTCCAGGAACTTCCTAATCAGGCCAAGTCTTCAGAACCAGACCTGGGGGTTCATGATTAGCTCACCCCCCCTCCCCCCCAGAATGCATCCTTGGCTACGCTTCTCGGAAACTCTGGAACCAAGGCTGTACATTTTCTGGGCTTGAGAAAAGGATGCTGAACATCAGACTGTGTGGGAGGGCAACATAAAGCCTCCAGTTCAGCTCGATTTGCTATGAATCATGAGCCAGGCCCAATAACGGATTAATAAGGAGAGTCGGTTATCCTAAGACTAGCTCTATACCCATGCTTTGCTACGAAACTATGTGATTGGGCTTAGTTTTTGGGGAGGAAAATAAGGGGGGGAAATTGTGCCTCTGCCTACCAGCATCCATTGATATTCATCTGGCTAGCGGCCTGTCAGTATGTGAGACAGTTGAGGGCTGTTTGGAAACTGAAACAGTATTTGTTGTGTGAGCAAGGAGACAGCAAGGAGCCTGGGCGTGGCTTAGCCCAACTGTTCGGTACTAAAGCTGGTTGCTGCTGTGAAACTAAAACTGAAACTGAAATTCCTCTCCTCTGCTTGTGTTTTGCATTTGGAACAGATTTCTTTTCAGGTGGTGGAGAGGGGGAGTAGAACTCCTTAGCATCAGAGCGTGTTAATAATAATATACAAAATCCTAATACTCCAATGGCCATTTCAAAAAATCTTAGTGAGCACCTAAGAAGCCAAGAGGAACATACCTGCCAAATTTCAAGTTTGTAGGCTTTACAGTTCTGGAGATTTTGTGATGATGCATGAGTGGTATTTCGCTTTTATATAGATAGATAAATAGTCAAAACAGCACCAGTCTGAAAAAATAGCTAACAGAATTGCATTCTCAGTCAGCACCCTCCGCTCCCTGCTGAAACTCGTTGCATGTGATTGGAGCTACCTGGATACTTCTTGCAGCCCCCACTAGCAAACTACAGCAACATTATCCGCTCACCTTAACTCAAGGACCGAGCCCAGATGGTTTTCCAAGTGCCTCGTGCACTGCTGGACCACTGGACTTTTCCTTAGCCTCCCGAGCTGCCTTTCTGAAGCTGCTGCCCTCCAGATGTGAAGTTGAAGTCCAGTGCATCTGGAAGGCATCAGCTTGGGAAAGAGTTTCTCTAGCAAAGGAGTTCTTTCTTCCTTTGAAAACTGGCATTCCCAGGATGCTCCAAAGCAGTGGCTCGGTTTGTGATGGTGCCTGCCCATCATTATCTCCAGTCCTACCCCTGCCATGGCTCCCAGAGCTGATGAGAACAGCAGTCCATAGGAAGAGTCCCAACTAGCTAGCAGGGCCTTACAGAAAGGAGGAAAAAAAACAATCTTCTACTGGAAATCTGTGCAGCAAAGAAATGCAATGAGCTTGCCGTCCCCTCAGTCACTGATAAAAGTGTTTGCTTTCAGGAAAGTAAAGATGGGTCCTCAGTGCGCACAGTCATTTTCATCAAAATCATGACCAGATAAATCTATCAGCTCTGGGTAATTTTCATCTGATGTGATGCGATCTGATCCGATCTAATCTGATCTTATTTAGAAAATTTATAACAGCTCTCGGCAAGCATAACAAAGGAACAATAAAAATGTCCGTAAATAGAGTGTCCGTGGCATCTCTGTTTTTACACATTTTGAACACAAATACTGAAGAGTGTAAACCTTGGAAGGTCTTTGTAAATTAATGTAATCAGCAGATTATGGACTTGTTAATAGACTCTTTCTAATCTCCCCGGTTACCCGATCGGTCAATACAGGTAGACTTCAACTTACAATCATTCGTTTAGTAACAGTTCAAAGTTACAACGGCACTGAAAAAAGGTGCCTTAGGACCATTTCTCATACTTACAACCGTTGCGGCATCCCCATGGTCATGTGATCAAAATTGAGACACTTGGCAACTGGCTCCTATTTATGATAGTTGCAGTGTCCTGGGGCCATGTGATCCCCTTTTGCCGCCTTCTGACAAGCAAAGTCAACGGGGAAGCCAGATTCACTTAATGTCATGCCCCTGTCGGAGTCTGAATCTGAGGAGGACGCCAAACAGCTGACAGGGAACAGGAGTGTGGCTCCGTTGGCTGTGGAGGAGGCTAGGGAAGGGCAAAGTTCGGCTGGGCAGAGCAGGGGAGAGATAGAACAAGGGAGAGGGAGTTCAGAGGAAGACCCAGGCCCACCCCCTTTTTATCCTAGGCATGCAGGGAGGAACGAAGGGAGCAACGTGGGTTGCATGGCTTATGGGGGAAGAAAAGGCCCTGATTCCCTTCATTAGCCACAGTTGGAAAGACAGTTGATAAGAAAGCAGGCTGCTTGCAGCAGCTGCAGGGAGCAAACGTGACTTTACCTTGTATTGTCTTGGCTTATCTGTGTTCCTGGCATCTTCCCAAACCTGTGAGTTTTGCCATGCCTTAAGTCTGAAATTCTTGCTCCTGCCCTGCCAAACTAATTATTTCAGTTTGGCTTGTTTGGACTTTAAGTTACAGTTTGTGTTGCTCATGTTTTGGACTTAATTTTCTGCAGCCAAAGGCTGTTCCTGGGAGAGATTTTCTCCAGCCAGAAGGTAACCTGGACATTGGGGGCAAAGTTGGAGATAATAAAGGGACTCTTATTGCTTATCTGACTGTGTTGCCTTTGTGCCACGCCCCCGGGTCATCACACTTAATAACTGGGTTACTAACTTAACAAATGCACGGATTCATTTAACAACCGTGGCAAGAAAGATCGTAAAATCCAGCACAACTTACTTAACAAATGTTTTGCTTAGCAACAGAAATGTTGGGCTCAATTCGGGTTGTAAGTCGAGGACTCCGTATGTAGCATTTCCTTGATGACCTGCACCACCTCCGGATTCCCACAACGTCCCCTGTCTGCCTAAAGACCCTGGAAGGATGAGAAGTAATGTCCATCTAAACATGTCCACGTGACTGCTGATGGGAGACCAGCAGCAAACAGGCTCTGGAGGACTCTCCTGCGATGGGAAGCAACCCCAGGCTTGGAAGCTGGGTTGAAAAGAGGCCAATGCACTCTGGGCTGCCAAAGTTGGAGACGGAAGCAAGGCTGAGCATTTTAGTCTTACAGAAATGGGCTTGCTTCTCTCTCTCTGGCCCAGCAACTGCCTTCTGTGTTCTTCCCAAAATTTAAGCAGGGCAGGTAAATTAGAGGTGGCATTCAGCAGGTTCTGACCGGTTCTGGAGAACCGGTAGCAGAAATGTTGAGTAGTTCGGAGAACTAGCAAATACCTCTGATTGGCCCCGCCCCCATCTATTCTCTGCCTCCTGAGTCCCAGCTGATTGGCTGGGTCTTCTTTGGTTGCCCTGCACAGGAGAATGGAGCTGGAAAACAGGTTAGTGGGGTGGGGAGGGAATGGGGATTTTGCAGTAACCTTCCCCTTTAACACCATGCCCACCAAACCACGCCCATAGAACTGGTAGTAAAAATGTTTGAATCCCACCAATGAGATAAATCCTTTAGGGCTGGAGGCAAGGGTTAGAGTTAGGGTTAGAATGGGTTAGGTGACAGAATGGTAAGTGGAACTAAATTATTTTTGCCATGGAAGGGTTTTTCCAGGAAGCAGTCAAAAGCAAACAGACTGGTTTACAGGCTGTTTCTGCCCAATGCATTAAATCAAATCCACTGAAAACACAGCAGCTGCATTGGCACTTAGGTATGTGTTAAACTTTGTTGGTTTAGTCCAGGGGTCCCCAAACTTGGCAACTTTAAGGCTTGTGGATGTCAACTCCCAGAATTCTCCAGCCAGCTAGTTCTCCAGCCAGAGAAAGCAGCTATGCTGGCTGGAGAATTCTGGGAGCTTGAAGTCCACAAGCCTTAAGGTTGCCAAGTTTGGGGACCCTTGGTTTAGTCGCTAACCTTTTCATGGACGCAGATGCTTCTCAGTCTTGGCAGCCTTCAGATGGGTGGACTCCAACTCCCAGAATTCCCTACCCAGCTTGTTCCCAGAAGCACAGCCGCAAAGGTATCTGTTCTGCTTTTCAACTTGGCTCCCAAACGGGGAGAATCAGCCCAGTTGGCGGTGGGAAGAGTGTGTGGGTTGACAAGAGGCTTAGCGGGTGAAATGGGTACCACGAATCTCTGCCAGGGTTAGAAGAAGCCCATCCTGCCTTATAACCCTCCCCAAGCTCTCTAGCCTGCTTCCCCCCTCCCCCAACCCCAATCCAACAGATTGCCATTCCTTCTGCAACCCCCCAGCAGGACAGAGTGGCTAAAAGATCCCACATCTTCCCTTCTGCGCATCGGGATACGGAGAAATCTGGGTCATCAGGAGATACATCTCCCTGGCCAGGAATGGTGGGTGGGAGGAAGAACAAGACTCCACCGACTTCCTACAGAGCCACAATCCCATCCTCAACATCTTTCCTGTGCTGTTTCCAAAAGGTCCAGCCATCTCCTTCTCTTTGCTTCTCATCAACCTTGGCAAAAAACAAAACAAAACATTTTTTTCCATTGCTGGATCTCCCTCCCTCTGGCTCAGCTTTAGAAGGGCTCCATGCTGCAGAAAAGCCACAGCAGGAAGTGACCTCATGCTTTTGGCAGGCGCGGCTGCCTTGAACCTCCGAGGGCTCTCTGCACCTCACCAGAGGCTATCTTCCTCCCTGCTGCCTGCCAACTGCAAAGGACCCCTTCGTCTTTCAGCTATCTTGCTGGACCCTTTGCAAAAGATGGCTTTTCCGTCGCTTTGCAGATGCTCTGACTATCCCACTGCCCCCTTCTCCTTCTCTGCCTCCTTCCTCCAAATGTTTCCCAGCCTGTCCCAAAAAATTTCCTGAGGCTGTCCAGCAAGAGGAAGAAGGGAAAATAGAGCGGGCCTGGCTTTCCTCCTGCACTTTCCAAGGCTTCCCATCCGTTCCTCTGTGGGAACGCTTGGCTCTCCCCTCCCATCCTTGCACTGATGTTTCCAAGCAACTCTTAGCCAGATGTGGACAAAGAAGGGTCAGGAAAAGCAGCAGCATAGGGCACCCAAGAGAGCAGAAGGGAGGGAGAGAAGTCAGAGAAAGCAGGATGTCTTTCCAGTGCATTTCCTCAAACCCCGCCCCCCCTCCCCTTCCAAGTTCTGACAGATGAGACAAAAGACAACAGCCAGGAACAGGCCAGGGCACCCTGCATATTTCAGTGCACGTGTGCCTGTGTGACTGTATATTTGCACACATGGGCTCTACCAATGCCCAGTGCAAGCAATAAACCTTAGCCTTACTGGCCAACAAGAATCCTTGGAATCTTTTGCTCATTTCCACAAATTTCTAAAGCAGTCAAGAAAGGAAAAGATGGATGAATCTCACAAAGGAAGCCGGAGGGACCACAGCACAGGAATCTAATGCCTTGCGTAGCGTTTAAGCCAGCAACTGAAACCCACTCCCTTGGTTAGACTTGATCATCTTACTCCTTTGTGAACTCCAAATGTTTCGCATCATTGTTCGGATCTGCGCTGGGCTGCGGGAAAGAGTAAACAGCTTCTGGTTGATCACATGGTCTTAAAACAGAACAGGCCAATCTATAATGCAGCAAAAATCTGCTCCTTCGGCCTTTTTTCCCAAGCTGGATAGACCTCCAAGAAAGCACTGCTGAAACCTAGTGGTAAGATAACACTATTTGGAGTTGCGCTTTTTAAAAAAATTAAGGGTGAAGTTTAACATCCTTATTTTGTGTTAACACCCTCACATCCCACCAAACTCCTTCCTTTCTGGAGAGGTCTTCATCTTCATCTTATTTCTGGTAGCAACTGGACCGGAGGCTAAAAAGATTATTTCTATGCATCCTTTTCCTGCCACAAGCCCAGATTTCCTTTTGTGCTCCTTCCAGATTGTTTTTACAACTCAAGAAGGTAGGTTGGGCTCTTTGACTGTGAGTGAGCCATCAGCTGGAGAGAATATCAATTGGAGGGATCTGAATCCACCAGTAAAGAAGCAGAAGTAGTTGAAACAGGTTCATCCTTGGGTGGCAACCCACCAGTAAAATCTAAAGTCAACATTCAAAGGAAACCAGAACCAGATGGATAAACAATTATAGATAGTCCTTGACTTATGATCACAAGTGAGCCCAACATTTCTATTGCTAACCGATATATTTGTTAAGTGAATTACATTCCATTTTACAACCTTTTTTGCCACGGTTGTTAAGTGGATCACTGCAGTTGTTAAGTTAGGAACCTGGTTGTTAAGTGAATTTGGCTTCTTATTGTCAGAAGGTCACAAAATCGATCACAGGACTCCAGGACACTGCAACTGTCTTAAATATGAATCACTTGCTAAGCGGCTGAATTTTGATCACATGACCGCGGGGGATGCTGCAACGGTAGTTAGTGTGAAAAAACAGTCATAAGTCACTTTTTTCAGTGCCGTTGTAACTTCAAATGGACACTAATCGAAATGTTGTAAGCTGAGGACTGCCTGTAACCAAAGAGCCACGAAACACTGTTTTACTTTTTGCTAACTGCAGCGACATTATTGTAGCACAAGAATGAAAAGGTTGGGCATTACCCACCCTGGAGGAACGGTTGATGAAGACAATGGGACTTCCTTGAGATGGGCTAATTGACTCATTTGATTAGGGAAAGGACACTTAATGGTGGCTGGAAACTCCTTATGGAGTTTTAGCCTAAAAAAGAAAGAAGCGAACTTGCGATTTATGACTCTGTTGATTAGACAGGATGGGTATAGAAAGAAGGGAGTCATGATTAACTTTAGGGAGAGAGAGGCAGAGGTTAAAATATAATTGTACTTATAACTGCTGTGAAGATCAGAGGTTGCTTCTTTAAATCTTTTTTTCAACTTTTATTTTGCACTTTTAGCTTTCTCTTTTATTTCTCCTTCGTTCTGGTTTAGTTTGCATGAGTTCTTACTATTGCTGTTTAAAAAAATTACAACCTAGATCTATATATAAAAAATCCAAAGCTGTAGTCTAAACTGAGAAGTCAGGAAAACATCTCTGACAAGGCAATAGCAAACCCTGCCTGCATTATGGCCAAGAAAACCGTTCGGTTGGGCTCTTCTAAATCTTCAGAGTTTGCCCTTTACGCTACAGGTATCTAAATTTGGGGGAAATTGAAACAACACACCTTTGTTCTACTAAGGGCAGCTGCTTTAGTTGAGAGATACCATCTGCAACTGATCCTACATTTGCATGCATCAGGCATCCTGAAGTCAGACAACCTGGGATCAAGACATGAGATGACAATGCAATGGCAACAGTATCCTAAAGTCCCATCCCAGCCTGAGGCTTCATCTCTTCCTACTGGCAGAAGAAAGAAAACAGTGGTAGTAAATTACAGGTTTAGTGTCCAGCACCACTGTAGACTATGGACAAAAGGGATGCTTTTTGTAAACCCTTCTCTTACGTTAAAACAGTCCGCGAAATGAAAAATTGCAAGCAGAAATCTAGCATGCCAGGGAGAGGAACAGATTGCATGTTCTGAGGTGCTTGTTGTCTAGGGGCAGGGAAGCCTGGTTTGCTGATTAGAGGGAAGCAAACACTCTTCCAAGTGGCCCTTCGTTCCTCCCTCTTGGAAGTACTAGTACCATGTTTCCTTTAATGCAAGGACAGAGCGAGGCAGAGAGCGAGACTTTCCCACCCAGTTCACAATTCTCTGGATATCAACTTGGCTTGATTTTTGCCTCCTTGCATCTTACGGGGTTTTCAGAAAAATCTTGAGCAACCCTGTTGCTCTACCCCAGAGGTGGAGGAGCACGATGGCCCTTTTTATGATTTATGGACTCCAACTCCCAGAATTGGCTGAGCTGGCATTCTGGGAATTCTGGGAGTTGGAAGCCCACAAGTCGCAAAGGGGCCATCGTGCTCCTCATCTCTGCTCTACCCCAACCAGAGCAGAAAAGCCAGGTTCACCTGCCTGCCCCCACCTTCGCCGCCCCCCTTACCTAGGCCGCCCATACTTGCAGTGAAGGTTCACCCTGAAGTTCCTCTCGCTGCCGTCCACTTCGCTGTTGGGCGGCCGCAACCCTGGACCCTGGCTGCGCGGGAACCATTCAGCTGGCAGGTTGGCTCCGTTTTCCAGTCCAATGGGCTGGCACGCATTGGAGATCCCATCTGTTGAAAGGAAAGCACACAGACCCAAGGCTTGTGAAGGAGAAGGGGAACAGGAGGATCAGGACGAGAAGGCACTGGATTGAAACCATCTCTTCCCCTCCCCCCCCACAACCCCTTTTCAAAGAGATTTCATTTCAAAGGGATGCAAGCAGCAGCGGGTGAGAGAAGTGTCCAGTCTAGGGATCTCTCTCTCTCTATCATTCTCTCTCTCTCTCTGTGCCCGTGTGAGTGATGCAAGGCGAAGACAGCACTGATGGCACAAATCGCTACTACGCTTCCCTTGTGCTACGTCCTTCCCCTTCCAAGCTTGCAGAGTAGTTGGTTTTTCTTTTTCTTTTTTAACAAGCTTCCATTCTGTAGACAAGATGGAGAAGGTTTGCATGCAAACTCTACCTTGCCCACTACCCGAATACAGCTGTCACCGGCCAAACCATCCTTCCAGCTGGAGAGGGCTGGCTGATGGGGTCCCAAGAAGCATGTTCAGCCCTACTTTTGGCCCTGTCCCTTAGAAATAGTGGCTGCCTTGCAAAGGCAGACGAGAAAGCCTGACCCACCCGTTCAGGTTTTTTTTTTTTTGCAAAGAAGGACCTTCCCTCCCTCTTTCCCTCCACAGCCTTCCTGGCTTAGAAGCAAGTTTGCGCTAGGCGCAAACCCACCCCCCACCCTCCGCCAGAAGTGAGGGAATCCTGTCTCTTTGTTCAGGGTAGCTCAAGGTCATTAAAAATACAAAGGGGTTTTGGCTTTTGGAGTACAACAGATGTGCACGAGGGATGGTTGGTGGGGGGCCAGGCTCCTGGAGAATGCAACACACCTCACCCAAGAGGCATGACAGTGTGGGTCAGAGGCCTGCATGGCTCTGATAAACAAAATGTCTGTGCATCTGTTTGGATGCCAGACCTGGCTGTCACTCATCGGATCCCAGGCGCTCTCGGGCCATTCCTGCCTCGTCTGATTTTCCCCTCCCTGTTCTTCTCTTCCCTTTCTGTCCATGGTATCATAGCCCTGCAGGGGCATCAGCCAAACTCTATTAGCTACAGTCATCCTGCTATCTCAAGCTGTGTGGTGTGTGAGCGAGTATGTGTCTGTGAGTGAGTGAGAGAGAGAGAGAGGAAGGGTAGGGTGGGGTGGGGGGAGAGAAGTGGTATTCATGTTCTGCACACCAAAATCTATGCCTCGGTTTTCACACAGCTTGTGCACTTTTACCCACAGGATAGAGAGGCAAGGGTTTCACTGGCATGCGTTGGAGAATTTCTAGGTCTATTTACCAAAGCATAGGAAAGCGCCCATCTCTTTCAATACTACAGCTATTCAGTGTGTGTGTGTGTGTGTGTGTGTGTGTGTGTGCGTGTGTCCACTCCACATACTTAACTCAGTCAGCGGTGAGTGTGGCAATTACATACAAACAGCCTACTCAGCTCAGTCAGCTGTTGCCTTGATCGGCCTCTAAGTGCATGGGCACACATGTGCATCTGCGCTATAGTGTGTTGCGCAAGCCCAACTCACTCTGTTCGAGGCACTGCACAAACCCATCAAATGGGTAATTCACTAACTGGGCTATGTGCATTCAGGTAAACAATGCAGCCACTAAAGCAAACCAGAAATAGAACATGGAAAGCCATAGGAATGGGAGTTAGCCTAGAGTCTTAAGCACAAGGGTGAAACAACAACTTTGCAAACGGTACAGATATCCAACCCTTCTCATGCAGCAACCTAAAGGAAGTCAGGATAGCAGAATCAACTGTGAATTAAACTGTCTCTTCGGCTACTGCTTGCCAAGCAGTTGGGGCATCTCCTTACTCTAACCTCTCACTCTCCCAGATTCCATTCACACAAGGCTACATCCTGTTCTGGTGCCATTATATCTGCACAAGTCCTTTGCAAGCCAAGAATTCAGTACTCCTTATCGTGAATGCAATGCCACCATCGCTTAGACGGCAAGACCGCCCTGCTTCCGAGCATTCCCAGGAAGTCAACTGCCCATCCTTGCCTCTTCTGTTTCCCATCATAAAGCATAATTTCTTACTTATCGCAACAATTCCAACCAGACGCAGTGACTGCAAAAAAATAATAATCGGTGAGCCATCAAGATATGTGGCGGTGATTGCAGGCTAAAGGATTTCATTTTCATTTCATTGACAAACACATCTTAATGTCCCCAATAAAGTGATATCTCAGACAAAGGGGAGCTTGACAAGTCAACTTGGTCTTCAATTAAGGGAAGGGGAAGGGAAGGACGAGGTTGAGAAACACTGACCTAGACTAAGTTCTAACCACCAAGAATTAACTTTCCTCCCTCTCTGAAAACCTAACCTTTGCAATCCCAAATTCCTCTTCCTGGGACTGCAGGAACAGAGTTTGCCAATCCCATTTCACAGATAAAGAACTGAAGCAGAGACTGGAATTTGGGCCAGTCGAGGGCTGTTTATTTTTGGAGACTGATTATGCTCACACAACCAGCCTCATCTATATATTGACACATCTGCCTGCTCCATCTGCCAGGCTGCAAGGGAGAAGTAAGGACAAACAATGTGGACTGTGGCATTGGCTCTTCCTCCACTGGGTGGGACAGCATCTCAGGAGGAAACGTACCTACTTATTCTAGGGAAAAAGCTCAATTCAACAGATCCTGCGCCAAGCCAGGGGTGTGGGTCACCATCACCATGCAGAATGCTGCCAAGGCCACCCATAAATCCTGGCTAAAAAGCAGGATTTCCAACCTAGGCCTTCAAAGCAAAGTTTGGCACCCAGTCCAGACTAAGCCTTTATACTTTTCCAAGTCCTAATGTCATGGGAGGTGTTTGAATGTTTATAGACCCACTTTGGAGCAAATCCTTATGGTTTGGGCTTTGGTTTTTTGGGGATGTGGTGATAGGAGGCCTACATGGGTACCAACAAGGAGCCTAAGTGAATTTCCTACCATCTGAACTCAATGTTTCTCCGAGTGACATACTAGAAAGTCTCTGTCAAGAGAGGGGGGGCGGAGGGAGGGAGAGAGAGAGGGAGGATGGGAGAGAGAGAGAGAGGGTGGGAAAGAGAGAGGGGGGGAGAGAGAGGGAAAGAGAGAGGGGGGAGAGAGAGAGGGGGAGAGGGAGAGAGAGAGAGGAAGATGGGAGAGAGAGAGAGAGAGAGGAGAGGAGAGAGAGAGAGAGAGAGATGCAAAGTAGCCAACAACTTATTAAACAGCTGCAAAAAAGAAAAGGCGACAGATTCTGAAAAGATAAATTAGCAAATTAGCACCATCTCCTGAGCTGCAATACTTGACAAAGGGCATGGAAATAATAATGATAATAATATGGGAAAAAGAGTTTCAAAACCCAAAGTTTCCCTATCACACTCCTTTCATTCGCACAATTAATCCTTTGGAGGATTTGAGACTGACTGACAGCGGCCACTGAGGAATTCGAAGCCAGTTCTTTGAGGGCGACGCTACTTATTACACTCATACGGTTTGCCTGCCACCAGTGGCTACCCTTTGTGCTTTTCGACTGCTCTTTGCAACCACCCCGAACTGTTGCATTCTTCCTCTCTGCCATGCCCTCCTCTTCTTCCTCGCCCAGCCGTGTTGCCCTGGAACTGTGTCCTTTACTCTACAACTGAAAATGGATTTGTCACCTTGATCTTTTTATCCCACTATAGGTTCACACTCGGATATACTCCTGCTGTCTATCACTCTGTCTGTACCCCGCTGCTGGCATGGTCCTCCCCCTGTTTTTCATGCTTGTGTTTTTACAGACCTACTTTCATGGACATTTAGCTGGCTTTGGTGACCTCCAAAACCTGGGCACGGCTGGACCTGATTAGTAAGTGGCTGGGAAACCACTGAGAACTCAAGCGGACTGCGAAATCAAATCAAAAGAAAAGGAAAAAAACCTAGGAAGAAGGCAAGGGCAAACTACTTCCGTATGGTCCCCCTGAAGCAGTGGTGGGATTCAAAAAATTTTTACCACCGATTTGGTGGGCGTGGCTTGGCGGGCGTGCTTTGCACGCATGCACATACTTTGCGTGCATGCGTGTGCCAAACGCAGACTTTGAGCAGATGCAGAGGCATTTCAACTCACCTCCTGCAAGCCTGCATTCTCCCGGTTCCTTCAGCAGCTGCCGCATGGCACTCTTCTGTGCCGCGCAAAGCAGCTGTGCTTCAAAAGCAGAGGATAAGGTGAGTATGGGAGCCTGGGAAGGCGAGCAGACCCAACAGCAGAGCGGCAGAGAGAACTGGTTCGGTCTCCGCTGATCTTCAGCGCTACCAGCTTGGCGGAACGAGGCCGAACCGGTAGAATACCACCACTGCCCTGAAGACTACAGGCATGTCCATACAGCCACTAGGTGCCATGCTCAACTCAAAGGGGACATTTTTGATATTCCAAATTTTAGGATTATTGGGGCGGATCAGGGGGAAGACAATCAACACCTGACATCAGGATAGAGGACAGAGTTTCCTCTGAAGGGTCCTTGGTGCTTTCTGAGCTTGGTTGTTTTCTTCAAGACATCTTGTTACCCAAACTAGGTAATGCCATCAGCATTGTCTATGGAGATTTCTGAAGTTTTTGTTTTGATTTTTAAGGTTCTCGGAAGAGAAGCAAAACGTTTTCAAGGAAAACAACCCAAGAATCCGGCATGTTGGAAATGTAAGAAGAAAGAGGGTACATTATATCACATGTGGTGGTCCTGCCTGGAGACTCAAAAATACTGGCTAAAAATTTTAAAAAGGCTACAAGGGATCACTAATGAACAAATAGAACTGGAACTGGAACTGTTCTTGCTGGGGATATTTAAAAAGAATTATGGGAGAAATATAAAATATATAGTGTTACATATCTTAACGGCAGCTAGAATTGCCTATGTCCAGTGTTGGAAGCATAAAAATGTACCACCAGAGGAATTGATTATCCAAAAAATAATGACTTGAGCTGAGATGGATAAATTAACCCTGATGTTACAAGAGAAAGAGAAGTCTGAGTATTATAGGATTTGGGGAAAATGTTATGACTGGATTGAGCTAAGATAGATGGAAGATGGAAAGATTAATGATAAGCAACATATAGGTTAAATTCTTACATTCCCATAAATTGTATATATTTGTAAATAATGCACAAAATAATAGTATAAGATGAATGCCACAAACCGTTAACGTTAAGATATGTACACTTTT
Organism: Naja naja; assembly: GCA_009733165.1. NCBI lineage: Eukaryota > Metazoa > Chordata > Lepidosauria > Squamata > Elapidae > Naja > Naja naja. The sequence goes on from CM019160.1 coordinate 12,264,073, forward strand.
TGTTTGTTTTTAAAGTTATAAAAGATTAATAAAATTTATTTTTAAAAAAAGAAAGTCCAGTTGCATTTTGAAAAGCACCTTTAGGACAATCATGACCCTATGACTGATAAATCACCACCTAGTTTAGGTAAAGAAACGTCTGCAAGAAAACAGGACCCCTCATGTCAACCCTGAGCTAGAAATATTCTCCTTCCTCTGCTGTGGCATTCTGGGTTTGAAACGCCCCTTTGCCTGGAAGGCAGGCTGGTGGTACTTGAGATGTTTTTTTTGGGGGGGGGGTTCCAGGCAGAGGTGGTATTCAGCAGGTTCTGGCCAGTTCTGGAGAACTGGTAGTGGAAATTTTGAGTAATTCAGAGAACTGGCAAATTCCACCTCTGACTGGAGATTTTGCAGTATCCTTCCCCTGCCACGCCCACCAAGCCACGCCCACAGAACTGGCAGTAAAAAAGATTGAATCCCACCACTGGCTCCAGGTGAGGATTAGGGACCTGAAAGCCCCAACTTGGCCGTGCCCTCTTGTCCTTCCTTTAAAAAAAGCAAGCAACCCTACTTTTTTCCATTTAAATTGTGTGTCGCAATCTGCTCTGAGATTCTTCAGGGAGGGAGGGCAGCAATTTTAACCATCAGTCATGCTTGTGTTTTTGTGTGCCTTGATCCCTCCTGCCTGTGTGTGCTCAACTCGATCCCACTTGAGTCAGCCTGTTTCCTGCTTGCAGGTGGTGGGGACGATCGAATCCAGACCTCTCTGTTAAAGGAGCCCCTTTTCCTTTCGCTGCAAATTTTGGGAGTTGGCAAGTAAATACCCCTTCTTAGCACCTCTCCGTTCCCTCCCAGCCTCTGCGCACGGTGGCAGTTGCAGGCTGGGAAGGTTACAGCAAAGGGTGATGTGGAATAAGGAAACGGCCCTCGAAGGACCAGGCTAGTCTCAACTGCCTGGAGCTGGCAGAAACAGCCAGAAAGACAGAAGAAGCAGGCAAAACACACAAGAAGGCTTTTCATTCGAGTCAGTGGGTCCCAGCCCCTCCCAACACTCCCTCCTCCTGCCAGCTTCCCTTTGAACTCAAGTGGGACATGGAAAACCCCAAATTCCAAGCTGCAATCCCACTAGTCGACCTTTCTATGAGATGCAGAATCAATCCAATGGGATCCTTTGGCACCAAGAGAGAGAAGGCCAGTCCAAAGGGCAGGCAGAGACATTCTCGTGAGCCCAGAGCCCTCATGGCCAGAAAAAGAGGAGATCTATCTGAAGTCTTCAGTATCTTTGTTGTCCTCAGCAACAAAGATGATTAGGGGACTGGAGGCTAAAACATATTAAAAAATGGTTGCTGGAACTGGGTATGTCTAGTCTGATGAAAAGAAGGACTAGGGGAGACAGGATAGCAGCCTTCCAATATCTCAGGGGCTGCCCCAAAGAAGAGGGAGTCAAGCTATTCTCCAAAGCACCTGAGGGCAGGACAAGAAGCAACCGGTGGAAACTAATCAAGGAGAGAAGCAACATAGAACTAAGGAGAAATTTCCTGACAGTCAGGACAATTAATCAGTGGAATGACTTGCCTACAGAACTTGTGAATGCTCCAACACTGGAAGTTTTTAAGAAGATGTTGAATAACTATTTGTCTGAAATGGTACAGGGTTTCCTGCCTAAGCAGGGGGTTGGACTAGAAGACCTCCAAGGTCCCCTCCAACTCTGTTATTCTGTTCTGTTCTGTTCTGTTCTGTTCTGTATTCTATTCCTGTTCTATTCCTATTCCTATTCCATTTTTCCATTTGCTCCCACCCAAGAAATGTATGGGTAGTCCTTGATGTACGACCACAACAAAGCCCCAAATTTCCATGGCTAAGCAAAGAAGTTGTCCACCGAGTTGTGCTCCATTTTAAGAACTTTTCTGCCACTGTTGTTAAGCAAAGGGCTGCAGATGTTAAGTGAAACATGCGGTCCTTAAGCGAATCTGTCCCTCCCCCCCAATTGACTCTGCTTGTCGGAAGCCGGCTGGGAAAGGTTACAAACGGTGGTCCCATGACCCCAGGATGCTGCAACGGTCATAAAGATGAGCCAGTTGCCAGCTGCCCTGAACTGTGATCCCATGACCCTGGGGATGCTGCAATGGTCACAAATGGGAAACCCGGTGGTAAGTCCCTCCTCCCCCAGGGCCATTGCAACTTCGAATGGTCACTAAACAAATGGTTGTAAGTCGAGGACTTGCTGCATCCTGTTGAATATCATCACCTTTGCATGTGAACTCACACAGGCTCAAGGAAGAGGGGAAAAGTGGGTACAGGCAAAGGATACAAATGCACACATGTGTTGCCAGGACATGTTGCATGAACCTGCACACAGAATATACACGCACACTTCACAAACAACACACACACACACACACACAAACACATTTTTCCACTTGCTCATCCTGATCTGCTTATCCCAAAAATTGCTTTTAGCTGCTGTTGCTTTTCACCTCTAATGGACTAATCTGAGACTTGGGGGTAGGATGCAAATCCCAAAGCAGAAATAATAAGCCAAGACGGTGCAAACAAACAAGGAGAGGGAAGGCACTTGTGTATTTGTGAAAATATTTACAGACCCCTCACAATCCTGGACATAAACTATTTCAACTCCTACCCTCAAAACAATGCTACAGAGCCCTGCACACCAGAACAACTAGACACAAGGACAGTTTTTCTCCAAGCGCCATCACTCTGCTGAAGAACTAATTCCCACAACATTGTCCAACTATTTACAAAATAATGATACTCTTGATGACAAATTCCTTGTGTGTACAATCACACTTGGCCAATAAAGAATTCTATTGTATTCTATTGTATTCTATTGTATTCCATTGTATTGTATTGTATTGTATTGTATTGTATTGTATTGTATTGTATTGTATTGTATTGCGTTCTATTCTATTCTATTCTAAAATCCTAAGGCAAATCAGGATATATGTTTTTTTCCATTGAGGGCTAAGCCAAAAGCAAAATGCATAATCATTTGGTGTGATGTGTGACCTCGGCCAGTGGCTCAGAGCAGCAGAGCTACACACACACACACACACACACACACACGTAAAATCCTATAAACAAATGCCCCTACACCCCCACAAGGATCCGAGCCACCCCAATTCCTCAGCTAAGGCTACAAACACTTACAAAGCCCATTGCAAGAATTGTTGCTCTCCAGCTGGGAGAGCACACACACACACACACACACACCCCACAGTAACAACTGTCCACCATTCTTCCTGACCCTTGTAATTCATGGGCTGGGCCTCCCTGCCTTGCCTGATTCTCCTTATGTTGCAACAAGCCTCTGCCTGCCAAGGGACTTGTAATTCCCACCTCTTCCGTGACTAGTCGGGAAACCTCATCTGCTTCAAAAACAGCTCACAGCAACTGTTGACCACAGGGGGAGGAAGGACACAAACCTCTCCCCTCCCTGTTCCTCCAGCTGCAGGGGGCAGCACGGGTTTTGAAGTGGGGAAAGATATAACCAAGGCCATCCAAAGCAGGGGTCTCCAACCTTGGCAACTTTAAGACTTGTGGACTTCAACTCCCAAAGCAAAGCTGGCTGAGGAACTCTGGGAGTTTGAAGTCCACAAGTCTTAAAAGTTGTCAAAGTTGGAGACCCCTGATCCAAAGGGTTTTGACATACCACCCCCATGCATGGGGGAGGAAGGTAGTGGTGGGGTGGAGGAAGGAGAGTTTATTCAATAGCCTGAATGGAACCTAACATACTTCCATTCTTCTGCTAAGCCAGAGGTCTCCAACCTTGGCAACTTTAAGACTTGTGGACTTCAACTCCCAGAATTCTGGGAGTTGAAGTCCACAGGTCTTAAAGTTACCAAGGTTGGAGACCCCTGTGCTAAGCCAAGCAAATCAGGATCAAAACCCTACCCATTGCCATGCCCATAGATGCCTTCCTCAAATAGCACTTAAGACTTATATGCAGGTAGTCCTCGACTTACGACAGTGCATTTAGTAGACCGTTCAAAGTTACAATGGCATGGAAAAGAGTGACTTATGACCAATTTTTCACAGTTGCGACCTATACAACTTCAGAGGCTTGGCCACTGGGTCATACATATGGCCGTTGGGGTGTCCCGACCTCATGTGATCCCTTTTGCTGACCGTCTGACAAGCAAGGTCAATGGAGAAGCCCGATTCACACTTAACAACCGGGTTACTAACTTATCCACTGCAGTGTTTCGCTTAACAACGGTGACAAGAAAGGCGGTAAAATGGGTCAAAACTCGCTTAGCAAAGGTCTCACTTAACAATGGGCTCCATTGTGGTTGTAAGTCGAGGACTATCTGTAAATGCTCCGTAGTGTTTTGCAGCACTCTCTGGGAGGGTTTACAATCTCAGCACAGCACTCCAACCCCCAACAATCTGGGTCCTCATTTTACTGCGTCAACCTTGAACCCCATCAGGATTGAACTCCAGGCTGTGGGCAAAGTTAGCCTGCAATACTGCATTCTAACCACAAGCAAGGAAGGAAGGAAGGAAGGAAGGAAGGAAGGAAGGAAGGAAGGAAGGAAAGAAGGAAGGGCAATAGCAATAGCACTTAGACTTATATACTGCTTTACAGCACTTCACAGCCCTCTCTAAGCGGTTTACAGAGTCAGCCTATTGCCCCAACAATCTGGGTCCTCATTTTACCCACCTCGGAAGGATGGAAGGCTGAATCAACCTTGAGCCAGTCAGGATTGAACTCCAGGCTGTGGGCAGAGTTTAGCCTGCAATGCTGCACTCTAACCACGGCGTCACCACAGCTCCTCAAAGCCCTTTTTTCCAACAGGATTAAGAAACCCACTACCTGAGTGAGCTTCTGAGCGATGCTGGCTACATTAAAGCCGGTCCAAGATATTCTGGCTACGAAAAATCCCGATACTTCCCTGCATTTGGGACAAACCCTCCCTTGAGAAGCTCCCCGGCCTTCAGCAAAACAAGGGAGTGTGCATCTTGCAGGATTTGTCCTCTGGTTACCTCGCTCCGTCTCCCCTCATATTCCTCCCACCACCTTGTCTCCACATTTCTTCCCTGTCTGAATGCTAAGGCAGGTAGCAGGCGCAGCATGAGCACAGAAAAGAGCTTTGGGGAGGAAGGAGGGAGGAGGAGGGAGCCAAGCCCCAGAGCAGACAATGACTCATTCTTCTGGCATACAGAATGGGTCACTCTGGCCATACATGTGAGTTGGTGGATGAAGTCTTCAGGCCAGGCTTGATGCTTGCTCTCTTTAAGCAACACCCCCCCACACCGCTCCCCTCGGTATTTGTTCTGCTCCTTCAGAGAGAAGGAACTCAAAGGGCCAGCAGCATGCAGACAACCTCAAACAGACTGAAGTCTCAATTCAGGGAGGAGGAGGTAGAAGGAGGAGAAGAAGAAGGAGAAGGAGAGGGAGGAGGAGGAGCAGGAGGAGGAGCAGGAGGAAGGAGGAGGAGCAGGAAGAAGAAGAAGAAGAAGAAGAAGAAGAAGAAGAAGAAGAAGAAGAAGAAGAAGAAGAAGAAGAAGAAGAAAGAGGAGAAGAAGAAGAAGAAGGAGAAGGAGAAGAAGAAGAAGAAGAACAAGAAGAAAAAAAAGAAGAAAAGAGGAAGAAGAAGAAGAGGAGGAGGAGGAGGAGGAGAGGAGGAGGAGGAGGAGGAGAAGGAGAAGCAGAAGCAGAAGCAGAAGCAGAAGAAGAAGAAGAAGAAGAAGAAGAAGAAGAAGAAGAAGAAGAAGAAGAAGAATGATGATGCCCGGCTGTTTCTCATGCCGGAACTCAGCTCAGCCTTCCATTCCCCATGCCAACTATTCACAGACTTGGCCCCAGGAAGGGAGGGGTGGAAGAGGGCCACAGCTGGGGGGTTGAGGGCAGAGGGAAATGAGACAAAAGGTCTTTCTCCCTTGCACCTCCCCTTGCTCAGCTCCAGGCTGTTGCCACATGTTTCACATTAGGGGCTCTGGACGTTGATGTTGCTAGGGTGTTGGCCAGGGCATCCCCTCCCTTAGCAAAATGTAGGGACCACACAAGAGAAGGGACAAATGCTTGGATGCAGAAAAGGCCTTAAGGGGGGAGACGTGAGAGAGAGAGAGAGAGAGAGAAACAGAAAGAAAAAGAGAGAAACAGAAAGCAAGAGAGGAATAAACAGAGAAAGAGAAAGAAAAAAGAGAAAGAGAGGAAGAAACAGAGAGAGAAAGAGAGAGAGAGAAGGAGGGAAGAAGAGGCAAGCTGTGCAGAAGGTAGAGCTGAGCAGCATATACAGCAAGGATCTTTGTGTGTGTGTGTGTGTGTGTGTAAAAGAGTGAAAAAAGATTGCAGTCACCTCTCCTTGCTACCTCCTGACCCCTGGAGCCTTGGAAAGATAACAGCCCCCAAAGAGTGCTGACTTGTCTTTCAGAAATCCAATATCTTCGCCTGGTAAACTAATAGACTACCTGCTCACACAATAATGGTGATGAAAAGAATGGGAACAAGATATCTGCTCTTTGATTCTCAAAGCGTGCACCTGACCTTGCCTTCCCCACTCTTTCTCTAACTGGGGGGAGGCAGGAGGGTGGGTGGAAGATAGTCTAGCGGAACTCTTGTTTCCATGGGGCCTTTCGGGGCTGAGCTTTGGAATCAGATGCTTCCATGGGGCCTTTCGGGGCTGAGCTTTGGAATCAGATGCTTAGTGTAAAACCAAGGACTCTTTGCCCTGTATATACATTATATTTCAGGAACTGCTTCAGTTACCCAACCCATTTTTAACTGTTCTCTTAGTGGTCAGCTGTCCCAAAAGGAAAAGCTGTCTTTTGAAGGGGAAGCCTGCAGAATTTAAAAACAAGCACAAATGAGAGTGACTTAATCAATATCTGCCAGGTTGGTCTAGGTGGTTCCCTAAGAGTCAATGTCAACTTGATGAGATATAATAAATCTGGGAATTGGAATATTTCCAGGAAAATTGCCTGAGCATTTAAGTGTCAAGTTTGCTTTTCAGTTCAAAATTCTCTAACCCCAAAGGTGTGGTGGTGGAGGAAGAACAGAGGAAACGTTCTGGATGCTAACTAGAAATTGATTCGTTCTTACCCACAGATTTTATCCTCCTACCCAAGGAGCATGATAACTCAGTAGGAGAACAGTAAACTATGCTGGAGGAAAATAAACATCTCGCTCTTTACAGGATTTGAAGTGGATGAGCGTTACAAGCTCCCAATGAGTTTCAAGGACGGATTTAACATGCAAGAGAAGTACAGCCAGCAAGCAAACAATGGAACTTTCAAGTTAGGGGTCGGCAGATCTTTAGCCCACGAGATGTTGGGCTACAATACTCTTCACCCCCTGCCTATTGGCATTGTTCACTGTGCTTTGTAGGAGCCAACAGGATCTGGAGGGTGGGGGATTTACTACACCTCTCTTTTAAAAAAAATGGAATACTATTGAGTCTGTCATCTGCACCTCTATAATTGTCTGGTTTGGTTCTGCAACCCAACAGGACAGACACAGACTCCAGAGAGTAATTAGGACTGCAGAAAAACAATTACTACCAACCTGCCTTCCATCGAGGACCTGTATACTGCACGAGTCAAAAAGAGGGCTGTGAAAATATTTACATCCTGGACATAAACTGTTTCAACTCCTATCCTCAAAACGACGCTATAGAGCACTGCACACCAGAACAACTAGACACAAAGACAGTTTTCCCCCAAACGCCATCACTCTGCTAAACAAATAATTCCCTCAACACTGTCCAACTACTTACAAAGTCTGCATTACTATTACTATTAACCTTCTCATCACTCCTTATCATTCATCCCCTCCCACTTATGTGACTGTATAACTGTAACTTTGTCACTTGTATCCTTACAATTTATATATATATATATATATGTATGTATATATATATAATTCATATTTATATCCCGCCCTTCTCCGGAGACTCAGGGCGGCTTACAATTTTGACTGTTTCCTAGTATGATTTGATTGCTTATTGTACCCTATGACTATCATTAAGTGTTGTACCTTATGATTCTTGACTCTTGACGAATGTATCTTTTCCTTTATGTACACTGAGAGTATTTGCACCAAAACAAATTCCTTGTGTGTCCAATCACACTTGGCCAATAAAGAATTCTATATTCTATATTCTAATCTGTATTCTATATTCTATTCTATGTTCTTTCAACTTCTACTTCAAGGCTGGGATGGATTGTGAATCAATATGGATCTTAAGATTCCCAGGCTGTCTACAGCGGTTATAAAAAGGTCTTGCCCTCCTTGGCAAACAGTCTCTATTAGCCTGCCTCTCCCCTCCCCTGAGGTACTGCGTGAGTAAATTTACCCTTACAAGTAGTCCTGGGACTTAGAACCACAATCGGGACCAGATTTCCATTGGTAAGGCAGGCGGTTGTTAAAGAGTTGCACTTGATTTTATGACCCCTTTTTGCCTGACTTCCACATTGACTTTGCTTGATGGAAACCGTCTGGGAAGGTTGCAAAATGGTGATCACATGACCTCAGGACACTGCAACCATTGTAAACACATGCCAGGTGCACCTGATTTTTTTAAAATTCATATTTATATGCCGCCCTTCTCCGGAGACTCAGGGCGGCTTACAATTTTTGGGATACAACCCAATGCGCTCAGCAATAGCCTTCATTCCATTGTATATGCCTGCTTATTACTAAGCGGCATTTTTACAAAGTCAGCTTATTGCCCCCAACAATCTTGGGTCCTCAATTTACCTACCCCGAGAGGATGGAAGGCTGAGTCAACCTTGAGCCTGGTGGGATTCGAGCCTGCACTAATTGCAGGCAGCTGGAGCTAAGTGCTAGGTGTTTAACAGCCTGCACCACCAAGGCTCTTTTTTTTTGATCAGGGTGAGGTGCTATGGTGGTCTTAAATGCAAGGACCAGTTGCAAGTCTCTCTTCTTTTTCTTCAGGGACACGGCAACTTCAAGCGGTTGCTAAATGAATGGTCGTAAGGCGAGGATGGCCTGTATGCAGGTATCTGGCTGTACAGTGAACGGTGAGTCTTTCTGAACACCCCTTCTAATGCAAGCAGGAACCTGGTTCCCTTTTCCATTGTGCCTGATGTGCCGCCATTCGAAGGCTCTTCATTTCACACAGGCAGATGCAGACTGCATTAGGTGAAAAACAGCAAGATTCCCTCATAAGCAGACTGGGAATTGGCCACCTGTGGGCTGCATGCTGCTTCCAGCCTCAGTTTTGGGGGTCCCTGGAGCCCCTTGTGATTGCAGCACCAAAATCTGGCAGCATGAATGTTCAGGTTGTTCAAAAACCACCTCTCAGTCCGAGCACGTTCTTTTCTTCCTCCTTCTCCTTTTCCCTCCTCCTCCTGTTCCTTTCCTCGTCCTTTTCTTCTTCTTCTTCTTCTTCTTCTTCTTCTTCTTCTTCTTCTTCTCTTCTTCTTCTTCTTCTTCTTCTTCTCTTTCTCTTCTCTCCTCCTTTTCCTTCCTCCTCCTCCTTTTCCTCCTCCCCCTTTCTTCCTCCTTCTTCCTTCCTCTTCTTCCTCTTCCTCATCTTCTTCTTCTCCTTTTTCTTCTTCCTCCTTTTCCTCCTCCTCCTTCTACTTCTCCTCCTCCTCCCCCTTCTTCTTCCTTCTTCCTTCCTCTTCCTCTTCTCCTCCGCCTCCCTCCATCCCTTTCTTCCACTCTCACTCTTTGCAGGAGACTCTCTTTGCTTTGCATGTATAATTAGGAGACACAACAGATGGCAAGTGATTCATCTTAGGTAATGGGTCCACCAGAGCCACTGAAGCTGCTGGGTTTCCTTTCCCTTCAAGTCGGTAGTTTGTGATGTGTGTGTCTCCCCCCCACTCCCTTCTCTCCCATCCTCAAATGAGAGCCGTGGTCATTAATTTAGCATATCTTTGGGGACGTTCTCAAAAACAGGTATCGCTGTTCTGTTCGGTTTGGTGACAGTGATGGAAGAAAAGAGGGAGTTTACAGAGAAACACAAGATGATGGAAGGCAGCCCAGGGCAGGAAATGAGTAGGCTGTGCTTTGGACTGAGGCTCTTGTCACAAGTTTTCGTTTTTGTAGTCCTCAATTTATGGCCACAATAGCGAGCAGAATTTCCCATGCTAAACAAGGTTAAGTGAGTTGCCTCCAATTTTGCAACTTTTTTTTGCCATGGTCGTTAAGCGAATCATTGTGGTTGTTAAAGTGAATCAGGCAGTTGTTAAGCGAATCTGGCTCCCCCCCCATTGACTTTGCTTGACAGAAGCCGGCTGCAAAGGTTGAAATGGCAACATGACCCTGCGATGCTGCATCCGTTATAAAGACATTGCCAGTTGCCAAGCATCCGAATTCTGGTCATGTGCAACAGGGATGCTTCAACCGTTGCAAATGTGAAAAATGTCCATAAGTCACTTTTTTCAATGCCGTGGTACCTTTGGTCACTAAACCAGAGGTCGCCAACCTTTTGGACCTCAGGGACCACCAAACTCATAATTTTAAATCCCAGGGACCACTAACTGGTTCTGTGGGCATGGCCTAATTTGTGGGTGTGGCTTGGTGGTCATGTGACTGGTTGGGCATGGCTTGTATGTAAATATTATAAATATTTATGTAACTATTGAATTTTTTATTAAAAAAAGAGCAACTTTTACCCCAAATCAGGCAAAGCAGGCAGGCAGATTGAGTTGCTCACAGCATCATTCAGAGATCTATCTATCTGCCATCGGCTAGCTCAGTCTGTCACATAAAATTTGCTTGCCATGAGTCTGCACTGAATAATAGAACCTTCAATCCTAAGGGAGGTTTGCTAAAGACTAGCTAGAAAGCAAGAAATGCAACCATTTCCTGCTTCCTAGCTAATCTAAATCTCCCAGCACAGCAGAACAGCTGATGGTCGGAAAAAGGAAAAATAGCAATTTAGCAGGCAAGTTTGCCGGGTAAGGAGTGAATGGGCGAGGAGAGTTCCCATGGGCCATGTGGGCGGCACAGCCTTGTGTTTCTGTGCAGCCTGGATTAATTGCTTTGGGGGGTGCTCTGGGGGTGAGATTTCTCTGCGGCCCACCAACATTTTCTCACGGCCCACCGGTTGGCGACCGCTGCACTAAATGAATGGTTGTAAGCCGAGGACTATTTGTATAGGCCAACTCCACCAGCAGCTTTCTTCCGTTCTCAACATGGAAGCTATCTTCTCCACCATGGCTGTATTCATGTATTCAACCAACTGTATTCATGTATTCAACCAACTATCCTCTGCAAAAGGATAGTTTCAAGATCAATCACCCAACTGTGACATGAAAACCAAAACACAATCACCTATTAGGAGTGGGTGGATTCAACCTATTCTCCAAAGCACCTGAGGGCAGGACAAGAAGCAATGGATGGAAACTAATCAAGGACAGAAGCAACCTGGAACTAAGGAGAAATTTCCTGACGGTTAGAACAATTAATCAGTGGAACACCTTGCCTCCAGACATTGTGGGTGGAGGTTTTTAAAGAAGAGATTGGACAATCGTTCATCTGAAATGTTATAGGGGTCCCTGCTTGAGCAGGGGGCTGGACTAGAAGACCTCCAAAGTCCCTTCCAACTCTGCTATTCTGTTAAATAGGGATGGAGATAAGCAGGTTGGTGGTATCATGAGCCAGGGTGGCACAGTGGTTAGAGTGCAGTACTGCAGGCTACTTCTGCTGATTGCTGGCTGCCTACAATTTGTCAGTTCGAATCTCACCAGGCTCAAGGTTGACTCAGCCTTCCATCCTTCCGAGGTGGGTAAAATGAGGACCCAGATTGTTGGGGGCAATAGGCTGACTCTCTAAAACTACTTAGAGAGGACTGTAAAGCACTGTGAAGCAGTCCTATTGCTATCTTCCTTCCTTCCTTCCTTCCTTCCTTCCTTCCTTCCTCCCTCCCTCCCTCCCTCCCTCCCTCTCAGTGGTTAGAATGCAGTACTGCAGGCTACTTCTGCTGATTGCCAGCTGCCTGCAATTTGACAGTTCAAATCTCACCAAGCTCAAGGTTGACTCAGCCTTCCATCCTTCCAAGGTGGGTAAAATGAGGATCCAAAACTGTTGGGGACACCAGGCTGACTCTGTAAACTGCTTAGAGAGGGCTGTAAAAGCACTGTGAAGTGGTATATAAGTCTAAGTGCTATTGCTATTGCTATCATGCCTCAGGTATATCATCACAGACTATAAAAAACAGCTGCAAAGGGACCCAGACTGGCTTGAAAGGGGAGGTTGTGTACTGAAGGAGGAACGCAGCAGCTTCAATAAATGCCTCTACTTATTATTCTTAGGGTAAAAAGGTGCGGAATAATGAGTCTGAATCGGTCATCTGATTGCAAAACATATTGACCTGAGCAAACCTGACAGAATTGGTTTGCAACAAAGCCTTTAGCAAAACAGAAGAAAAAGTCAGGCCCCGTCACCAGCACAGCCAAAACCTATAATTGCATTTGGGCATATTTATCTCTTTTACTCTTGGCTCAGCATTTTATTCTTTTTGTTCTTGTTGTTGTTGTTGTTGTTGTTAAAACTTCACTCTTTCACTTTCTGTTCCATAAGGCAGCCCATATATAACATACTGCGATATCAACAACCTAGGACATGAGAGAGAAAAAAGCAACCCGCTCATCGCTGATACTAATGGCACTTAGCACCTTCATGAACAGCTGACTGGCTCTGTGCCCTTTCTGATTTTAAAGATTAAATCTGCCTTTCGCATCTCTCCCTTTCACGCAATGCACCACAAAATCCGTGGAGGAAAAGCTCATTCCCAGTTCAGAAATGAGCACGTTTTTAAGATCTGCCGATTGGAAACCAGATCGGTGCAAATCTGCTTTCTTTAAACTTTTATTGTTTGTAATATTTCTGCTGTGTTGGTGCTTTGGAGAACCCCAGAAAGATTGGTGTTTCCAAAAGATACCATTCAAAATGGTTAGGCTAATAGAAATAAGATTTTAAAAAAAACCTTAAGCTTTAAATTCTAGGGCTCAAAATACACCCAAGTTGGATGGGCAAAAGGGTACCGGGGCAAACTCTAAAACAAGTCAGCTTCAGGCATTTGCTGGCTCAGCTTCTGGTCTTCTGAAGGGTGAAGGCCAAATCCAGGTCACAAAACCCAGGTAAACATGAGCTTACAGAGGTAAGTTAAATGATTCCTGTATACCGCACGAGTCAAAAAGAGGGCTGTGAAAATATCTATAAACCCCTCACATCCCGGACATAAACTGTTTCAACTTTTACCCTCAAAACGATGCTATAGAGCACTGCACATCAGAACAACTAGATACAAGGACGGTTTTTCCCTGAACACCATCACTCTGCTAAACAAGTAATTCCCTAAACACTGTCAAACTATTTATTAAGTCTGCATTACTATTACTATTAATCTTCTCATCGTTCCTATCACCCATCCCCTCCCACTTGTGACTGTATGACTGTAACTTTGTCGCTTGTATCCTTAGGATTTATATTGAGGGTTTCCTAGTATGATTTGATTGCTTATTATACCCTATGACTATCATTAAGTGTTGTACCTGATGATTCTTGACTCTTGACGAATGTATCTTTTCTTTTATGTGCACTGAGAGCATTTGCACCAAGACAAATTCCTTGTGTGTCCAATCACACTTGGCCAATAAAGAATTCTCTTCTATACTATACTATATTCTATACTATTCTCTATACTATTCTATTCCTTATTCTATATTCTATTCTATTCTCTATCCTATTCTATTCTATCCTATTCTTTGCAGAGAGGCTCCCATTCTTCATATTCCAATCCCACCTAATATACAGACCATCACACAGATGTTGATTATCGTTGTCCTCTTTCTTCTTGCAATGTTCTTTCTGCACCCAGACCATCTTCTGGTTGGAGAACATTTGGGACACAAAGCAAAAGAGAGAGAAAAGCCATGAAACCAACCAACAGAAGGGCTGGCAAAACAGTGCGCCTTAAAGGCTAGGTCAGGCCAAAAATCTTGCAGTTCATAAAAGATCTAGCAAAGAGGGAGGGACTTCATTTAGCTGCCTTCTAGTGCCAGTTTTGTTCCTCCACCCACCGACTCCCCCCCCAAGCACCACCACTCACTCACTCACTAACACACATACACACCAACACACACCCAACGTGGGGGCTCCATTTCTCTCTCCCAGTGGTTCTGATCCATCCGGCTTTTCCGAAGGCTTCCTTCAGAGCGGGCCACGTCGCAAATAAGATCTGTTCTGCCTGCCTGAGCTGGTCTCCTCATGCTCTGCTTCTCACTTGTTTTTCCTGCTTCCAGCTCTCCAGTCCCTTCCTGGGATGCTGCAGTTCCACCTGGTTACGCCTGACGCAAATGCCAGCACTCCCTCAGGCCAAGGCTGCTGGCTATGTTGCCTGCCTTGCAGCTGGAGCGCTCGGCTGTCTCTGGGCAGAGGATGCGGCTGCCACAGCACGGAGGCCATTCCCCTTCCTCAAGTCCTGCCTGCCAAGGCCGGGGGAGAGACAATAGCTCGCCTGTTTCCCAAAGAGGGTGGCTTGGGAAAAGAAGGAGGAGGAGAAGGGGGGGAAAGGAGAGCGGCTTACGGCTGGTTACCTCATCCCAGTTTGGCTTCCCATAAAGAAGGGTGGGCAGCGTTCCCCAATTTGGGGGAAGCTGGGCTGAGCAGAGACTGGAACAGAAGGGAGACAAAAGCATGCCTCTCCTGCAAGGAAGCCAAAAGCTGAAGCCCCTGCTTGAGATCTGGAGGAGAAGGCAGATGGAGGAGAACAGGGGAGGTCCTCAAAGAAGCTTTGAGAGCTCCGTTATCTCAGGCAGGGAAATTGCTGGAGCCAAAAGTTCTGAGACTTTTGAAAATGTGAGACAATCCCAACTGACCTTACCAAAGTTATCATCTCAATATGGTTACAGGTAGTCCTTAACTTACAACCATTCATTTAGAGACTGTTCCAAGTTATAATGCAGAGGTCTCCAAACTTGGCAACTTTTAAGACTTGTGGACTTCCAACTCCCAGAACTCTGGGAATTGAAGTCCACAAGTCTTAAAGTTGCCATGTTTGGAGACCCCTGTTATAATGGCACTGGAAAAAAGTGACTTATGCCTGGTCCTCACAGTAACAATTGACACAGCATCCCTATCAGGCCCCTTTGTCCAATTGCTCACTTCTTCCTCTTTTGCTCAAGAGATCCAAGTGAGGGTATCTACAGTGGCCAAAAAAGTCAAGAGGCGGCTGCAAGGGTACAATCAAAGCTCCATTTGCTTTTTGCTTTTTGTTTTAATCGTAGTTCAAGGACATCCTAAATCCAGGGTGAAAGAAAGGTAGAGAATTGTTTTCCAGTTCTAGAATAGAACATGTCCCTGTTTTGAGGTCTAGACTTCTCATTTTGTAAATACGTTTGCCTGCTTGCTTGCTTGCTTGCATTTGTGTGTATCACAGTGGTGTCAAGGGAAGAGGCAAGGTTGCACCTTGCTGTCCATTTTGAGGAGATTGGGGTAGTCTAGTATGGAGTAGGTTTGGCACATTAATTCACAGACATTTGCTGCCTCCTTTGAGCCATGTAGTCTTGGGAGAACATGCTTGGGGGGTATGCAAAAATGGGGATGGAGTGGGGGTGAGTTGACCTCCCCTGTGCTAAGGCACATCTCCCAGCTCTTCCTTGATGACTGTGATTAGTGACAGCACTGCAGCTTCTTACAGAGAAGGTTCCAGCTGCACCTGAGACCTTTCCTCTGAGCAATATTGAGCTTCCTGGAACTGGTTTACAACCAGTTTCCACCACATCTGAGATGCTGCTTCCCACTGATGAACCTACCCACAGTGGTCCAGGCTGGAGGGAGGGAAAGAGAGAGAGAGAAATAGGAGAGAGAGAGGGAGAGAGAGAAAGAGAAGTAAAGAGAGGGGGGTGGGGAGAGAGAGAGAAAGGGAGGGACGGAGGGAGAGAAACCTTTTCTGTTCATCTGCATGTCCCCTCCATTGCTTCTTCCACTTGGCATCAAAGCCAATAAATTTCTCCTGCCTCCAGGCCTGAAGGATGCAGAGAGTTAATTCAGCCACACAAGCTGGTTGCTGGGCGGACTTGCTGAATATCTGCCCATCCCAAGGTCTTTAAAGCCAAGCAGATGCAACGCTGTCTAGGCTGAAGCAGCTCAGGGAAAGAACAGTAAGGAGGATCAAAGGAAGGTTCCACATCAAGAGGGTAGGAGAGAAAAGGATGAAGAAGAGGGGACAGGCAACCTTCCTGGGCCCCAGTCCTCAGTCATCCAGACAGGCAAAAGGATGGTTTCTTTTCTGGTGGAGAGGAGAAGGCCAAGAGGAATCAGAGCAATGATGGCCAGAGTCCAGATGTGCCAAGATAGAGTGGCTCACACAAAGCCATCACCATTATGCCATCATTCATAGAGTGGCAGGCATGGGGGTCAAAGGCTGCAGTGGCTGATGGCAGCTGTTGATGCTTCTATTCAGAAGAACCCATGCTTGGTCATCAAGAGAGAGGTGGGCAGCTCAAGGGTCACACCATTTCAAGGCCATTCTTGAGGCTGGAGCATGACATTCAACTTCCCTCCCCGGGAGAGATCTCTTACCTAACCAAGATGAGATCATTTGTGGACTCATGTTGCAGTCTTCAAGCATCCAAAGGATCCATGCTCCAACCTTCTTCTACACAATATTGAAAATCCATGCCGGCGATAAAGGAGGAAGAAGGGCAATGCGAAGGAGCAGGCTCACTGATAGATCCCTCAACAACTTCTCCCACTCAAAATTAGCATGAGAAATATATAGTAAAGCCATGACAATCTGTAGGAGTACAACATATTTGGAGAAGGCCTTGTGTACTGCACAATTGTTCTCCAAAAAGTAGACTAGCCCTCTGGGCACAGGATTGTGATTCTGTGTGATTCTGGGAGATTGTAAGTTATTGGTTGTAGTTTGATTGTAAGGGTTGGTTAATTTTTATTAGAGTTTGCTATAGACATTTTAATGTCCTATTGCAGGTATGTTTTTAATGCCCTCCCATTACAGAATGACACAATAACAGAATTGGAGGGGACTTTGGAGGTCTTCTAATCCTATCCCCTGCTGAAGCAGGAAATCATATAGCATTCCAGAGAAATGGCCATCCAATCTCTTCTTTAAAAATCTCCATTTGTGAAGCACTCACAGCTTCTGAAGGCAAGCCTTTCCACTATTTTATCTGTCAGGAAATTTCTCCTTATTTCTAAGTTGCTTCTTCTCTCCTTGATTAGTTTCCATCCATTGCTTCTTGTTCTGCCTTCAGGTGTTTAGGAGTATAAGTCTGTGATGGCGAACCTATGGCACGGGTGCCACAAGTGGCACGCAGAGCCATTTGTGCTGGCACACAAGCTGCAGACAAACTTACCTCACTGTGCACGTGCCTAACAGCTGATTTTCAGCAGTGTGAGGCCTTTTTTGGCCTCCCAGAGACTTGAGGAAGGCTTCTGCAGGCTTTTCAGGTTGAAAACTAGGCCTGTTTTGTCACTTCCTGTTTTTCGGGAAATACCGGAAGTGATGAAACGGGCCTAGTTTTTGGCCTGAAAAGCCTGCAGAAGCCTGCAGAAGCCTTCTTCAAGTCTCTAGGAGGCCAAAAAAGGCCTCAAACTGAAAATCAGCTGTGAGACGCAGTGCAGGTAAGGTGGCAGGTGGGTGGGTGGAGATTGCGCACATATGCGTAGGGGGCGTGGGGGAGCGCGCATTGCCTTCTGGGTGCTGGCACACGAGCACGAGCATGCAAGCGCGTACACAATTTTTGGCACAGGAGCTCAAAAAGCCTTGGTGGTGCAGGCCTAGCACTTAATTCCAGCTGTCTGCAATTACTGAAGGCTCAAATTCCACCAGGCTCAAGGTTGACTCAGCCTTCCATCCTCTCGGGGTAGGTAAATTGAGGACCCAAGATTGTTGGGGGCAATAAGCTGACTTTGTAAAAATGCCGCTTAATAATAAGTAGGCATATACAGTGGAATGAAGGCTATTGCTGAGCGCATTGGGTTGCGCTCCAAAAATTCTAAGCCGCCCTGAGTCTCCGGAGAAGGGCACATATAAATATGAATTTTTTTAAAAAAGGTTAGCCACCACTGGTATAAGTTGACCCCCCCTCTTCTTTGTGGCAGCCCCTTTGTGGCAGCTTCATTTCTGGGTGGCTTGCTCGACATTGGACTGAACCAATGATCTAAATAAGGATATGGTGAGTAATTCTGGGTATTGAAGTCCACACCTTAAAGTTGCCAACGTTGACAAATCCTGCTCTAGTGGATGGAAAGGAGCTGGGCTAATCAAATATAGGGATCAAATATAGTGTTGTTATAAAGGCGCTTTGGACTAGATGTGAATATACACACTACTCCTATTGGCAACTCCCTAAACAATCAGTGACTCTTCCAAGCTTGCACTTTGCAGCACAATTCCAATAAAATACACAATTCAGTTAAGGAGGTGCAGACAGGGAGTGACAGGATACTTTGGAAGGGCAGGGACATGTTGCCAGCCTCCTTAACTCAAATACACATTTTTCTATGTAGTTACTGAGCCCAAAGAACAATGCTCTTTCTCAAGGAGACACCAACAACCTGTGCAGCATGCACACCCACACCTGCTATACTGTAAGGCATTCTTTGGATTTTGTGGCTGAAGGACAGCACCTTCCTGGATCTGATTAATTTACCTTCAGTAGCAGCTCAGGGTTGAACTGATGGGTTTCTGGTGCTCTCTGAGCTTGGTTGTTGTTGTTTTTTGCAGATGTTTCATTACCCAACTAGAGCAGTGATAATATTACCTAGTTAGGTAACCCAGTTACCAACGCTCAGAGTTCACCAAGGATCCCACACTCCTTGCTTTCAAGTATAGACTCACCAGACACTTTTGGGAAATATCAGCACTTGCATTTGACAATCTAGTACCAATGGGCACCAAAGCAGCCCTGGACATTTCCTTGGGCATCTGCCAGGCTCCTAAACCCCCTTCCTTCCTTCCTTCCTTCCTTCCTTCCTTCCTTCCTTCCTTCCTTCCTTCCTCTCTTTCCTTTCTTTCTTTTTTACTTTTTCCATCTCTCTCTTTCTTCTATCTCCCTTTCCTTTCCTCCAGTGGTGGGATTCAAATTTTTTTACTATTGGTTCTGTGGGTGTGGTTTGGTGGCCGTGGCTTGGTGGGCATGGCAGGGGCAGATTACTGCAAAATCCCCATTCCCTCCCCACCCCACTAACCTGCTTTCCAGCTCCTTTCTCCTGTGCAGGGCAACCAAAGAAGACCCAGCCAATCAGCTGAGACTCGGGAGGCAGAGAAGAGATGGGGGCGGGGCCAGTCAAGGTGGTATTTGCCGGTTCTCCGAACTACTCAAAATTTCTGCTACCGGTTCTCCAGAACTGGTCAGAACCTTCTGTATACCACCTCTGGTTTCCTCCCTTTTCCTTCCTTCCTTCCTTCCTTCCTTCCTTCCTTCCTTCCTTCCTTCCTTCCTTCCTTCCCTTCCCTTCCCTTCCCTTCCCTTCCAACAAGGAATTAAGTATGCCAGCCTACAGTATTCTCTTTATTAGAAGGCCCCATGGGCATTCTCAGAAAATAAAACTCACAGACCCCCATGTTTTGCAAGGAAGTGTGTTGAGAAGAAAAAGACAAAGGTCAGCCACAGAAGTGAAAAAGCACCTAGAGGAGGTCAAGGAAATTGTCGTGCACACCTCAGCTGATTGCTTTCTGGTAAGTGGGAATTTGTGGCCATCTATTTTGTGGCAGTGCTCTGGGCATGCTTCAGGAATTCCAAACAAGCCCCTCCCCACCCCAGCCTTGTCTAGCTCCCTATTACCATGTGCAGCTGATGGCAGATAAATATTCACCAGTTACCACTGCCTATTCCAGGGGTCCCCAAACTTGGCAACTTTAAGACTTGTGGACTTCAACTCCCAGAATTCTCCAGCCAGCTATTTGGGGACCCCTAGTCTATTCTATTCTGTGCAATGTGCTCTAGAAGATGATTTATTTGCCTCCATCCCTTCAGTCGGAAAAGACAAGGTTAGAGATGGGAAATGTTGTGTGCTAGTTGGATAAAAGGACCAGCTGTCACCCAATTTGGTCCTTTGCTTCAACAAACAAACAAATTAAAAAAAAACCTCTATTGTAGCAGCAAACTTCGTTTTTCCAGGGATGCATTCTTTCATTAACCAAAACAGCACCACCCACAGGTAACAGGCAGGATTCCAGCAATTTTGGGCAGCTTCTAAAGTTTGCAAAGGTTCAAAATAACTACTACTACTACTACTACTACTACTACTACTATTACTAAGGTGACCAACTTTTTTACAATGAAAAGGAGGACACAAATAAATTGAAGAAAAAAAAACAAAGCCACTTGCACGTGGCGCACTTTTGCACACGGTGCACTCTTTCACATGATGCACTCTCTCAAAACAATTCTCCTGTGTGGAGCGCATGCGTCTCATAATTGTGTCTCGCCACACTGTACCAAGCCTTGACGAATCGTCATGTCAAATATAAATACGTCACATCACACACAACGGATCAGATCGGCATCGATCAAATACGGAGACTTACAGATTAGTCTTCAAATATCAAAAAGGAGGACATGTAGGAAGACACTTTTCGAGAGAGGCCAGAACTTACAAAAGGAGGACTGTCCTCCCTAAAGGAGGACGGTTGGTCACCTTACTATTACTATTACTACTAAAAGAAACCTTAAACGAATCAGAATGAGGATTGGGACAAAACAACTCCAAACTTGAGCATTTTTAGGAGCTTCCACAGTCCTGGCTGCTGAAGGAAGGATAACCAAATAAGAAAGTTGGAAGGGACCTTGGAGGTCTTCTAGTCCAACCCCTTGCTCAAGCAGGAAACCTATACTGTTCCAGACAAATGGAAGGAAAAGGAAAAAAAAGTGGAAAATGGGAACGGAACAGAGTGACAAATCTTGGAAGGGGTACTGCTGTCTCAAAAGAGTCATGGCTTTCCATGGAAGGCCAGGCTCCTTTAAAAAACAAATGTGTGCAGCAGACACACACACACACACACACACACACACTTGAAGCCCTTGGATTTCTCCTGCTGCTCTGTTGACTTGCCTACAAAGTCACCCCGCCTTCCCAAAAGGGGCAGACAGAAGGAGAGCCAAGGACAGCAATGGCCAGACCTGCTCCGATTTTAGAAACCGGCTGGACGGGAAACGTTAGATTCCAGTGGGCAGAAGGGATTGATGGCCCAAAGCTGCTCCACCTCTTCCCCCCCCCCACCTCCTGCCTACCTCCCGTTCTTCAGGGGAGGTTCTGTGAGTGGAAAGGACACTCTGGGCTGAAGATCCTGTTTCCTGGGAGATTCAGCTTTCCCTGCAGAAGGTGTAGAGTTTGGCTACAGGAAACAAGATGTGTTGATGCACTGAAAGCTAAGAAGGAGGGAAAGAGGAAAGAGGTGGGTGGGGGGGAATGTGTGTGAACTGCCAGGGAGGAAAGGAAACAAAGCAAGCCAGACAGACAGAGGCCAGGATTCTTTGCAGAAAGTTTGAGAAACTGAAAAGGCTAAAACGGCGGCACTCAAGTTATGAAATAGCAATAGCACTTAGACTTTATATACTGCTTTCCAGTGCTTTCCAGTCCTCTCTAAGCAATTTACAGGGTCAGCTTATTGCCCCCAACAATCTGGGTCCTCATTTTACCCACCTCAGAAGGACGGAAGGGCTGAGTCAACCTTGAGCCTCTGGTGAGATTCAAACTGCCAAATTGCAAGCAGCCGGCAGTCAGCAGAAGTAGCCTGCAGTACTCCACTCTAACCACCATGGGGCAAGGAAATGGTCTTACAGACTGTCTTTTGTCTTCCTTTTCCTTCCCAGAGCTCAGCATCCTCAGAGGTGATAATGCTGCCTTATATTGCACTAGTGAGGCCACACTTGGAATATTGCGCACTGTTCTGGTCGCCAGGATACAAAACTTTTAGATGCTGAAAGGGTGCAGAGAAGAGCAACAAAGATAAAGACCCTGGAGGCTAAACTAAAGGGTGAACCATTGAGGGAGCCAGGTATGTTTAGCCTATTGAAGAGAAGACTTGGATGAGAGACATGATAACTGTCTTCCAGTACTTGAGGGACTGTTACAGAGAAAGAGTGTTCTGACCCACCCAGGTTCCAAGAGATCAAACGCAAGACACAGGCAGCAGCCCCCACCTTTTAAAGTTTAATCTATGAATTCTGTTTCTTCACAGATAAAAGGCTGCTTCCAACTAATTAGCTCCGACAAGAAAGAGCCTTGCCAAGTTGTTTGTCAAGGCTGCCAAAAACCCAGAGATAAGAATTAGTTTACAAGAGTTTGCAAATACTAACTATGATGTCCACGAGGCTGAACTTCAGAGCATCTTTGCCTTCTGCAAAAAACGCTTCTTCAAACCTGGCTTTTATCCTCTTGAGGGAGGGGCCATTACCTTGCAGCCTTACTCCCGAGTTACCTGTGCTGCTGTAACTGCTCTCTGCTACGATCAACCCTGCATGCACGCGCACTAGGCTCCTCGGGAACCTCCTCATCGCTGCTGCCAGCCCCCACAATCTCTGAAGGCAGCAGTCCACTCCCTAATGGTACTGGCCCCTCATCTGAGTCCTCGCTCTCCTCAGCCGTCTGCACCTGCTGCTGGCTAACCACAACAAAAAGGGGAATTGTCCTATTCTCAAAAGAACCAGAGGGGCAGGACAAGAGGTAAATGGTAGAAGATTGTTAAAGAGAGACCCAACCTAGAAATAAGGAGAATTTTACTGACAGTGGGCAAAATCAATGGGACCGCTTGCCTGCCAGAGTTGTGGGTGCTCCATCACTGGAGGTTTTGAAAAATAGACTGGACAACCATTTCGCTGGGATGGTATAGTTTCCTGCCTTGAGCAGGAGGCTTGACTATAAGACCTCTGATTTCCTGCTCTACGATTCCACGGTCTATGTTCCCCGCTTTGAGTTCCTTTCTACAGGGGCACTGTTACTTCAGTGTGTTGCATTCTCCATTCAGCTTCTGGCAATCCTGGTTTATGAGATGTCTTTTTGCAAGGAGAAATCTTGCAGCACACGAGGCCTCCCAGAGTCTCTTGGGGTACAAGCCATGTTTACTAGGTGAGAACAAAACCTCAGGTGACGGTTGCAGACCTGAACAAGGGAATCAAAACTCAGCTCCTTAGTTTTGGACTACTTACTAAGCTTTTCAGACAGCGCTTCAGGTAGACAGAGAGCACCAATTATGGGAAGCTTCTTGATGCTATTTATGCTTTCAATTTAATTTGTTTGTGCACAGCCTTTGAGGGTCCTGTTCTTTTAGTGTAGTTTGCAGGAGAACAGCAGGAATACAGAAAAGAGACCACAACATCACACATTGGTAGAAATCATCTAAGAAGAGAGCATTCTGTCCTCACAGGTTTGAAGTTTAGACTGAACCACAGGGTCCCAAGAAAATAATAACTCAAGAGTCATATTGCCTAGAAGGCTTTGGGGAAACTTTAGACCCCAATATCACACAGGTGACTTATGTGTACATATAAGTACACTAGCTCGATACCCGTGTTTCGCTATGAAACTATGTGGTCAGGCTTAGTTTTTGGGAGAAAAATAAGGGGAAAAAATCTGTCTCTGCCTACCAGCATCCATCGATATTCATCTGGCTAGTGTCTTGTCAGTGTGTGAGAGAGTTGAGGGCTGCTTGGAAACTGAAATAGTATTTGCTGTGTGAGCAAGGAGACAGTAAGGAGCCTGGGTGTGGCTTAGCTCAACTGTC
Organism: Naja naja; assembly: GCA_009733165.1. Classification (NCBI taxonomy): domain Eukaryota; kingdom Metazoa; phylum Chordata; class Lepidosauria; order Squamata; family Elapidae; genus Naja; species Naja naja. The sequence continues at coordinate 12,287,745 of CM019160.1, forward strand.
CTGTACTAAAACTGCTTCATGCTGTGAAACTAAAACTGAAACTCCTCTCCTCTGCTTGTGTTTTGCATTTGGAAGAGATTTCTTTTCAGGTGGGGAGGGGGAGTAGAACTCCTTAGCATCAGAGCGTGTTAATAATAATAATATAGGAAATACTAATGCTCTAATGGTCATTTTGAAAAATCTTTTCTTAGTGAGCACCTAGAAGCCATGCCAAATTTCAAGTTACATGCCAAATTTCAAGTTTGTAGGCTTTATGGTTCTACATGATGCATATACACGGGCGACTTATGCATATGCATACACTAGGTGAATAGCAAACTTACAAACACATAATTTGATGGAAGTTGCTCTTAAGCCGCAGCATGAAGAAATAACAATCCCATTCTTACTCAGTTCCTCCTTGCCTGCATCCATGTTTCTCAACCTTGGCAACTACTGTATAGATGTCTAGACTTCAACTCCCAGAATGGCTGGGAAATTCTTGGGAGTTGAAGTCCGCACATCTTCAAGCTGTCAAGCCTGAGAAACACAACCTCAGGACCAGATTCCCAACAGTGGTGATGTTTTCCATTGTTGAGTACCCCCCTTCCCCCCCAAAAAACCCCAGAGAAATAACTTAATAAGAGGCCTTTTGTGATTTACCGATTCTGCTCACAAAGCCAGGTTACCTGAAGTTGGATTTTAGGTGGGTTTTTGATCCAGAAGAGCTATATTTGGAGTTAATGCTTCCTCTTTGAAGAAATATCTCAGGTATGTTGAGACTGTTCCTGGCCCACCCGGATGCTTACGGAAAAGAGAGTGGCAAGAAACTATAAATAAATGCGAAAGCATTGGAGAAGCCTTTGCATTCCCATGAGTGATAAAAACACCAGGAATATCCCAGGGAACAATTCCCTTCCTAATGACCCCCCACACACAGACACAATCTTTAGCTCCTGCTGAACTCTCACCTCATCTCCAGATATTCTCAAAGTCCAACCCTACCATCATTTCCAGGCAGCACAGACAATACCCAAGGGTTACACCATCCCAGTCAAATGGTTGTCCATCTCTATATCTGCAAATAACTAGAAGGGGGCAGAATTGCGACTTCAGCATCCCGAACAACTTTCTCACAACATCCTGAAACCCAGATTAACAAAACACTAGAAGCCATGTCAGGTTCTTACGTTGCAAATGAACCACAAACTACCCGGAATCCTTTGAGCTTAGCCCTAGTGCGGTGAGGGTAAATCTATGACATGTGTCTCACCTGGGATACACCAAGCCATTTTTGGTGACAAGCCAGGCCTCCAGAGCTTCTGGAAGTTGGCCAAGGGCCTTGCTCTTGGAGCAGCCTCTGAAAATCATGCAAGTGTTCTCACACCATCTTCTGAAGCCTCCCAGGAGCAGGGCCCTCTTGAATGACTTCCAGAAGGCCTGGGCAATAAGAGTCTAGAGAGGAGGTCCAGAGAGGCTGTCAAGGCAGGGATTTTCTAAATTTTTGACAAGTCGAGAACAAAAGTTTTGCTATTGCTGGCCTAGTGGATTGTGCAAGTCCAGCCTAGGACAGAGGGACATTTTCTTATCCGGTAGCAAGTTGTAGCATTTATAGCAGGAGCTCCAGTGTGCTCCCCGGTGTCTCATTAAAACACTCCCGGTTAGAATTATCACCAGAGCACGAAAACCATAAATACGTCGTGTTTGCAGAAACTGGGATTCAAAAACACTCCCCTGAAAGCTTTGTGGGTAATCTTGGGACAGTCGTATTCCACCCGTCCCTTCTTTTTTTTCCTGCCTAACCTACACCAGAGAGCATCGTTCTGCCTGCTTACAGCTCCCCACCTCAAAAGACTGACCACTACTCTTCTCTGAGTATGCAGATATCCTGAGATTATAAATAGATGCATCTAAATCAGAAGGAGGTGCCCTTTTTGGTGCCTGGGGAGCAATAAAAATGTATAACAGAAGACTGGGCTGATTTTTTTCTCCCCTAGGTTATGAAAAATAATTTTAGAAATTCCTTTCTCTTTCTTTCTTTTTTTATTTTATTTTGTCCAGCAATTATTAGATAACAGGTATAAGTATGAACATGGTTATGAATACATGAATTGGATACGAATCAGAAAAAAAAGAAACAATAGGACAGGGACAGTAGGCACGTTGGTGCTTATGCACGTCCCCTACAGACCTCTTAGGAAAGGGGTGAGGTCAATAGTAGACAGTCTAAGGTTAAAGTTTTTGGGGTTTGGGGAAAAAACCACAGAGTCAGGTAGAGTATTCCAGACATTGACCACTCTGTTGCTGAAGTCGTATTTCCTGCAATCAAGTTTGGCGCGGTTTACCTTGAGTTTTTCTTTCTTTCTTTCTTTCTTTCTTTCTTTCTTTCTTTCTTTCTTTCTTTCTTTCTTTCTTTCTCTTTCTCTTTCCTTTCTTTCTTTCTTTCTTTTTCCCTCTCTCTCTTTCTTCTATCTCCCTTTCCTTTCCTTTCCTCCTTCCTTAAGCTCCTTCCAGTTTCCTACTTCCAAATAGTCCACTGCTAGTTTTCAGCAATCAGAGGGGGTTTGAAGACTGCAAAATAGGGGGAGGGGGTTAGGAGTTGCCTTAGCTGAGGGAGGGGAGTTCACATCTGCTCCAAGTTGACACTGTCCAGAAAATGCAAATAACAGAAAGCTAGGAAAATCACCATGTATGGAAGTCTCAGCTGAGAGCAACGTTTAAAGCTCACAATTAAGAAAGACCCTCAACCAAGCACCACACAGGGGCAGCACATTTGTTCCTTATAACTTGGGATCTGTTCTGATCAAGCGCAAGGCAATTTTAGAGCACATGGATGAATGCAAGGTAAGGAAAGTCAAAAGGAACGGATTGCCCTGCCGATTACAAATCCTAGCTTTCTAACAAGAGTTTCTCATCATGATGGCCCCGCAGTTTGGCTGGTTTCTAAACAAACCTGTATACAGATTGGTAGCCCTCAAAACAAGGAATTAAACAAGGTTTCACACCATTGTGGTTTTGGCCATTGTTCCCTCCCCCTTTACCTCTTTGATTTTACTATCTTTTAAATACTTCAAGGATTTGTGGACCATCTGTTAGTAAAATTTCCAGTGTGGCTTACCATTGCTAGCCAAATGTGGCAAGAAAGAAAACAAACATAAAACATACAAAGTATACAAAATATATCAAACAAACATGGAAGTACACAAAGTGTTGCTCAGAATAATCCTTAAGAAGGGATCCATTCTGCCCAAACAAAACCTACTGGCTGCTAAATAAGAAATCTGGGCAAACATATAGACTTGAAACCTGAGATATTTTTATTGGGAATTATGCCAGAGACGTTCAGCAAAGAGTTGAAATATTTGATTGTTAATGTATTAACAGCTGCTAGAATTGTATTAGCTAAAAATTGGAGAAATGACAAGATACCTGCGCAGGAGGAAGTGATTAAGAAAATTTTGCACTGTGCCGAAATGAGTAGATTAACATTTGAAATTAGAGATCAAGAAGAAAAACAGTTTTTTAAGATATGGAGTATGTTTTATCAATGGCTAGATAAAAAAACTTGGTAATATATGGATATGATGGAGATAAATATAATTATTGAATGAGAATATAATATAGAGACTATAATATTGTAGAGAGTTGATAATAACAATGTTGGATAATAGAGGAGACGGTTTAGGTAATGTATGAACTAAAATGCATAAGTTTTTGAGACTTCTTCAAACAGATAATAGACGGTTGTATTTTTTTTATTATTTCTTGTTTGTTCTGTATATTTCTTTTTCTTTTCTTCCGTAATGGAGAGTATTGATGGTAAGGAGATGGCACCGAGATTTGTGACCGACCGACACATTTGAAATTGATGTTGCTTTATGTTTTTTATGTTATGTTTGTCTTGGAAAAAAATAATAAACCTTTTTATAAATAAAAAAATAGAAACCTGGGCAAAACGTTTCCAAAAAAAAATTCAAGGCAGTCCTGTGGACAACAGGATGCAGTAATCTAGTCCAGTTATGGAAATTCTTCATAAGTGTGATGAGGTGGAATTTCAGCTACGTTCTGCAGTGGTCACCATTCTTTTCCCAGGTCCCAGCCAGACTTCGGAAAGAGTGAGAAGAGAAAAGATCTTCCTTTCCTGAGGGAAAGAGATGGAACCACTTGCTCCCTTGCTCGGAAAGGCTTTCTGTTTTTTTCACGTGCTTATAAACCATTGCAGAAATGAGACCACAATAGTATCTTGGGGGGCTCTGTCCCTCCAAAGATGGATGATACTTGGCACAGGTGAGCTAGCAAGCAAAGGCATGATGAAACTGCCTGAGCCAAACAGGTTCCACCAGATGGAAGCCACCACTTTTATTTTACCTATGTAGCTCAATAATATGACAACTCTTTCTTCCTCCTGTTTTCTGCACAGCAACAACCCTTTGAAGTGAATTGGACCGAGAGAGTGACTGGCTCAAAATCATCCAGACAGTTTTCATGCCAAAAGTGGGACTAGAATTTACAGTCTCCTGGTAATTGGCCCAAAGTCACCTGGTTGGCTTTCATGGCTAAAGCTAGACAAGAACTCACCGTTTCCTGGTTTCCGGCACCTTAACCACCACATGAAACTGGCTCTCCTTTGAGTTTCCAGAATCACTTTTGGGTCTTGAACCACTCCGAGACAAGACATCAATCTCTCACTAATCTCAAATTAGAAATCAAATATCGGTGACATTTGGGAGATGCCACCTAGCAAGTTAAGCACTCTCATGCACCAGCAGTACAAAATCTCCAATCGATTGACAGAGTGAATGTTTTCTGAATCCTACAAACTGCTCAAAAGCAGTTAGGGGATTTGTATTTTTCCACCAGCCCACCCCCATCCAAGGAATGGAGCAAAAAGACAGTGGGGCACAATTGGTATTGAAACCAACACAGATTTTGGAAGGGTATGGGTGACACTTTTTCATTCTCCGATCTGGTGGGCATAAAAGAGAGACAGCCACTTTAGGGAGCAGTTTGTACGGCCTGGTTAACCAGGGTTAATTAATTTAACTTCTGTAGTCCAGGAGTTGTCTCAAGCTAAAACTAGCACAGCCATGGGTTAAATACAGGTAGTCCTCTTTTAATGACCACAATTGGGACTAACAGCTTGCTCGTTAAGCAAAGCAGTTGCTAAGTGAAACTGCAACAGTGCCTGTAATCTTACTTCAGCTTTCCTTTGCTTTACATGCTTGTAAAAGATATACATGTGGGCATTGGTTGCAGTCATTTTTTCATCACTATCAGAACTGAGCACACTTGCTAAATGAAGAGTTATCTGTACTGGGGTTACTTAATTTAACTTACCCCAAGTGCTCATGAGGTATCATCGCCCCTGTTGAGCATGTCACCTAAACAGGACTATCTACCGTGTTTCCCCAAAAATAAGACCTGGTCTTATAATTCTTTTTGCCACCAAAAAAGGCATGAGGTGTTATTTTTGGGTGGTGGTGGTCTTCCACTGACTCACCTTGTGGTGGTGGCACTGACAGCAGGAGCCCTGCTGCTGGCTCACTTCTGCGGCCGCTGGTCTCCACTTGTAAGTGTTGCCCCTGGCCTCCTTTTCGCCACCAGAGGCCTTCTGGAAAGCCCTCTGCAGCTGATAACAGAGCTCCAGATAGATCCGGAGCATGCGTGAATCTGGACCTTGTTTCTTGGCTGTAGAGGCCTTTCCTGAAAGCCTCTGATGGCAAAACAGAGGCCGGGGTGATGTCTGCAAGTGGTGGCAAGCAGCCACAGAAGTGGGCTGGCAAGGCAAGGCAGGTGTCGGGTTGTGCAAGGCTTGGTAAGTAGGGCAGTTTCACTACCCACCATCCCCACCCTAGCTTAATTTTTTCCTGTGTGCCTCGCCCCAACCTCTGCACCCCGGAGTGGGCGAGGATCTTAATTAGGGCTTATTTTGGGGGGTAGGGCTTATATTGGACACACATGTAAAATTCAAGCTAGGACTTTCTTTTTGGATAGGTTTTCTTTTTGGAGAAACACAGTAGTTTGCCATTGAAGTGAGCAAAAAGAAGCATCCCAATATCTCTATTTTAGGCCACGTTATGGGTTCTTGGAGCAAGCCAGATAGAACGTGATGAACAAGTCAAGCATCTACTTTTCTCAGAGAGGATCAAGGCCCTCCGAAGATCCCAGCAGCAGAGATCTTGACCCAAACTGAAGGGAGGGGCGAAGGCCAGAGAGCTGCACAAGCAACATCCTGCAGTTCTCTTGATGGAGCTCTGGATGGTGCCTGAAATTGCGAAGGGAGATCATGTTGGCCAGGGCCACAGAAATGCTTGCCAAAGTTCCTGGTGAGTGTAGCTTAGGCACATGTGCGCATGTGTGTGTTTTGTTAAAAAAAAGTATTTTAACTACTTTGGCTCCTTTACATAGCCTGCAAATTGCTGATGGCTCTCTTCGGCTAGCTTTAGGAGGGGGCTTCTGCAGTTGCTTTTTTGGCAAGGGGTCTTATGGGAAGGTTGAAGAAAGGAAGGAGGGAACCATCTTGTGATAGCCCACTGTTAGATGCCTCGGGGTCTAATAACAAGGGGCTAAACCCTCAGCCTCTCCTCCAACCAGTGCATGGATGGATGAAATGGATGTGTAAAAGGCACTGGAACCAGGAAAAGCTGAGAAAGTCATGTTCCTCCCTCTGGCAACATAAGCCAGAAAACCTGGGTCTGAACAGGTGTACTTCTATATCTCCTGCACAAGTCTTTAGTTCTCTGAGGAACCAAGCAGGTTAGGGTCACCTAGGAGGAGGCTCCACAAGACCTTTAACCTAACAAAAATGATTCTTCCCCCCACTTCTTTTTTTCCTAAGGCTCACACTGTCCATTCTGACCTCTCTCTCTCTCTCTTTCTTTTTCTTTTTCTCTTTCTCTCTCATAAGTGTTAAACTGGTTTATGCCTGACAGGCATGTCAACAACAATTAGGTAAATGGAGTTTCTGTGTCCAAAGGCAGTATACCTTTGAATATCAGAGGGTGAGGACCAATCAAGAGGGGAAGGCTGATCCTTTCATCCTCTGCACAGCAGCTAAAAATATCTGATTGGCTTCTGCTATTGTCATATCAGCTGAGTGTCCAATGTGGACTTCAACTCCCAGAATTCCTCAGCCAGCATGGATGGACATCCCTGAGCTATGGTATATATCGCACAAGTTATGCATCTATATTTCTTGCTGCCTGATGGACATCAGTATTAGAAAGAAGACCACTCTGGATAACTTGGGTGTTGACCCATGGCATCCTTCCAGAGTTTGGTATCCTTCAGAGAGTAGTTAAGAATTCAGTGGTCAAGATTTTATTTATTTATTTATTTAATTTTGTTTGTTTGTTTATTTATTTATTTATTTTGTCAATCGCTTACAAGATAATAAGTATAAGGATGAACATAGTTGTGAATACATGAAATGAATACATATAAGAAAAATAAAAGAAACAATAGGACAGGGACGGTAGGCACATTGGTGCGCTTATGCACGCCCCCTACAGACCTCTTAGGAAAGGGGTGAGATCAATAGTAGACAGTCTAAGGTTAAAGTTTTTGGGGTTTGAGGAAGAAACCACAGAGTCATGTAGAGTATTCCAAACACTGACCACTCTGTTGCTGAAGTCGTATTTCCTGCAATCAAGTTTGGTGCGGTTAACCTTGAGTTTCTATCTATTGTGTGCTCTTGTATTGTTATGGTTGAAGCTGAAGTATTCATTGACAAGAAGGACATTGCAATGTATGATTTTATATACTATACTTAGATCAGACCAAAGGCAGAGTTAGTTCCAGGTTTTCTAGGTCTAGAATTTCAAGTCTGGTGGCATAAGGTATGCAATGAGTAGAGGAGTGTAGAACTCTTCTTGTGAAATATTTCTGGACTTTCTCAACTGTGTTAATATCAGATATGTGATGTGGGTTCCAGAATGATGAGCTGTATTCGAGTATTGGTCTAGCAAATGTTTTGTATGCCCTAGTTAGTAGTGTGATATTACCAGAGAAAAAGCTACGTAAGATTAGGTTAACAACTCTTAATGCCTTTTTGGCTATGTAGTTACAGTGGGCTCTAGCACTTAGATCATTAGAGATGAGTATTCCAAGGTCCTTGACGGAGTTTGGATCATCAACAAGGTCTTGACTATTCAGCTTGTATTTTATTTTCTGATTTTTTTTGCCAATATGTAATAATAATAAGATACAAGGTACTTTTTACCACATGTGGTGGTCTTGCCCAGAAGCTCAAAGATATTGGACCAAAATTAGGCAATGGTTACAAGAAATTGTTAAAGAACAAATAGAATTTGAACCGGAGTTATTTATGCGAGGAATATTTAAAAAGAAATATGAGAAAAAGATTAAATATATTGTACTACACATATTAACTGTGGCTAGAATATCGTATGCACAATGTTGGAAGCATAACACCCACCCTGACGAATTGGTAATCCAAAAAATCTTGAACTGTGCCGAAATGGATAAATTGACCCTAAAACTAAAAGATAAAGAAGAGTCTGAATATCATAAAATCTGGGATATGTGGTATAATTGGCTGGAAATTAGGCAAATAGAAAATAAAGAAACTTAAGATAAGCAAACTATAGATAAATGTATGTAATCATATAACAATGTATATAAATGTAAATATGCACAAGAGTTAGATATGCATAATACTGACGCTACAGTACTGTTAATATTATGATTGATTTCTCTTTGTCAAAACGTAAAAGAACAATAAAGATTATTTAAAAAAAAGAATTTGGGGGTCATAATTCCTAGCTAATTTAGTGCAGGGGTCTCCAACCTTGGCAACTTTAAGCCTGGCGGACTTCAACTCGCTGGCTGGGGAATTCTGGGAGTTGAAGTCCACCAGTCTTAAAATTGCCAAGGTTGGAGACCCCTGGTTTAGTGAACTCATCTGAAGAGCACCAAGATGAAGACTGTGGTCTGATTCCTATAACAAACTATGGCATAAGATAATTTGTTCAGTTTTGATTCAGCATGCTGGGTGAAGCCAACTGACTACGGCAGGGGTGGGCTGCAGTTTCGTTGGCAAGGGGTTCTCTGGTTCTGAGTGCGCGCTCACACGCACCGCTTTGGGGATGAAATGCAACTTCAAACAGGCAGCTAATCGACTCAGGCAGCTCCGGGGAGTACAGCAGGGCGACGCAAAACTCACCTGGGCAGGGGGAAAAGTTAGTTATTTAAGGGAAAGCATTGCACAAGGGTGGGTGGGCAGGCCCAGCCAGAGATCACAACTAGGGTTTGCCCGAACTTCGCTGACCACCCAGTAGCCCACCACTGGATTACAGCCTTTTCAGCTCCCTAAATTGGTTTAGTTCAAGGGTCTTCAAACTTGGCAAGTTTAAGACTTGTGGACTTCAACTCCCAGAATTCCTGAGCTAACATGACCGCAGGAGGAATTCTGGGAGTTGAAGTCCACAAGTCTTAAAGCTGCCACATTTGAAGACCCCTGGCTTTAGTTAGAAAATGTGGCTTAGTACGTTGTGTGAATCCAGGCTACATCAGCAAAACTGCAAGTCTGTGCCTATGCCCACGTCCTCAACGTTGCATGGATTACCATCTACAGCCAGGAATTAACCAAGCGAGGGCAAGAAGTCCAACAAAAGTTGCAAAACAGCTCTGTTTTCCTCCCCCTTTCTTGGGTCATCGACCCAACAACAGCATAAACACCAAGACCACGAATCATTCACACACAAGGCTCAGTACAGTCATGGTTCCTACACGGAGCCCTCCCCTGTTCCCCATAAGAGAGAAATGCAGACTTGCAAATTTGCAGAGGAACCTTCTAATATTCAGAATGAAAGAACACACAGAGGGCCCTATGCTGATCATCTGCAACCTGTCAGTGAGCCATCACTTTGTGTGTGCCCATAAACTGCTCCATTACTTTTTCTAATTGAGAACACAGCTGCTGGGTGGTGATGGTAACATGGCTTAATCACTTACTCTGCATCAGAGGGCAGATCCTCAAAATATTCCAGTGTTGCAGCAAAGGGAAGGGGGAAGAACGTCACCACACATATAACGGACAGGTGCAAGCCAAGGGGGAAGGGAACCCCGCCCTCCAAAAAGTGGATTTGTTCCTTGCATCGGAAATCAATAATTTGATCTGGAATTCTGCAGTCAGGATACCTCATGAGAAGCAGCCAAAATGGATTTGGGCTTTCTGCCTTAGGTATTCAGAATGCTCTGTGCTGTCATGGCTCAGATATGATGGCCCACATCAGTGCATACCTCTGGATTGAGATTATTTTGCAGTGCATATATAACAGTCCTGATAAGGATATCTATTTGCTGAGGTCTGACTGCTGTAGAAAGCGTTGTGAAAATGAGTTAATCAATATGAAAACTTTAGGGGTGTTGGGACTGTAACCCCTTGAATTGTTAGCTGGGATGTTCTTTCAGGGTATTCACAACTCATATTGAGGGCCAAATAAAAAGATTAACAAGTCACAACAATGGCTGGAGACATTTTCCAGTTGAGGGGGTGCTTGGTGCTCTCTGAACTGCGTTGTTTTCTTGCAAATGTTTTATCACTTAACACTGATGAAGCTACCTAGTTTGGGTAATGAAACATCTGCAAGGAAACAACCAGTGGTGGGATTATTTTTTTTACTACCCGTTCTGTGGACGTGGCATGGCTTAGTGAGCCTGGCTTGGTGGGCGTGGCAGGGAAAGGATACTGCAACCTCTCCATTCCCTCCCCACTCCTGGGGGAAGGTTACTGCAAAATCCCCCTTCCCTCCCCACCCCACTAACCTGCTTTCCAGCTGTGTAAGGCAACAAAAGAAGACCCAGCCAATCCGCTGGGACTCAATGGGAGGCAGAGAATAATGGGGGCAGAACCAGTCAGAGGCGGTATTTGCCGGTTCTCCGAACTACTCAAAATTTCTGCTACTGGTTCTCCAGAACTGGTCAGAACCTGCTGAATGCCACCTCTGGAAACAACCAAGCTCAGAGAGCACCAAAGACCCCAAACCTGAAAATGTCTTCAACCATAGTTTGTGACATGTTCATCTTTTATTTAGGCCTCAAGATGACTCCTCATTTCATCCCTGAACTACAAATTACCCTATATTGGCATTTTCAGTTTTCATTAATCCTTTGGAAGAAGGCCTTGGTGGTGCAGGGCCTTGGTGGTGCAGGCTGTTAATAGCCTAGCACTTAGTTCCAGCTGCCTGTAATTATTGCAGGCTCGAATCCCACCAGGCTCAAGGTTGACTCAGCCTTCCATCCTCTCGGGGTAGGTAAACTGAGGACCCAAGATTGTTGGGGGCAATAAGCTGACTTTGTAAAAATGCCGCTTAGTAATAAGCAGGCATATACAATGGAAGGAAGGCTATTGCTGAGCGCATTGGGTTGTATCCCAAAAAATTGTAAAGCCGCCCTGAGTCTCCGGAGAAGGGTGGGATATAAATATGAATTTTTAAAAAGGCTGCTTATTTGTTCAAAATCACCCCCACTTGCCATTTCCATGGTCATATGGCCATACTTGAACTGAGTTTCACACATTCCTTGGCTCAATAAATACATTTATGGTTTCCCCATGGAAATTATGACATCACCCTACCTCTGTAAGAGGGAAACAAATCCACCCATAAAAATCAAGAACCCGAAGTCAGTCAGTCAGTTTTTATGATGGTCAACAACCAACATTCCAACCTTTAAAGAAGATAGGGATGAAAGTGAAGAAGCCAAATAGTTCTACAAAAAAAACTGAGGAGGTATAAATCTCACCCAATAAATAAGTAGAAATGGCACCTACTTGTGGCCCCAGGTTTCAAAACACCGAGTTTAAATTGAAGGACACAGACTTGGCTGGAAATGTATTAACTGCCATCAAAACACATTAATGAAGCTACAAATCCTTAACTCTGTGAATTGGCTCAGGAGATCAAGGGATACAGCAGGATGAATAAATTAAACTCCAATTCACGTAAGAGGGAGAAAATGTCATTTTAAAATGCAGGGGGCGAGGTCCGTGTCTAGAAGCAAAAAAAAAAACCCGAGGCAGCACAAGGTCCATAAGACTCTAAACTCACTTGTGCCAGGATGTGCCACTAATTAAAACACTGGGGGAGGGGGAGTTGATTAAAAGTTACCCAGTCACTATCTGAGAGAGAGATGACATCATATTTAGCCTTGGGAGCAGCGGAATACCAGAAAATGTCAGCGTACTAAAAGCTATATGAGAGTCCCTGTATCTCTTACGATTAAAAATGCCTATGAACAGAGTTAGTCTAAAGTCTGGCAGTGGTGTTGCAAGATAAACTGACCCAGGATTCACCTTCAGCATTTTTTATAACTACAACAAGACGCAAGGATGGGAGTGGGGTGTGGGATAGATAATCAGAGTTGGAAGGGATCTTACAGGTCATCTAGTCCAACCCCCCCCGCCCAAGTGGGAGACCCTACACCATTTCTGACAAATGGCCGTCCAATCTCTTCTTGAAAGTCTCCAGTGATGACACTCCCACAACTTCTGAAGGCAAGCTGTTCCATTGGTTGATTGTTCTCACTGTCACAAAGTTTCTCCTTATTTCCAGGTTGAATCTCTCCTTGTTCAGTTTCCATCCATTATTCCTTCTCTGGCCTTCAGGTGCTTCGGAAAATAGCTTGACCCCCCCGCTCTGTGGCAGCCCCTCAAATAGTGGAAGACTGCTATCATGTCTCCCGTGGTCCTTCTCTTCACTAGACTAGCCATGGCCAGTTCCTGTAACCAAAGCTGTGGCTTTTTTGAAACACATCTATAGTTTCAAAGTTTACATAGGTTTTAATCAGCTTTGCCTTGAGAATCATCCTTTGGAAAAGGTCAAAGAAATAGGGGATAGATTCTCCATTCCTCTTGCATACCATTTGGAAGGATTCACAAGGGGAATGATGAGAGCTAAACAATTTTGAGGCAATGCTCCAGCGAAGGCCTTTATACATGGACCTCAAACTCTTTCGCCCTGACTCCAGCAATTTAAAAAAGTATTAAATTGCGGGTAGTCCTCAAGTTATGACCACGATTGAGCCTAATGTTTCTGTTGTGAAGTGTAAGAAGTGAGTTTTGTCCCATTTTGCAACCTTTCCTGCCACCATTAAGTGAATCACTGCAGCTGTTAAGTTAGTGACATGGTTGTTAAGTGCATCTGGCTTCCCCATTTGACTTTGCTAAGTCAGAAGGGGGCCAAAGGGGATCCCATGACCTTGGGACACAGCAACGGTCATAAGTATGAATCTGTTGCCAAGGATGAATTTTGATCGCATGACCATCAGGATGCCTCAATGGTCACATGTGTGAAAAATGGTCCTGCATATTTTTTTCTCAGTGATGTTGTAACTTAGAATGGGCATTAAGTGAACTGCTGTAAGTTGAGGACTGTCTGTAGTCCCACTACAGAGAGTAAGCAAGATGACCTTGATGAAATTTGTAAGAAGCATTACTTAGGCCAGGGGTCTTCAAACTTGGCAAGTTTAAGACTTGTGGACTTCAACTCCCAGAATTCCTGAGCTAACATGACTAGAGGAGGGATTCTGGGAGTTGAAGTCCACAAGTCTTAAAGCTGTCAAGTTTGAAGACCCCTGACCTAGGCAATAGGGGTGAAACATTTTGTAGGTCCAGAGCCAAGATCTAACACTCAGAAGAAGCTCAGGAAGAAACCACCCTGGTTTGCTGAAGTCTACGAAGAAAGAGGAGGTACTTGCAAAGACTCCCTTATTATAGAGCCCATTTCAACAAAAGTAGTTTTTAGCTTTTTGGTGGAGTTGCTTTCCTGGTTAGGTCAACCTAGTACACCCACACAGCTCAATAAAGCCCTGTGGCTGGATTTCAAGACCATCACAGCTCCAAAGCTGTTCCAGATTACTGAGGACAGAAGTCTAAAACATCTGGATGGTAAGTATAAGTATTTCATTCCATACCATTGCAAGCTCTTTGATCACAAAACTCCAGTTCCTTTGCATGAGAGAACTTTTGTTATGGACCATATGAGTGGAACTGCATCCAAGGTCATAATGATGCTCTTGCAGATGCCTGACTCCCCCTTTATTTCTTTGGAAAGAGAGGAACAGAGAGAGAGACACAGAGAGAGACAGAGATAGGAAGAGAGACAGAAAGAGAGAGGAAGAGAGAGGAAAAGAAAGAGAGAGAGAGGAAGAGAGACAGAGAGAGAGAGAGAGAGACAAAGAGAGAGAGAGAGGAAGAGAGAAAGACAGAGAAAGAGGGAGAGAGGAAGACAGACAGAGAGAGAGAGGGAGAGGGAGAGAGAAGAGGGAGGGAGAGGGAGAGAGGAAGAGAAACAGAGAGAGAGGAAGAGAGAGGGAGAGAGAGAGACGAAGAGAGACAGAGAGAGGAAGAGAAACAGAGAGAGAGAGAGAGAGAGGAAGAGAAACAGAGGGGGGGAGAGGGATAGAAGAGGGAGGGAGAGGCAGAGAGGAAGAGAGGGGGGAGAGGGAGAAGCAGGCTTTAGGCCCCTGAGTCTTGTCTGGCGATAAAGCAGCTGTCTGCAGCCCAGCTTCCTTCCCCTTGGAGAATACGACAGCAATATTTACCGTGGTGCAGGCTTAGCTGGCTGCAGCCCAATGTGCTCTGGATTCAGAGAGCAGATTCAGTTCTGGGCAGGACAGACACCAAAGATTTGGGGTGTAGCACGCCACCTCTGTGCTACAGAGCTTGGGGATTCAGAGGCAAGGGGGCAGGGGGTGGGGGGAGGCTGCTGCAGGAAGAGCACACGAAAGGAGAAGCAGAAAGCCAGGCTGGGAAAACACACAATGCCCACCCAGGAGGAAGAAAAGTTGGGACTGAGGAGGGGGAAGAGGAAGTGGGGGGGGGAGGAGTACTGGGAGTGGGGTGGGGGGGATTTCATGCCAAATATTTTCAACCTTCTCTCCGAATGCTCGCTGGAGTGGAAAATTTTTCCAAGCGGCTCTGCAGCCCAGCCAGGGCCTGCTGGAGCCCCTGGGCAAAAGCACGGTGGGATGCCAATGCATCTGTAATTCTCCCATGTTTGTTCCCGAGGCTAAAGGATGGGCCTCCCGCGCCCGGCTTCTCTCCTTCGGAGACCCTCCTGCCCAACGGAGGTGGGAGGGGCGGGCAAGGCCAGGGCGAATGTTCTCAGGAAGTCACCTGCAGCTGCCTTGAAGGGCCGTTGGCCGAAGCAGCCGGGCAACGGCAGAGAGAGAGAGAGAGGGACGGGAAAGGGGTAGATGGACGGGGGCGCCTGCTGTTGCTGCTGCTTGTTCCACCCTCTGCTCCATGGGAAGCCAGGAGCAGGAAGATTGATGCTCAGCCACAAATCACGGGAGGGAAAGGCTGGGTTTTCTTCTCCCCGTGACAGGCAGGAAGAACGAGCCGGGCTCTCAGATGGGGGAAAACAAGGGCTCGGTGTTTACTGGAGCTTTCCAAGGGTTTGCTCAGCTCCCTTTCCTGCTCTGCCCCATGCTGCATTGGAGGGAAAGGGGTTGTGTGGCTGGTGTGTGTGTGTGAAAGAAGCAGGGAGCAGGAGGCTGGACAGGAGCCAGGGAGACTTAAAGCAAAGATAGGCCCCTGCAAGAAACGGGAAGGAGTCCTCAGAAGCCAAGTCAGGTTTCCAGCCCGGAAGCAAATATCTAGGCAGAGAGGGGACGGGAAGGAAAGGACAGGGGAAAAGAAGGAAGGGAAAAATGGAGAAAGAAAGGGGAAAGGGAAAAGGGAAGGAAGGGAAAAGGAAAAGGAAAGGGAAAGGAAAAGAAGGAAGGGAAAATTGGAGAAAGAAAGGAAGGGGAAGGAAGGGAAAAAGAGAAGGAAAGGGAAAAGGGAGGACAGAGGAAAAGAAGGAAGGGAAAATTGGAGAAAGAAAGGAAAGGGAAGGGTAGGGGGAAAGAAGGAAGGAAAAGGAAGGGGGAAATGGAGAAGGAAAGGAAGGGGAAAGGAAGGAAGGGAAATGAAGAGAAAAACGAAGAAGGAAAGGAAGGGGAAAGGGATGGGGAAGAGGGAAGGGAGAAGTGGAGAAGTAAAGAAAGGGAAAAGGGAAGATGAGAACCCAGGGATGAAGGCCAGAATGTCAGCTGAGGCAAAGGGCTAGCAGATGCTCTGAGCTCAGGTTACAGCAAGGAGGCGAGGGAAGAGTGTGGGAAAGGAGTTTGGTTTCTGCAGCCCCCAGCATGAAAGACGGGGCCCGCTGGAAAAAGACCCACCCCTGCTAGCTATGAAACAATGCAGAGGACGGCAATTCGATGCCGCCGCAGAGCTCTGGACACAGCAAGGCCAGTGGCCAGGGAGTGGTGGAATCTGTGGCCCAGGCCATTTGGAAAGGATCCAACTTGCCTCTCCCAGAAATGAAAGGCCTGCTCTGGTGCAGAAAGCTCAGGGACCAAAGAGCACAAACTCCTCCTCAGCACTTTCCGCTGAAGAGGAGGCAGAGGAGGTAAAAGGAATAGGAACAGCCTTGCCTTACAGCCCATGGGGGCAAAACAATAGGAGAATCTGGGAGTGCTTTCTCCAACTATTGAATTAAAACGTTAAAAAGCATTCCGTTTCAAGCAACTCACAAAAGCTTATGCCTTTTAATAGGATTTGTTAGTCAGAAAAGGGAGGGGCTACCCGTTCCTTCCCCCCTCCCCATTCAAATGACTCTGATTCTCAGAGACAACTCCTTGCAATTTTCTTGGCAAGACTTTTCAGGCGTGGCTTGCCATTGCCTCCTTCCTAGGGCTGAGAGAAAGTGACCGGTCCAAGATCACCCAGCTGGCTTTGTGCTGAGGCTGGACTAGAACTCACAGTCTCCCAGTGTTTTAGCCTTCGCCACACAACAAACCGTCTCTCCTAGCAGATTTTTTGCTGAGACAAAGTGGAAACACCTGGCTATGAGTTCTTGCCCAGGTAGACCTCAAATAATGGTTCTTTTTAAAGGCTGAAGCCCTCAGCCCTAGTAGACAAAGAGGTTTGTATGACAAGAATGCTCCTTATTACGAAAACATGTTTTGCTAATCAGAAGTGAACACATCAGGGAGATTTCTGCTTCTCGCTTTAGTTGCTGTTTTGTATGGAGGCCTTTCAGTCATACGAACTCCCACTTGCAGACATTGTAGTAGGAGAGCTGTGTTAGTCATGGATACGGAAAAAAAATCAGGAAGAGGCTGATAGCACTTTTTCCAACTTAAAAAAAATATAGTAAAAAAACCCAAAGTTCCCAAAAGTTTATGCCATGAATAAAATCTGTTAGTTGGACAGACCCCTGTTTTGGTTTTTTTTTTGTAAGCTCTACTTGATGCCTGAAATGGTATGAGAAGGTTTTACAGAAATGGGGTCCAAATATGATTTGGATCTCCTAACAGACAAGCAAACAGCAAACAAAATAGATTGTTTATATGTGATTAATATTTATGAATTGTGTGACATGTTTTGAAAGACTCTCTTTAACAAAGAAAAATGTTAATGATGAATAGAATAGAATAGAATAGAAAAGAATAGAAAAGAATAGAACAGAACAGAAAATATGGAACGGAACAGAACACAACAGAATAGAGCTGGAAGGGATCTTGAAGGTCTTCCAGTCCAGCCCCCTGCTCAAGCAGGAGAACCTATATAATCTCAGACAAGTGACTGTCGAGTCTCTTCTTTTAGTCCACAAGAGAACTAGATCTGGTCAAAGCTAAAGATGTTCCACTAGTTAGCCAAGTCATCCAAATAGCTGATTGAAGAATAAAATGATGCTTTTGCTAAGAGCAGAGGTCCAAACTTGGTAACTTTAAGATTTGTGGACTTCAACTCCCAGAGCTACCCAGCCAGCCAGGACTTATGAGAATTGAGGTCCACAAGTCTTAAAGCGGCCCAGCTTCAAGAGACCGTGGCTAGACCCTTCATCTCTGCTGCCATTTCAATTTTCTTGCATCCATAAAGGGTAGTAAAGCACAATGGTTTAAAGGTGGTGGCAGATGGGTGGCACTGACCTCAATCACAGAATTGTAGGTTTTTATTTCTTTCCTTCAGAGTTGGGATGACTCAACTGGTCATCTTTTGGCTGTGTTTTCAAGCTGCCAGCCGGGAAGCCTACTTCTCTACTAACTTCTGACTTTTTAGTTTTGAGAAGCTGGAAAGGAAGTGAACCTCCAAGCTGGCAATTTAAATATACATACATACATACATACAGGTCTTGGTGTATTCGGGTCTTGTCCCATGTAAGATTGAGAATACCTTGGCAACGTTTCGACGAAATCTCATCCGTCATCTTCAGGCTGGTGTCTTCAGCGTTCTCCTGGGAGAACGGCTGAAGACACCAGCCTGAAGATGACGGATAGATTTTAACTCTCAATCTTCAATCAAACCATACTACCCATGAAAATCTACGAAAACATATATATATATATATATATATATATATATATATATATATATGTGTGTGTGTGTGTGTGTGTGTGTGTGTGTGTTTTCGTAGATATATATGAGAGTTGACAGTTTGAGTCATCATCCCCCCTTTGGAACAAGGAGACAAAAGCCAGACGATGGGGAATGACCTGATCAGCCCATCAGGCAAATACTATCAGTGACTTTTTATAGGGGGTCCTTTTAATAAAAGACACCAGCCGGTGAAAGAATCTTGAACAGTAATAACATTAATAGGGGGTGTACTTAAGTAAGGGCATTAGTATCTCCCCTGCCTATAGCTGTCCAGCAAGACCCCCTGCCTCAGCCACCTACCTCTACCACATTCTTCTGATTGGGTTTTAATATGTACAAGCCTGGATTTGATCTGTGGACATGACCGACAAATACGACAAAATCAACAAATACGGTTTTTTTTAAAAAAAAAACTTTACATTTTAAAAAAAAGTATCTAAAAGTTATTTTTGTTATGTAAAGATGACACTATTTTTTTCCCAAAGAGAGTGCCACCTTGATGAATTGGACTACATTTCCCATCATTCCACTCTGCAAAGAAGAGAAGGAAGGGAGGAAACAGAGAAATTCCTGGCTGTACTTCCATTAATCCACTCACCCACTTTTTATTTTCTTTAAGAACCAGAAGCTTGCTGTTGTTTGGAAAGAGGACAGAGAGGTGTGCCCAGCTTCCAAACAAAATAATTAAACCCAATAAGTTGTTCTCTAAACAGCAATGCATTTACTGTACTGGGCAGGCAAGCAGGAGAAAGGAAAAAGATACCCTGGATAGTGTTTAATATTATGTTTTTTTTAATAAGACAAAGTGAGTGCTTCCGGAGTTTTACGGGTACAATGGAAAAGGAAGAGAAAGAAGATTCACAGAACTTGTCTTGGCACAAAAGATATCCACAAGTTGCCCTGTCTTCCCTGCACCCTACACAAAATACAGTGACAGAAGAGTATAACACACCTGCAACCACATTCTAACAGCACAGCTATAACCATCTTCCCCTGCACTGTTCACAGCTGTGGTGGTGGTATGGGGGGGAAGGGTAGTATTTTTTCCCCTGTAAATCCAAACTGTCACTCTGAAATCCTATCATGGGTTTTCACATCTTCTGTCAAGATGGCTCCGTCTGAAGTAGAGCTGTGTGCAACAAATGAGATAGAAGGAGCGTGCCCTTTCTTGCAAACTATAAGAAAGAGTCAGAGATGGCAAATCCCATTACAGCTTCCGGGAATCTATACATTTTGCCCAGTTCATCAATGCTTCCATGGCTGATGCGTTAGAGCTACCAAAAAAAAAAACCACTAGGGGGATTAGTATACACCTTTTATTCTATCTTGCCTCCAAAAACAAAAGTGCAATTAAACAGAGATCGGGGGCTGTGTTGCTCAGCACACTGGTAGGTGTACAATCCAGCAGAAATTATAAACTCAAGCCAGACTCTTCATTAGAAAAAGCAATGATGCTTTAGCAAAGAGAAGGAAGATTTGCCTTTTTTGTCAGTGGTCACAGCAACACTGAACTATATATTGGCCAAGTATAATTCCCTGGGCCATCTGATAATGTGGATGGGCATTTCCGCCTCGACCCCAGACTGTGGTGGAAATGCTGGTTTTCGGTCATGAACCAGCCACGGGGGTACAGCATGGGGGAGGACAAGCTGTATTTCAGGGACAGAGCATAGCTTCAAGGGAAAGCCTCCAAAATCAGCCTCAAGTACGATTCTCACACTTACGCACTCCTCCCTATCTGATATCCTGAAAAGGGCAACCAAGCAAAATGAGCAAAAGATTAGGCTGAATTAGAATGGACCACGATGCTGATCACACAGCTGCTTCCCCTCTTTCATTTGCTTAGTGTTCTGACCCAAACCCTTTTCCAATAAGGCAAACAATAACCAAAGGGAACAGAAACCTTTTAATGAGTCTTTACGAATCCCCGGTTAAAAGGCTGCTGCAAACTAATTAACTTTGATAAGCACGAGCCTCGCCAAAACTGTATGAGACTGCCAAGAATCACAGATAAGAAATATTTCACAACACAAGAGTCTTCAAATACCAACTAAGATACTGCAATGTCCACGAGGCTGAGTTTCAAAACATCTTTGCTTCCTGCAAAGAACATTCACTTCACAGCTGGCTTTTATCTTCTTGAAGGAGGGGCCATTACCTTGCAGCCTTACTCCCGAATCGCCCATGCTGTTGCAGTTGCTCTTTCCTGCGAGCAATCCTGTGCGCACGTGCACTTGGCACTGGCTCCTCAGGAACCTCCTCATCGCTGCTGCCAGCCCCACAATCTCTGAAGGCAGCAGTCCACTCTCTAATGGTCCTGGCCCTTCATCTGAGTCCTCGCTCTCCTCAGCCATCTGCACCTGCTGCCGGCTAACCAGAACAAAGAGGGGAATTGTCCTATTCTCAAAAGAACCAGAGGGGCTTAGATCTGGCCTGTGGGGCTGCCCTGGAAACAGCAAAATACCAGCCCTCGGTGTCTCTGTCAGCGAAAATGGAACTTGGGAGGGCCACATGCGGCCATGTGCACGCCCCCGCAGCACCATTTTCTCTGGTAGAGGGGTGCAGGAGGCCGTCATGGTCAAAAACAGAACCTGGGAAGGCTGCATGTGGCCCAAGCTCCGTTTTCGGTGACACACCTAGGGCTGGTCTTTCGCTGTTTCCAGGGTGCCCCACAAGCCAGATCTAAGCACCCCACAGGCTGGATTCAGCCTACGGGCCTTGAGTTTGAGACCCTCGTTTTACACCAAAGAATAGACAAGAAGAGAGCCAACAACAAAACATCCAGATTTCTTTTGGAAGAAAAGTGCATTCAAAGAAAATGAGCAATAATGACAAAGGTCCATTAACTGCCGTGTGTGTGTGTGTGTGTGTGTGTGTACACACACACACACACGTCTCCAACTTGAATGTTGTAATTTACTATTATTAATCCCTTATACAAGTACTCCTTGGTTTAAGACCACAACTGAACCCAAAAGGAGGGTTTGTTAAGTGAGTGTTGCCGCATTTTACCTTTCTTGCCACAAGTGTTAAGTGAATCACTGCAGTTGTTTCAGTTAGTAACACAGTTGTTAAGTGAATCTGGCTTCCCCATGGACTTTGCTTGTTGGAAGGTCGCAAAAGGGGATCACGTAACTCTGGGACACTGCAACTCTCATAAATATGAAGCAATTGCCAAACATCTGAACTCTCATCACGTGATCATGGATGCTGCAACAGTCGTAAGTGTGAAAAACGGTCTTCTTCAGTGCCATTGTAACTTCGAATGGTTACTAAACCAAGAGTTGTAAGTCGAGGACTACTGTATATGTGCGTAGAAAGAGGCAGAGATAATGAAGGAATGTGACAGCCCATAAAAAACAACAGACAGTAAACATAATCTCAACCCCAGGAAACAACCTTGTTCTACTAAAAAAAGCCAATGTCCATTTTCTTGCAATGAGTCTGTATTAAGAACCGACTCAAAATAACTCTGCCTTGATTCTAGGATGGTGTAAGAGAGGACAAAAGGAAACTTGGCTTTTAAGTTTCTGTTATTATGCCGTACAACAATAGCGTTCCAATAATTCTTGCTGGGTCTGTTTCTTGATCAGACCCACCTCAGATGAAAGGAGGGTTAACAGCGATGAAAAACGAGGCAACTCTTAGGAATTCTATTTTGGCAGGTGGGATTTGATGTTTCATCATTATGAACACTTGAAGGGAGATTGGAGACAGAAAGAAAGGGGGTGTTGGTTGGTTGGCAACCCTCTCCTTCAAAACTCTATAATGGTATTGTGTGCATTTTCAAACCTTTCCCTCATTCTATGGGTGAGGAGGAGATGTCAGGAAGTGACACCCCTTCACAGAAGATGGAAGGCTCTAATATGGCTGCTTCCAGTTTGATAGGGCCTTAGCAGGCGTGCATTGCTGGTGCTTTGTTTTTCCCTGGAGTTACAACTGACTGGGTCAGCCAGGTTTGATGAAGACACCAGTCAATTTGTGTAACCTGCTGTACCTGGTCACTAAACGTATCCAATCTTCTGGAACCACACAATCATATTTTGGGCGGGGGCAGAGGTGGCATTCAGCAGGTTCTGAGCAGTTCTGGAGAACTGGTAGTGGAAATTTTGGGTAGTTCAGAGAACCGGCAAATCCCATGTCTGACTGGCCCCACCCCCATCTATTCTCTGCCTCCCATTGAGTCCCAGCTGATCGGCTGGGTCTTCTTTGGTTGCCCTGCACAGGGGAACGAAGTGGAAAGCAGGTTAGTGGGGTGGGGAGGGGATCAGAGGTGGCATTCAGCAGGTTCTGACCAGTTCTGGAGAACCGGTAGCGGAAATTTTGGGTAGTTCAGAGAACCGGCAAATCCCACCTCTGACTGGCCCCGCCCCCATCTATTCTCTGCCTCCCGAGTCCCAGCTGATCGGCTGGGTCTTCTTTGGTTGCCCTGCACAGGAGAACGGAGCTGGAAAGCAGGTTAGTGGGGTGGGAAGGGAATGGGATTTTGCAGTAACCTTCCCCGAGGAGTGGGGTGGGAATGGAGATTTTACAATATCCTCCCCTGCCAGCCCCACCAAGCCACGCCCACCAAACCACATCCACAGAATGGGTAGTACATTTTTTTGAACTCCACCACTGGGCAGGGGGTTGGACTAGATGACCTGCAAGGTCCCTTCCAACTCTGATAATATGATCTATTAATCAAATAGCCAGGTTCACAGACCCCACCAGAAGCTCCCCCAGGCCATTGCCTGAAGGTGCTGTCTTCTACCCACCCCACCCCGAGGAAGCACAAAAGTTGACATTATTGGCTCTGTCCTCACAGCTTGTTTAGAGTATCCAGAATCAAGATGATGGCCAGGATGGTATGACTGCAGTTTTTAATGGGCATGGTCCATAAAATAGGGCCATAGCTTTGGTCACACCCTTGTGCACACCTCTGAACCTGTTTTGATTTGGCAGTGGGGTTTGTCCTTACATGTTTTCACAGGGTACAAGTGGAGGGCAGCAATGGGCGACTGCATTTTCCCTCCCACTCACACGCCATCCACACCTGCTATGTGAGAAACACAATCGCCCATTGTTCTCTTTAGCATTGCAATCGGGTGGGGTTGGGAGATAGGATCCTGGGAATGAGAACTCCGTGGTTCTTCTTTCCCCAGAAGCTCTCCTAGCAGGGATGACAGATGAAGAATCACAGAGAAAGCTAAAAAAAAATGCCCTGCACCGCCTTTCAGCTTACCCAAGCAACATGTGCACTAAGATGATTGACGGATACTCAGGCCGGTTCTGAGGATGCGTCTAGTGTTATTCTGGGAGAGCGACAAGGTCCACCATCCACCCACTCAGCCATTAAGGTTGAAGGGTAGGTGGAATGGCGGAGAGGTATGGGATGAGGAAGCAAGGAGCACAGGAAGAACGCTAACCAAGTTCCTGTTTCCTTCCTTTCCATACACACCCACACACCGTGGCATTTTTGCTTTTGACAAATCGCCACCAAGAGTGACAGCCAAAATTGCTACAAGGTCTTTACATGCAGCACTGCAGACCAGTCTTGATGGTGATCTTCCTGGCAATCTCCAGAATGATTTTGCTCGCTGCTGCTATGTTCTTCTTGTTGTTGTCACTGCGTCTTCCTTTCAACCCGGAGGCTGCCTCTTGGGGAAGCCAGATGCCTTGTCATGTCAGTTGGGCACAGAGCGAGACAGGAGGGAAGAGTCAGAGACAAGAGACAAGTAGGCAAAATGGTGGTGACGGAAGTTATCCCTTGCTCCACCAAAGAAACACAAGTACAGAGGAGACCACCTAATCATGATGGGCAACGCATGCCTGGCAGAACACAGGTTCTCCTTCATGTGGAAAATGATTGTCTCAGCCAGAGGTGGTATTCAGCAGTTCTGGAGAACCAGTAGCGGAACTTTTGAGTGGTTCGGAGAACCAGCAAATCCCACCTCTGACTGGTCCCGACCCCATTTCTTCTCTGCCTCCCGAGTCCCAGCTGATCGGCTGGGTCTCCTTTGGTTGCCCTGCGCAGGAGAACGGAGCTGGAAGGCAGGTTAGTGGGGTGAGGAAGGAATGGGGATTTTACTGTATCCTTCACCTGCCACGCCCACCAAGCCACACCCACCAAGCCACGCCCACAGAACCGGTAGTAAAAAACTTTGAATCCCACCACTCTCCGCAGATGGAGAGGTTGGTTTTTAAAGAGTTTTAGTATGCAGCTCTTGCCAGAGCACATGTTTTGGAAGAGGGTTTAACAGGTTCATAGCTGAAAGCCTCTGCAGCCTTTGGAGGCCGAAAAATGGGCCTTCTGGAAATACCGGAAGTGCCGAAATGGGCCCATTTTCCATCTCCCTTGAGCTTCAGGGAGGCCAAAAACAGCCACAAACGGGCAGAAAATCAGCTAAGAGGTAAGGGGGCAGGGTGAAAAGTGCAGGTAAGGGGGCGGGGTGGGGGTATTGCGCGTGCATGCATGGGGGGCGTGGCACATTTCATTGTGGGTGCCGGCACGCGCACACTATTGCGCACGCGCGCGCACACACACACACGCTTTTGGCACACCCCAACAAAAAGGTTCGCCATCACTGCACTAGAATATAAACTGAGAGCAAACCCCACTCTTTACTAGGCCTGAGGATGTTACCTACTTGGGTGATGAAACGTTTGCAAGAAAACAACCAAGCTCAGAGAACACCATGTCAACCCTGAGCTACAAATATTCTCCTTTATTGGAACCATGATTTTTTAAAAAAAGGCCACTTTCAGTAGTTACCCCTTTACAAAGCTCTCTTCTGTGAGATGCGCTCTCTCTTTGCATTTTTTTCCCCCTGAAGAAACACGCCTTAAAAACATTGGCTTTTCCAGCTGCTTTTAATTGAGAATGGCTGCTGCTGCTGCCTCACATTTTGAACGGCTGCCCCTTTTATGTATGTTGCTGCCGTTTCCTTTATGAAACGGCAGCTATTCATGTTTTATCTCTTACAAGAAAAGGCATTTGATAAAACAATTCAAAAGCGCCCTGAGAAGAGCCTTTAGCATTCAAAGGGGACATGCAAATCCATATTAATAAAAGGGCTACCTCCCCACAGTGAGGTGGGCTGCTTTGGGCTGCTTCCTAATAAGGCCATCCTCAGGGGGCATCAAACTAGCAAAATTAGGAGTGACCAATCTTCTTTCCAGGCAGGGTTGCAATGCTGGCTGAGGGATTCTGGGAGTTGAAGTCCACACATCTTCAAATGGCTAACATTGGAGACACTGCTCTAAGAATTGCAGAGAAGAGGCCTCCTCCAAAGACTCGCCGCCACATTTTCCGGCCGTGTATTAGGCACAAAGGTTTGGGACCATGAAGCTGCAACGAAGAGATGGTATTCAGCAGGTTCTGACCAGTTCTGGAGAACTGGTAGCGGATATTTTGAGTAGTTCAGAGAACTGGCAAATCGCACCTCTGACTGGCCCCGCCCACATCTATTCTCCGCCTCCCGAGTCCCAGCTGATTGGCTGGATCTTCTTTGGTTGCCCTGCACAGGAGAACGGAGCTGGAAAGCAGGTTAGTGGGGCGGGGAGGGAAGGGGATTTTGCAGTAGCTTTCCCCTGTCACTCCCACCAAGCCACACCCACCAGGCCACACCCACTGAACCGATAGTAAAAAACTTTGAATCCCACCACTCTCCACAGACAAAGAGGGAGGCTTGGTTTTTAAAGAGTTTTAGTATGCAGCTCTTGCCAGAGCACATGTTTTGGAAGAGGGTTTAACAGGTTCATAGCTGAAAGCCTCTGCAGCCTTTGGAGGCCGAAAAATGGGCCTTCTGGAAATACCGGAAGTGCCGAAATGGGCCCATTTTCCATCTCCCTTGAGCTTCAGGGAGGCCAAAAACAGCCACAAACGGGCAGAAAATCAGCTAAGAGGTAAGGGGGCAGGGTGAAAAGTGCAGGTAAGGGGGCGGGGTGGGGGTATTGCGCGTGCATGCATGGGGGGCGTGGCACATTTCATTGTGGGTGCCGGCACGCGCACACTATTGCGCACGCGCGCGCACACACACACACGCTTTTGGCACACCCCAACAAAAAGGTTCGCCATCACTGCACTAGAATATAAACTGAGAGCAAACCCCACTCTTTACTAGGCCTGAGGATGTTACCTACTTGGGTGATGAAACGTTTGCAAGAAAACAACCAAGCTCAGAGAACACCATGTCAACCCTGAGCTACAAATATTCTCCTTTATTGGAACCATGATTTTTTAAAAAAAGGCCACTTTCAGTAGTTACCCCTTTACAAAGCTCTCTTCTGTGAGATGCGCTCTCTCTTTGCGTTTTTTTCCCCCTGAAGAAACACGCCTTAAAAACATTGGCTTTTCCAGCTGCTTTTAATTGAGAATGGCTGCTGCTGCTGCCTCACATTTTGAACGGCTGCCCCTTTTATGTGTATGTTGCTGCCGTTTCCTTTATGAAACGGCAGCTATTCATGTTTTATCTCTTACAAGAAAAGGCATTTGATAAAACAATTCAAAAGCGCCCTGAGAAGAGCCTTTAGCATTCAAAGGGGACATGCAAATCCATATTAATAAAAGGGCTACCTCCCCACAGTGAGGTGGGCTGCTTTGGGCTGCTTCCTAATAAGGCCATCCTCAGGGGGCATCAAACTAGCAAAATTAGGAGTGACCAATCTTCTTTCCAGGCAGGGTTGCAATGCTGGCTGAGGGATTCTGGGAGTTGAAGTCCACACATCTTCAAATGGCTAACATTGGAGACACTGCTCTAAGAATTGCAGAGAAGAGGCCTCCTCCAAAGACTCGCCGCCACATTTTCCGGCCGTGTATTAGGCACAAAGGTTTGGGACCATGAAGCTGCAACGAAGAGATGGTATTCAGCAGGTTCTGACCAGTTCTGGAGAACTGGTAGCGGATATTTTGAGTAGTTCAGAGAACTGGCAAATCGCACCTCTGACTGGCCCCGCCCACATCTATTCTCCGCCTCCCGAGTCCCAGCTGATTGGCTGGATCTTCTTTGGTTGCCCTGCACAGGAGAACGGAGCTGGAAAGCAGGTTAGTGGGGCGGGGAGGGAAGGGGATTTTGCAGTAGCTTTCCCCTGTCACTCCCACCAAGCCACACCCACCAGGCCACACCCACTGAACCGATAGTAAAAAACTTTGAATCCCACCACTCTCCACAGACAAAGAGGGAGGCTTGGTTTTTAAAGAGTTTTAGTATGCAGCTCTTGCCAGAGCACATGTTTTAGAAGTGGGTTTAACAGGTTCATAGAGGAAAGCCTCTGTAGCCTTTGGAGGCCAAGAAACGGGCCTTCTGGGAATACCAGAAATGCTGAAATGGGCCTGTTTTCAGCCTCCCAAGGCTCCCTTCAAACATCAGGGAAGCCAAAAACGGCCTCAAATGGGCCAAAAATCAGCTGGGGTATAAGGGAACAGAACTGGTAGTAAAAGGATTTGAATCCCACCACTGTGTGTAGTTCATAAGGTGTATTGCTCAAGATGGTGGAACAACTTGCCTCCAGAAACCGTGGGTGCTCCAACACTGGAGATTTTTAAGAAGAGTCTAGAGACAGTCACTTGTCTGAAATTGGTGTAGGTTCACCTTCTGGAGCAGGGGGCTGGACTAGAAGACCTCTGAGGTCCCTTCCAGCTCATTCATTCTATTCCCTTCTAGTCAACTCAAGTTGAACACAGGTGGTCCTCCACTTACAACCAAGTCCAAAGTTTATGGTGCTAAGCAGGAAATTTGTTAGGCGAGTTTTGCTCCCTTTCGCGACTTCTCTTGCCACCTTCATTAAGTGAATCACGGCAATTGTTAAGTGAGTCACAGGGTTGTTAAGTGAATCCGGTTTCCCCATTGGCTTTGCTAGTCAGAAGGTCGCCAGTGGGGATCACATGACCCCCCCGGGACACAGCAACCGTTGCCAAGGATCCGAATGTAAATCACGTGACCATGGGGGACGCTGCAATGGTCATTAAGTGTGGAAAATGGTCTTAAAGTCACTTTTTTCCGGTGAGGTTGTAACTTCAAACAGTCACTAAATGAACTGTTGTAAGTCGAGGGCCACCTGTACAGGTAGTTTTCAGCTTACAACCATTACTTTAGTTTAGAGGTCTGGCAACTTTAAGACTTGTGGACTTCAACTCCCAGAATTCTTAGTTTAGAGGTCTGGCAACTTTAAGACTTGTGGACTTCAACTCCCAGAATTCTCCAGCTAGCAAAGCTGTTTAGAGGTCTCCAAACTTGGCAACTTTAAGACTTGTGGACTTCAACTCCCAGGATTCTCCAGCCAGCAAAGCTGTTTAGAGGTCTCCAAACTTGGCAACTTTTAAGACTTGTGGACTTCAACTCCCAGAATTCTCCAGCCAGCAAAGCTGTTTAGAGGTCTCCAAACTTGGCAACTTTAAGACTTGTGGACTTTAACTCTCAGAATTCTCCAGCCAGCTTTGCTGGCTGGAGAATTCTGAGAGTTGAAGTCCACAAGTCTTAAAGTTGCCAAGTTTGGGGAGCCCTGGTTTAGTGACTATTCAAAGATACGGAAAAAAGTGACACATGACACCTTTTCACGGTTACAACCTTTGCAGCCTCCCCATGGCCACGTGATCAAAATGTGGATACTTGACACCTATCTCATATTTATGATGGCTGCAATGTCCCAGGGGTCATGGGATTCCGCCTTGGGAGACCTTCTGATAAACAGAGTCAACGGGGAAGCCAGATTCACTTAAGAACCATGTTACAACTGCAGCAATTGGTTCAAATAACAACGGTGGTAAGAAAGGTTGTAAAATGGGGCAAAGTTCCATTAACAACGGTCTTGCTTCACAACCTACATGTTGGGCTCAATCAAGGACTACCTGTATTCAATTGGCACCAGATAAGGAGTCAACAGAATTCAAGAAGGGCTGGACTTAAGACCGTGGGAAAGTAATGACTCTAGGCCCACGATGGCGAACCTATGGTACGCGTGCCACAAGTGGCACGCAGAGCCATTTGTGCTGGCACACGAGCTGCAGGCAAACTTACCTCACTGTGCATGTGCACGCCTCACAACTGATTTTTTTTCCCGGTTGGTTTGAGGCCTTTTTCGGCCTCCAAGAGGCTTGGAAAAAGCCTCTGCAAGGCTTTTCAGGCTGAATTATAGGCCTGTTTCATCACTTCCTGTAATATTGGAAGTGACGAAACGGGCCTATAATTCAGCCTGAAAAGCCTTGCAGAGTTTTCCAAGCCTCTGGGAGGCCAAAAAAGGCCTCAAACCAGCCGAAAAAAACAGCTGTGAGGCGCAGTGCAGGTAAGTGTGTGTGTGTATGGGGAATTGCATATGCATGCATAGGGGGCGTGGGGAGGGGGCCACACATTGCATTCTGGGTGCACATGAATGCGCGCGTGCTGGCGCACGTGCAATTTTTGGCACAGGAGCCCAAAAGGGTTAGCCACCTCTGGACTAGGCTGATGACTCGCTTAACTCTGCCTTCACCTCTGCCTGCTCTTCTCCCATATTAGGAATTTCGGGTGGGGTGCAATGTTTAAATGAAACATCTCCAGCTCTGATGTGTGATGCCCTTAACAATGCACTATTTGAACCACGGCTTTGTACAATTACTGGTCGCTGAGATCTCTGGCAAGTTGACAACCTAATATGATGTCTCAAAACTCCCGCTCTGTTTGGCTGGAGCAATGCTGGGGCAGGTGCATATGCAACCAATGGGATAGGTTCCCCCAGTTACACAGTCCCCCAACCCCCAACTAATAGACCAGCTCCAACACTCTATGAGTTCCACAAAGGAATTATGGAACTATAAATTCCATAAAGGAGAATATTTGTAGCCCAGGGTTGAAATAAAGGGTCCTTGGTACTCTCTAGACTAGAGTTTGGTTGTTTTTCCTTGCAGATGTTTCATTGCCAAGCTAGGTAACATCCTCAGTGCACTGCCTAGCACTGCACAGCACTGATGATGATGTTACCTAGTTTGGTGATGAAACATCTGAAAGAAAAAACAACCAAGCTCATAAGAGCACCAAGACTCTGCCTGACCATGTTGCTCAG
Organism: Naja naja; assembly: GCA_009733165.1. Lineage (NCBI taxonomy): Eukaryota > Metazoa > Chordata > Lepidosauria > Squamata > Elapidae > Naja > Naja naja. Next base: position 12,318,133 of record CM019160.1, read on the forward strand.
CCACAAGGCAACATGCTCGGGTCAACTCTACCCATTCCTGCTCTTCCTTTCCACCAGGTTGCAGAGAAGGCCTTGCCCAACCACTCAGAAGGAGCTTCTCCTGCAGCCCAGGAGCTGATGCTTGGGAGATATGGCAGGAAGGAGAAAGAGGCAAAGAAGTCAAGGAGCAAGGTTGGGGCAGGAAACAAGCCATCTCAAGGGGCTTGAAGAGGGGGTGCACATTCCGACTGAGCCAACTCTTACCCAGGATCTAGTTTCCACAGCAACCAGGGGGCCAAAGGGCAGCGAGGGGTGCTCAGTCCCTCCAGTCAGAATCCCAATTGTTAAGTCTCTGAAATAAACAGCTAAAATGGACAGGAAAGGGGGGTAGGTGGGAAGAGGGGTGGGAGGGAAAAGCTGAAAACAACTCAGTGTGGCATTGTCAGCGAGATGTCACTAATTGTCTGTAGGGAGAGCGCAGTCTCAATTAACCCTTCAGGCACTGCTGGCAAGGGAGAGCGCCAGGCGCCCATCCCTCCGCCTGGCAATTCCAATCGCACGCCTCCCCCCTTCTCCTGTTGAGGGGTTCATTAAACAGCTTGCAACTTGGAAAGGTAATTGGATGTGTGTGGAGTGGGAGGGGGGAAGGAGCTGCTGAATTATAGACAAGGCAATGTCTCGGGGTCATGCGTGCATGTGTCAGAGAGCACGTATGCCCATGTGCATGCGTGTACAGCATAGAGTTAAGGAAATGGATAGCTTCCCCTTCTGCTCAGCAAGCTGTTACCTACCAAGAATTAAAAGACCAGCCAAGAGAGCTTATTTTGACCCAAACGGCGATCTTCTTGTCCTTTTTAAAAAGGAGGGTCAGCAAGAGTGGGCAGAGACTCGGGTCAAGGAGACACTGACCAAAGAGAAGAACAACTCCAGACATAAACATCTGGAAGGGCTCCAGATGGAAAAACTGGGACCCAAACAAAGCTTCAGAGCCAGAGGTGGCATTCAGCAGGTTCTGACCAGTTCTGGAGAACCGGTAGCGGGAATTTTGGGTAGTTCGGAGAACCAGCAAATCCCACCTCTGACTAGCCCCACCCCCATCTATTCTCTGCCTCCCAAGTCCCAGGTGATCGGCTGGGTCTTCTTTGGTTGCCCTGCACAGGAGAACGGGGCTGGAAATATCTGTTTGTTCCCTGCAGGCCATCAGTTAAAGGAGTGAGAGGAGAAGTTCAGAAACAGAAGGGGCTTTCAAGAGAAACAAAAAATGAAGGGCAGGTGGGGGGAGAGAGAATGTGACTTCACATCTACCTCTACCAGTTGCCTAGACTGTCTCCATGTTTCATCCACGCTTCCCAAAGATGAACTCTTTGGGGAAATGTGGCCCTCCAAAGAAGCAGGGACCCATTCACGGTGTTTGATCCCATCTGCAGATCTTTCCAGGACATTGTTAGTACAGCTGCTGCAGAGAATCAGTCTTTCATGGATCAGGTATAAGCCTGCTGGCTAAGTAAACGCATGGCCAGAGGGACACCCCAGAGCCTTTCATGCTTGAGTTCTCAAGGGCAAAGTTTATCTGCTGTCCTCTAGATGCAAACAAACAGAAGCAACATATATACCAAGCCATATCAAGCTGCAGAGATGAAGATGATTGAGCGGTTGGACAGAGCAGATGGCTGAAAGGGGCTGCCATAAAGAAGGAGGAGGTCAACCTGTTCTCCAAAGCACCTGAGGGCAGGACAAGAAGCAATGGATGGAAACTAATCAAGGAGAGAAGCAACCTGGAACTAAGGAGAAATTTCCTGACAGTGAGAACAATTAACAAGTGGATCAACTTGCCTCCAGAAGTTGTGGGTGCTCCATCCCTGGAGGTTTTTAAGAAGAGGTTGGACAATCATGTGATTGAAATGGTATAGGATCTCCTGCCTGAGCAGGGGGTTGGACTAGAAGACCTCCAAGGTCCCTTCCAACTCTGTTATTCTGAAATTTCTGAGGATGAGGTTGCAACCCATTCAAAACTCATCCAGAAAGCTTTCTAAAGATTTGGCAATGATTGCAGGTAGTCCTCGACTTACAGCTGATTGCTTAGCAACCATCTGATGTTATAACTATCTGCAACAGGGGAGTTAGGATCCAGTTCTGAAGTTCCGACAGTGTCCGTTCCACACCCCTCCCCAATGGTAGCATGATCACAGTGTAGGCAAATGGCAACATGGCTGCATTATCCATGCCAGTTGCTGAGTGCCTTAACTGTGATCACATGACCATGGGGATGCTGCAAAGGTCACAAATGTGAAAATCAGTGACTATGGAGATTTTCAGTCACCCAGCTCATGGTTGGCCCAAATGGTGCTTTTTCAACGAGCAACTAGACTTTTTGGTTTTTCTTTGAAGCTTCTCATCCAAGAAGCTTCTTCAGCTCTGACAGGATAATGGGGAATGGAAAAAGAATGCAAAATGACCAGCTGTCTGCAAGGAACATAAATCCTTCCATTCTCCATCACCCAGTCAGAGCCGAAGAAGCTTCTTGGATAAGAAGCGAAATGTTTTCAAAGAAAAACCAGAAAGTCCAGCTTCCTCCTGGAAAAATCAGTGATAAGTCGCTTTTTTTTCCCTGTGCCATGGTAACTTTTATTTATTTATTATTTATTATTTGGACTTGTATGCTGCCCCATCTCTGAAGACTTGGGGCGGCTCACAACTAAAACAGTAACAACCATAAATAATTAAAAGAGAATTAAACCAATCACAAGCCCAATAATAGTTAAACAAAGTTAAAATTTAAAATAATTTAAGAACCATCCCCTCCCCAGGGAGGGGTCACAGCCCAGATTGGTCGAACAACCAGGTCTTCAGATCATGGCGGAAGGTGCGAAGGTCAGGGGCCAGGCGGAGCCCCAGGGGTAGTTGGTTCCAAAGGTCAGGGGCCGCGACAGAATAGGCTCGTCGCCGGGGGACCCCCAGCCAACATTGACTTGCTGATGGGACCCCGAGGAGTCCTTGCCTGTATGCTCGCACAGGGCGGTTGGCACTCGATATCGGCAGGAGTAGCTCCCTTAAGTATTGAGGACCCATGTCGTGTAGGACTTTGTATGTTAAAACCAAAACCTTGAATCTCACCCGGAGTGCAACCGGCAACCAATGCAGGTCGCGCAGGAGGGGGGTAATATGGGAGAATCGGGAGACTCCCATCACCACCCGCGCGGCCGCATTCTGCACCAGCTGCAATCTCCGGATGGTATGCGAGGGCAGTCCTAAATAGAGAGCGTTGCAGTAGTCGAGTCTGGAGGTGACAAGGGCATGAGTGACTGTGCGCAGGGCATCTGGGTCCAGAAATGGGCGAAGCTGATGAACAAGGCGGAGCTGGGCAAAGGCCCCCCTGGCGATGGCCCCCACCTGTTCCTCCAACTGGAGCCGTACAACTTTGACTAGTCACTAAACAAATAGTTGCAAGTAGAGGGCAACTCTACTGTATGAAGAAGTAAGACTGGTGACTGAGGAAATGAGCTGTCACTCACATAAGCTTATACCTATAGCACATGGGCGTCAAGCTTGATTTCATTGAAGGCTGTACCAGGGTTGTGTTTGACCTCAGGGTGGGCGTGGCCAGCTTGATGTCACTCATGTCAGGGGTGCCTGTGGCGGCCTGAGCGCTCTGCCAACAGGAAAAACAGGCTCCCGAGCTCCGTTTTCGGCTGCCACGGCCTCCTGAAACCCTCTGCCACTGAAAAAGGAGCTCAGGCGGGCAGCTGTGATGACCCGGGGCATGACACAAAAATAACCAAATCACAAAAATAGAAGAAAGTCCCTTTAATGCCTCCAACTTGGCCCCAATGTCCAATTATCCTCGGCTGGATATCAAACTCTTAAAGGAAACAGTTTACGGAGGGAGTAAATGCAGTCCGCACCCAAAGTAAAGTTAATTCGAAATTAAAAAACAAAAAACCCAACACAAACCACACTGAAGGAATTACTACAGCAGGCAAGGATGATTAATTGCAGACTTCTACCAAATAACGCAGCAACCACAGTTGGGAGGAAGCCAAAACACAGATAAGCTTCGACAAGAATGCACTTTGCTTCCAGCAACTTTGCCATGTGCAGTGCTTTTAAACAGCCCTCCCAGCTGCAGCCCATGAAGGGGATCAGGACCCCTTTCTCCTCCATAGACCACGGCACTCACGTTTCTCCCTTATCCGCTCCTCCCTGTGTGCCCTAGAGGGGGTGGGCCTGGGTCTTCCTCTGAATGCCCATCCAGCCTGTGCCCTTTCCCAGTTTCCTCCACAACCACCGGAGCCACACTCCCACTCCCTGTCAGCTGTTCCATCTCTCCCTTGGAGTCAGACTCCAACAGGGGCATGAAAACAGCCCTCCCGAGCTCCATTTTCGAGCTCAATTTTCACTGGCAGAGGCACCGCAGGCCATTCCTTTGCTGTTTCCAGGGCGGGCCCCCGCAGGCCAGATCTAAGCATCTCCCAGTCCTTGAGTTTGACACCGGTGCTTTAGCAAAATGCATTGGTTGGACCAGGTGCTTCCGGACTCCTTGTTCTTTGAGGTTCTCAAAGCTCTCTTCCCACAACATCCATGGTGCATATTTCCATCTCATTTATTTGTTACTTGGAAGGTTTGTCTACTCAACAGCTATCCCAGCTGTTCACTTGGTCATCTAGGATAGGAGTCTCCAACCTTAGCAACTTTAAGACTTGTGGACTTCAACTCCCAGAATCCCTCAGCCAGCTTTGCTGGCTGAAGGATTCTGGGAGTTGAAGTCCACAAGTCTTAAAGTTGCCAAGGTTGGAGACCCCTGATCTAAGAGAGAATGAATCACCTCCAGAGAGGTGAGGAGGGGAGGAAGTGGTTGTAAATCGGGAGAAAGGAATCTCTCCCTCCACAAAAGAAGCTCAGGCCAATGTGATGAGTAAAAGCCAAGCTATGTGCACAGGTAATCTTTGACTTATGACCACAGTGGAGCCCAACCTTCCTGTTGCTAAGCGAGACATTTGTGAAGTGAGTTTCACCCTGTTTTACGACCTTTCTTGCCACAGTTGTTAAGTGAATCACTGCAGTTGTTAACTTAATAATACAGTTGTTAAGTGGCTTCCCCATTGACTTCACTTGTCAGAAGGTCACAAAAAGTGCATCATAAATATGAATCAGTTGCCAAGCATCTGAATTTTGATCACATCAACCTGGTGCAATGGTCATAAGTGTGAAAAAATGGTCATAAGTCACTTTTGTCAGTGTCGTTGTAACTTTGGTCACTAAATGAACTGTTGTAAGTCAAAAGCTACCTGTATTAAATGCAACTTTGCTTCCACTATGAAGGCTTTCTAAGAAATGCAAATTGCATTTTTTAAAAAACTACAAGTGGCCAGCATTAGAAGAGGAATAATTCTCAGGATTTACAGCATAAGAGAAAGAGATTAGATTTCCTTTCCTTGACTGCTCTGATCGTTTTAATCACCAGCCCCACACCAAACCAATGCAAATATTTTACTTCATTATTATTTTATTATAGGATTCTTCATTATTTTATTCCTTTGTGTTAAAATGTATTTTTACACTGGTACTCTAGCTGAAAACGCACTCTGTTATTTAACGTTAAATAATCACCATTACCTACCTCTTGCATTAAAAAAAAAGAAATGTGACATGAAAAATAGTAGAAACCAGTCTAATCTGAGACCGGGAGGTTGAAATACATAATGGAGGAATATGCTAGCAAAACTCTTGTTTTCAAGAAAATTGGAAAATGCCATGTCCATGCAGTCAACAGATATCAAGCTCAAATCAAGGGCATTTTGACTTCTCAGTAAAAGGAGTCTTGTAGAAAGTCACTTTTCCAAACATGCAACATTAGCAAGAAGAAAAGTTTGCAGTAACTGGTGCAAATGGCTGCCATCACAGCTTGTGGTAAGAAATTTCACATGTTTATGAGAAACTTATTTCAGCTATAACCTCATTCAAAAGTTGATTGAAGATCCTTCCTCCATTTATTTAAGACAGCTATGCCTTGGTCTCCTATGCATCTATCTGTCTGCCTGCCTTGCTTGCCTGTCTGTCTGTCTGTCTATTTACCTACCTACTTTCCTATCTACCTGCTAGTCAGTCAGTCAGTCAGTCAGTCAATCAGTTTGTCTACCTATCTGTTTTTCTGTAGATGCCATATACTAAACAAACAAACAAAGAAACAAACAAACAAATAAATGCCTTTTGGTGAAACACACAAAAAGTGAACATTAAAGATTTGTAGCCTGTAGGAATAGTGCAAATACTAAATTTAGTTAACTTTTGATAGTATGCATCATTAATCTACAACATTATTATTACAAAATATACGCATTTACTATTCCTTAGTAATTAATATTTGCATTTACTATGGTATTTCCCTGTAAAAAGACAAAGAAAACAATGAGAAATAACATTGTTAACACTATTATTTTCATGGAGGGCCCCAGAAGTGTGCAGCCATGGACTAGCTGTGCATCAGTATATATGGATTCTGCAATTGTGCAATTACTTCTGGAATCCTAAAGCTTGGTTGGGATGTCCAACTCCACATCAACCTAGCAAAAAGGATGAGGTAGGCAAACAAATGCAGAAGTAGCATTTGGGTAAGTATCTCGATCCTTTAAGACTCAGAAATGGGCAAAGGAGTAATTCTACACAAAGTGGCAGACAAAGGCACCTATAGATCCATCTTAATCTGAAAACCACAAGCAGGGATTCCCGCATCCCATTTTGATTTATAGGAACAGAGTGTTTGTGGTTCACAAGTTCTGGAGGGGAATAGTCTTGCCCCATCATTTTCACTGTTATGAGAACCAAATTATCAGCCAAGTGGTTAGAATGCAGTATTGCAGGCTAATTCTGCCGACTGCCAGCAGTTTGGCAGTTCAATTCCCACCGACTGAAGGTTGACTCAGCCTTCCATCCTTCCGAGATCAAATGAGGGACCCAGATTGTTGGGGGCAATAGGCTGGCTCTATAAGCCACTTAGAAAGGGCTGTAAAGCAATGTAAAGCAGTATATAAGTCTAAGTGCTATTGCTATATCTCAGTCCCGAAGAACCAAATACCCCAAAATTCAGGAGTGGCTCTCTCATTGTCTTATGTGGTGGAAACAGTCTGTGGCTTTCTGCAATCTGTGGTCCAGGAAGACTGTTTTGAAGGCCTGGACTGTTAACATGGAGATGAACATTGTCATCTGTTGCAGCAATCAAACCACACATGTCCCTAAGCTGCCTGCAACAGAGCTGTGAAATGTTTTAGATTCAATTCCAAAAATGTGCTTCAAAGTGTGAGGGATGTATATACAGCCCTTGACTGCAATTCTTTAAAGCACCTTTTCCAAATTATTTCTAGTGTGCTGCCCAGCCTTTGTCTATAATAAGCTCTCAAACATTCCAGGATGTGACCATAGTAACAAAAAAAATAAAAAAGAAGAAATAAACTAGGGCAGGGGGGAGAAAAAAAAAGGAATTTGCCCAAAACTGATCCACCAGAGGGAATAAACATCAAATCCTAAGACAAGAGAATTGAGGATAGACAACAGCTATCGAGATCCCCCAAATCCTTAAAGGAATATCCCCGAGACATCATTTTGAAATGCTCTGCCTAGTCCCTCCTTCCAAAATAGAACCAACAAATTGCTTCTCTTCCAAAGACAGGAGATGAAGCTTCTGTCTCACATGATTTAACATGGGGGCAGAATATTGGGGGAGGAGGGGAGAATCAGTGTGCTGGGTGAGGTTGGTTTCAACACCACACAAGAAAGGAGCTTCCCACTATCAGTTTTGCAAAGAACAAGCAACACTTCACCTTTGCATTCCCCACCCACCCACCATTTCATAAAATTCCCTGGACTGGTCATAAAACTCCCCCCCTGCTGTCCAGTCCTTGCCAGAAAAGGTATGAGGCCCAGAGTAAAGGATTGGGTTTCCTTTGGGGACCCAAAGAGGAGAGAGGCATGAAGGATCAAGTGGAGAGCTTTCCAGCTGTCTGCACCCCAGCCTGTGGCGTTCTCTTCCTTTTGAAAAAAACCCAAGAATTCCTTATCGGGTTCACCCAAGTACTAGTGGGTGCTGAAAGTGGAGAATGGCAGCATCAAGAGCAAGTAAGCGTGCAGAATGACAAAGAAACGAACCCCATGAGCAGGGAAAAGTGTGTGTGTGTGTGTGTGTGTGTGTGTGTAGAGGGGGGAGCTGAAGAGTACAGCTGTAAAAACATCCCTGGGGAATCAAGAGGAAGCAAGCAATGAAAGCAGCATTGTAATGCCGCATTCATGTACGAAATGGGAGGTGTTTGCATTGGGAGGGTGCAATTCCATTTTCCTCTTTTAGGTAATATCCTTTGATCCTCTAGAGCAGGGGTCTTCAAACTCGACAGCTTTAAGGCTTGTAGACTTCAACTCCCAGAATTCTTCCTCCAGTCATGTTTGTTTGGGAATTCTGGGAGTTGAAGTCCACAAGTCTTAAACTTGCCAAGTTTGAAGACCCTTATTCTAGAGTCTAGACACTCTATATAACTGTTGAGGGCTTCAGATTCCCTTTCAGTGCTTTGGAGCACTGGGGCATGACCAAGAATCTGCCTGCAACTCTTTAAAGCAGCTGCATCCTTCCTGTAGACAAGAGCTACGTTCATACTCCCACACATTTCAAAGTACCTTTCCCAAATTATCTCCAAAGCACAACCCCCACCTAAATAGTCCCAGCTTCATCTCTTAAGATTAGCTTCTTCTACTCTTACCTGCCCTTGTTGATCTAAGCACAGGCCAATGCCCCCTCTCCACCATCCAGAAGCATGTGAACTGTAGTATTGAATGGAAGTAGTATTACCTACAGAAGTAATAATGGATCTGCCAGATAGATGCCATTTTCATTAAACCAAAGTGTGTTGCAAGGGCCACACAGCTCACCTAACCACAGCTCCAGACCACAAGATAAATGCTTCCATCTGCGAACCCGCCTGTTATCTCCTCATTATTCAACAGCAACACAGACTCTTGAGACTGGGTCTCTCAGGGCAGTTCTGAGACTTAGGATCTCTTGTTTCAGACAGCTAACAGCCTCCAGGAGATCTGAGATCAAAGGTTGTCATCCCATATCTCAAGGAAAGAAGCCCAGCTGGCCCTGGAGTTAGCAAAAGGCAACTGCAGATGCCCCTTCTCCTCACACTAATTCAAGTTACTGATCAAGTAAATTTCTCTCAACTTCAAGAACACTGCCACAGGTATTATCTCAGCCATCTCTTACAGCCACTGTGCAAAGTAGATTCCTCAACATTAACCCAGGGGTGCAATTCAACTGGTGTAACAACCAGTTTGGTGAGTGTACACTTTGCGCATGCACAGAGCATTTGCTACTGACCTTCTCCAGCAATCCCTGTGTGTTTAACCAGCGGTTCACAGAGAAATGTCCCTCCCCAAAGCACTTAATCCAGGCTGTGCGGGAACACAAGGCTGTGCTGGCCACATGGCCTGCTCACCCGCTGGCGCCCACCCTTCGGCCGAGTGCAAAACTTACCTTGAGTAGAGCCACGCGAGCTGGAACTGGAAGGTAAGACCAATGGCGGGGGAGGGAAATCCGCCCCAGGGGGTTGCTGATGTTGGTGGGAAAGTCGGTCCCATATTCCAGAGCTTCAGTAGTCACAGGACTGGCCCTTTGGTCATCCCAGAGCAGCTGCTCCTCCACCCGGGTGCACTGGCCTGCCATGGATGAGCTGCTCCAGGATGATCAAAGAGCCAGTCCTGTGACTACTACAGCTCTGGAATATGGGACTGACTTTCCCACCAACATCAGCAGGCCACCGTCAGTCAAAATTCATATTAGTGGTCCGTGGGATTTAAAATTTTGAGTTTGGTGGTCCCTGAGGTCCAAAAGGTTGGCTACTCGTGTTAAGCAGCTGATGTGTGGCAATCATCTGAGCTTGAAAACAGGATATAAAGCCTAGACCCCGGGTGGGCGGGTGAGCTCAATAGCTAATCGTCGGAACAAATCAAACCAGGTCACTCCCAATAGCTGATCCTCGGAGCTACCGGTTCACCTGAACCGGGCTAAACCGGTAGAATCCTACCCCTGCATTAGCCCCATATTGCTGTTGAGATTAAACCAAAATTAACAACTTGTAGGAGAAAGGGGATTTGGATCAGAGTCTTCCTGGCTGATACCTTGTAGGACTTTCCAAATAAACTGAATTCTTGAATTCTGAAGCTGAGGTGGGGAACAAGACAGGCCAGAAGCTTTCTCTGCATGTGATATACGCTCCAACCAAGCTCACCTCACCTAGTGCTTGCCTTTTTTATCTTTGCATTAAAGAATCTTAAATCAGCACGACTCCAATTAAATATCTGGGCAAACAAAACCAACAGTGAAGTAGATCTTGTAAAGCAGGGGTCCCGAACCCTCAGGCCACACACTAGTATCGGTCCGCAGCCTGTTAGGAACCGGACCATACAAGCGAGTGAAGCTTCATATGTGTCGGATTTAGGTAGCACACCACACCATTCCCCCCCTTGCCAAAATTGTTTTCCATGGAACTGATCACTGGTGGTCACCAAAAGGTTGGGGATTGCTGTTGTAAAGGATTTTGTTTTGGTCAAAATCTGTCAACAAAGTTTGTGACTGACTTAAGAATTGGTAACTTGAATTCCTACCTGTATGTTCAATTTTTTAAAAAAAAACTGTATATGGCTTTTGAACATACAAGTTTTCACTTATCTAAGCAGGCAAAAAAAAACATCTGCCTTGTAAGATCTGAAAAAAAAAACCAGGTTAGGAGAAAGCCTATGAATTTGGTGGCTAAGAGGCAATAACAACAGTGGCATCTAATCAATTTTTGAAGGTAAATAGAGGAATGAGGTATGGCTGGATTTGCACAGTACCCTAGACAAGTTTGGATGAAGTGAGAACCATCACTGAAAGAGGGATAAGCATGCCCCATCCCTAAAGTACATTACACAAAGACCCTGACATCCAATAATACAGCCAAAAAAAGCAGCACCCAACATCTCTTCCAAGAAAGATATTCCAAAAAGGATTAAACAGCCCAGAACACCTTGTGAGAGAGCCTGTCTGCTAGTTAATGAACTTAGCCATCCAGGTTGCTGAATTTCAGGAAGAAAACAAAACACCGCTTCCACCCTATACATAGAAATGTCATACAGAATACAGGTAGTCCTCCAGTTATGACGGCAATTGGGACTGGGGTGGCCATTGCCAGGCTTGTAAAATAGGATGTCACAGGACCGCATTGTTTAGCAAAGAAAATCACAGTAGCTGAAGAAAAATATCCCAGCTGCCCTTGTAACCCCAAATGGTGGGAGTCCCAGGTAAGGAACATGGGGTGTTGCAGGAAGGTGGGAAAGGCCCTGGGAGGGGCTGATACAGGCTGCAGATGAGTTATGGGGTGGGGAGGAGCTGGGGAGGGCTTGGGAAGCCCAGGACAGGCAATGAGTAATTTTAAGAAGGCCTGTGGATGGATGGTGTGGTGCAGTGTGAGGTGTTCCTTAGCAATCTCTCTTCTAAATCTCTTCAGAAGAACTGATCAATGGACACAAAAGCTGTACATTCACATTTCTTTCAGGATGACACAGGCTCGTTTTTAGCTATCATCAAGGGGTGGGGGGTGGGGAAGAGACTATCCAGGTGCAGTGGTCAATTGAATGTCTAAGGTGAGTCCAAATCTAAATTGGCTCTTCTTTTACCTGGAATTGCACAGCCCAAATTCACCTGAGACAACTGGCCATCTTTGCAACTCACCCTAGGCAGGATTTCATTGTTCCTTTGCAACCGCCGAGATGCACAAAGACTTTTGAGAAGCAACAGCCCTTCTGCAGAGCATTTTCAACCAGCCAGATTTTTGTGGCTTGCCAAAGGAGGGAGGGGGAGTCACTTCAAAGTAGTTAAAAATGGTTTGAAAAAGGTCATCCAAGTCTGCTAGCTATCTCTTTTAAAAACGGTCACATTCCTACAATGGATGTGCTTTGTGCACAGCGTGACTATCTTAATCCCTGTAGAAGAGACTTTCCCCATCTGATGCTCTCCAGATGTTTCTGTGCAGAACAGACAACCTGTGGCCCCAGTCCATACGGCCAGCGAAGAGGGATTTTGGGAATGGGAACTGTAATTCAGTAACATCTGAAAGGCAACCAGTCGCTTTCTGCAGTAAACAAAGAGACTCCATCGCATTTTTCATAGGAGGTCCATTTGGGATCATGCTAGACCACGAATCTCACAGAATAACGGAACAAAATAACAGAGTTGGAAGGGAACTTGGAGGTCTTCTAGTCCCACCCCCTGCTCAGGCAGGAAACCCTATACCCGTGATGGTGAATCTATGGCATGCGTGCCACAGGTGGCACACAGAGCCATTTGCACCGGCACGCGAGGCAAACTTACCTCACTGTGCATACACGTGCCTCACAGCTGATTTTCGGCTGGTTTGAGGCCTTTTTCGGCTTCCCAGAGGCTTGAGGAAGGTTTCTGCAGACTTTGCAGGCCAAAAACTAGGCCCATTTCATCACTTCCTGTTTTTCCGAAAATATCGGAAGTGATAAAACGGGCCTAGTTTTTGGCCTGCAAAGCCTGCAGAAGCCTTCCTCAAGCCTCCGGGAGGCAGAAGAAGGCCTCAAAATCAGCTGGGAGATGCAGTGCAGATAAGGGGGCAGCGGGGGTGGGTGGGGATTGTACGCGCATGCGTAGTGGGCATGGGGGGGTCCACATTGCCTTCTGGGTGCTGGCACATCAGTGCGAGCATGCAAGCGTGCGCGCACAGTTTTTGGCACAGGAGCCCAAAAAGGTTAGAAACCACTGCCCTATACCATTTCAGAGAAATAGTTATGCAATCTCTTCTTAAAATTCTCCAGTGTTGGAGCATTTACAGCTTCTGAAGGCAAGTCGTTCCACTGATTAATTGTTCTAACTGTCAGCAAATTTCTTCTTAGTTCTAGCTTGGTTCTCTCCTACCTTAGTTTCCATTCATTGCTTCTTGTCCTCCCTTCAGGTGCCTTGGAGAATAGGTTGGCCCCCTCATCTTTGTGTCAGTCCCTTAGATATTGGAATACTGCTTTCATGTCAGCCTTATTCCCTTTTTTGCATCACACTAAACATACCCAGTTTCTGCAACCGTTCTTCATATGTTTTAGCCTTCAGTCCCGTAATCATTTTTGTTGCTCTTCTCTGCACTCTTTCCAGAGTCTCAACATATTTTTTATATTGTGGTGACCAAAACTGGATGCAGTATTCCAAGTGAGATCTTACCAAGGCATTATAAAATGCTATTAACACTTTAATAGGTGTCCAACCTTGGCAACTTTAAAATGTGTGGACTTGAACTCCCCATGCCTTGGCTGGAGAATTCTGGGAGTTGATGGCCCCTAGTTTTAAAGTTGATTGCAGATTAACAGAGTTGGACGGGACCTTGTAGGTCATCTAGTCCAACCCCCTGCCCAGGCAGGATATCCTACACCATTTCTGATAGATGGCAGTCCAGTCTCTTCTTGAAAGCCTCCAGTGATGATGCTCCCACAACTTCCGAATGCAATTTTTGTTCCATTGATTGACTGATCTCACTATCAGAAAATTTCTCCTTATTTCTACATTGAATCTCTCCTTGATCAGTTTCCATCCATTAAGTAGGAGTGGCGGCTACTGACAAGGTACTTGTTGACTCTCTTGTCTGGAAGCCCCTTCCTTAATTCGCCTCCCAATACTGCAGCCATCCCAGAATGAACTGAGATGGGTATGGTTGCAAGTCCTCCTAAATATTTCCTCACTGTTCAATGTATGTTTGTTAAGCCCAAACGTCCACATATACAGCAAACAGTCACGAGTTATGGTTTGCATCAGACTCCCGAAATATAACATACGTCAACAAAAAGGAATAAAAGAGGAGGTTTGTTTGTTTTAAGTTTTACAATGTGGATAAATTGGCTTGGCCTTCTAAGGGCTAAGGGGTGCTGCCATCTCAGTGTCATGCCTTAAATCCAAGGCTTAAAGCAAGAACTAGGAACAAGCAGAGGAAAACAGAGGTACTGCCCTCTTGTGGTTGTAGGAGAGTTTGCTCAACATTTTCAGAAAAGGATTTCACACTAGGAATTTATTTTCTCTTATTTTCTTGGGGTAGCATAGCATACCAAAAGGAAAGACACTAGGAAACACAAGACTGGTTTCTGTCTTGGGCTATTGCAACTTCCTACCCAATCCCACCAGGCTGGCTGACTTAAGGCTCAAATGCCCTAAATCAGGGCCTCCAACTTTGGCAACTTTAAGACTTGTGGACTTGAACTCCCAGAATTCCTCATCCAGCGAAACTGGCTGAGGAATTCTGGAAGTTGAAGTCCACAAGTCTTAAAGTTGCTAAGGTTGGAGACTCCTGCCGTAAATCAAATTGCTTCTCAATCTTAGGGTTAGGAGATATGGACTTCAGCCTGCTGGCTGGGAGAATTCTGGGAGTTGAAGTCCACACATCTTAACCTTGCTAAGATTGAGAACCAATGACTTAAAATGTACACCAGCAGCATTTCGTTTATTTATTTGAAGTGTGCATAACCTAGCCAGTCTTTTAAATTGTTCCAAATGGCTCAAAATACCAATTTAAAGACATTTTCGGGCATCAAGGCTGAAAGAAAAGAACAAAGCAGAAGGCAACTCAACCTCCTCCTCTTTCTTTCTCTTTCATTTTAAACATGGGTAATGAATTCAAAGGTGTCCAGAGTTCATGTGTTTTGACACAAAAGTGATATCCCCATAAGCTCCAAACAGCAATCAAGCTCAAACCCAGGAAGAGGACTGAATACCAAACCTGTTCCAGTAAAAAAAAAAATTAAAAAGGAGAAAGGGGCAGCACCGTGCCAACGGATGACTGATACTGGCACGGGAACACGATAGGAGGAAACTGAGCACCACACAAACATACTGAACACCTTTGCACATATCCTGGACCGATCAGCACCTTGAGACGTATTTGCCAATGGCTTGGATTTGTCAAGCAACCTTTAAAAAAAATGGAGCATGTTATGTATGCAGGTTTGAATGTCATTGGTTAAGTTTGAACTGTTCTTGTAAAATGTCAGAAATGATTGGTTTAAAAAGTGCGGAAAAACCCTGCACTCTGATTGGCTGGCAACAAGTTGGGTCTGTTATGAGCTGTAGTCACTAATAAACTCTTCACTGAAGCACTCCACGTCTGACTCTTCATGCAAATCTAACACTGGCGACGAAGGTGGGATCCTTCCTGAAGAGAAGACAACACGGAGAAGAAACCGAGAGAGATGGCTGTGCTGAACACCCCCCCAGCCCCGTTTGATCCGACGGCAGAAGACTGGGACTCGTATGCAGATCATTTCCAAATGTATTTGGAGGGAAACGATCTCGCCGACATTTCCGACAAGCGGAAGAGGGCGGTCTTTCTCACCCACTGCGGTCCGGCCATTTTCAAGATGGCGAAGGCATTGGCGGGAGCTGCAGACGTGAAGGTAATGGACTGGCCTGATTTAGAAAAGTTATTAAGAGCCCATTACGCCCCACAAGTATCGTGCCTCATTAAGAGACACGAATTCTACCGTCGGGATCAAGGGAAAGCAAAACGTTAATGACTTCGTGGCAAGTTTAAGGGACATTGGGGGTGCATGTGAATTTATCAACTTAGAAGAGGCCATGCGATCGATTTGTTCTAGGCCTAAAAGACAAGGTTTTGCAGAGCAAATTATTAATGAAACCTAAGATCACGCTTAAGGAGGCCATAGAAGAAGCTTCTTCAGCGGAAGCTACCAAGTCCTCAGCAGCAGCCATGAAGAAAATTAACAAGGCCTCAAGCCATCCTGATGTGGAAAAATCCACAACAACCCATTGAGCAAATAGATTCTGATTCAGACTGTAGTGGGTGGAGGAAGGAATTTATAGACTCAGAATGGAGAAGAAAAGGAAAGACCTTGGAAGAAAGAGGCAAGACTTTTATTGCAGAGGTTGTGGGGGGCACCCCGCACTGAATGCAAGTTTTTTGATACCATCTGTCTCCGTTGTAAAAAAGAGGTCACCTAGCAAGAGTCTGCAAATCCTCCAGAACTCCACCAAGCAGAAAGAAGTTTCCTGACAAAGATTTCAAGCCTAACAACTTCAGTGAGAAAATGGGGCAATACAGAAACAAATGGGAAGAATGAAACTCATCAAACAGTCACCATTGGTCATTCTTCACCCTTAAGAAGCAGAAAAGTACATGTGAAGGTACTAATTGAAGGAAGGCCTTGCCAAATGGAAGTGGACTCAGGCTCCTATTTATCTATGGTGTCATGGGACACTATTCACAGGCTACTTCCCAACATTCAGAAGAAGCATTTCCAGAAGCAAGCACTGACTCTTAAAGACTACCAAGGGAACAAGATTCCAGTAGTTGGAACAAGAGAATTCATCGTGAAGTTCAAAGGCCACACCAAACGTTTGCCCCTGACCATCGTGGACAAGGACCGCCCAAGCTTGCTGGGACTTGAGTGGTTCAATCCACTAGGCATCGAGGTGACTGGCATCAATCACGTGAGCAACACTGAATGGGAGGAGGCCTTGAAGTCTGAGTTTCCAGAGGTCTTCAGCGAAGGATTGGGCAAGTATATGGGGACCCCTATCACTTTCAACCTAGATCCCAAGGTGCCCCCAATTCGTTTAAAGCCCAGAAGGGTCCCATTTGCCTTAAAGGAAAAATTGATGCACAATTAGATAAACTAATAGCTCAAGGAGTTTTAGAGCCCACTGACCACTCCAGATGGGAGACACCCATAGTCACACCAGTCAAGACTGATGGGTCAGTGAGAATCTGTGGGGACTATAAGGGGACATTGAACCATGCACTTCAACAGAGCGCATATCCAGTTCCAGTGGTGCATCATTTATTACATTCACTTGGCAGGGGTACAGTCTTTGCCAAATTGGATCTGGCCCAGGCATATCAACAACTAACAGTTGATGATGCCACTGCAGAGGCCCAAACCATTGTGACTCATAGAGGTGCCTTCAAATGTAAAAGGTTACAGTTTGGAGTAAGCGTGGCACCAGGCATCTTCCAAAGCCTTATGGAAAGGATGCTCCAAGGACTGCCAGGGTAGTGCCTTACTTTGATGATGTGTTAATCTCTGCTGAAAATGACACTCAATTACAAGAGAGACTCAGAGAAGTCCTTACCAGATTCAAGAAAGCGGGGTTAAAAGTCAAGGAAGAAAAATGCACTCTTAGAACTGACAAGGTTGAGTTCTTGGGCTATATGATTGACAAGCATGGCATCCACCCTACAGATGCCAAGGTTCAAGCAATCAAAGAAGCCCCTAGACCAAAATGCAAAACAGATTTGCAAGCCTTCCTTGGACTTATTAACTTTTACCACATGTTCCTACCTCAGAAGGCAACCATTGCAGAACCATTACACAGATTGCTTGACAAAAGTCTGTTTGGGTCTGGGGCAGGAAAGAACAATCAGCATTTAACAGTATTAAAAGACTAATCACGTCTGATGCTGTACTCATACAGTTCTCTGAGAATTTACCTGTTGTACTGACTTGTGATGCATCCCCTTTGGAGTGGGGGGTTTGAGCCACAGGCTTCCCAGCGGAGGGAAGCCCCTATTGCATTTTACTCTCGCACCTTGACCAAAGCAGAGAGGAATTACAGCCAATTGGACAAGGAAGCATTGGCAATTGTTGCAGCTATCAAGAAATTTCATGAGTATTTATATGGGAGAACATTTACCATTGTCACAGATCACAAACCTTTGTTAGGCATTGTGGCAGGAGACAAACCTACACCCATTATCCTGTCACCAAGAATGCTGAGGTGGACTGAATTTCTTGCTGCTTATTCATACAACCTTATCCACAAGCCTGGCAAGGACATTGGACATGCTGATGCCTTGAGTCGTTGCCCACTTCCTTGTCACAAGGAGGACTTTGAACCTGAGGCACACACCTTTTTCCTAGAAACTGTTGCCAAGCTTCCAGTACACGCTGCTGAAATTGCCAGAGAGACTGCCAAAGACACTTTATTGGCTCCTATTATAGGCTGGATTAAGAAAGGTTGGCCTCTTCAAGATCTACCTCACCTTGCCCAACCTTTTAAATCCAGGCAAACTGAATTATCTGTATTAAGAGGATGTATTTTGTGGGGTAACAGGGTGGTTATTCCTGCAAAACTGCAAAGGAGGTTTTGGAAATGTTACATGAGGGTCATCCTGGTATTGTAAGGATGAAGGGATTGGCCAGGAGTTATGTATGGTGGCCAGGTATTGACAAAATGGTTGAAAACTGGGTTGCATCTTGTCCCAACTGTCAGGTAGTCAGGCCTGCCCCACCTCTCGCCCCCAAACAGGAATGGGAATGTCCTAGGGGCCCATGGTCTAGGATTCACATTGATTTGCTGGCCCTACCAGAGGGCACACCTTCCTTATTATAGTAGATGCATATTCCAAATGGCTAGAGGTAATCCCTATGGCATCCACCACAACTGATGCTGTCATCAAGCAGCTTAAAAGCTTTTGTAACCCACGGGTTACCTGATGTTCTTGTCTCTGACAATGGCCCTCAATTTACATCCAACCTTTTGAATCCTATCTAGCACAACTGGGTATCAGACATGCCCTGACAGCCCCTGGGCACCCTTCGCTAACGGCTGGCATGGTACATTTTACCAAGGAAAAGCTTCAGCAATTGGGTCCTGGGGACATCACTGAGAAAGTTGAAAAACTTCTTAGTGTTCAGCACATCACTCCTAACCCATCAACTAACTTATCCCCAGCAGAGTTGTTGATGGGTAGGAAACTTAGGTCTCCCTTGACCGCCTTCATCCCATTACGCACCCAGCACCACTAGATTCCACTAGCAAAGTTCGCGTTCAGTGTGGGTGATTCTGTTTATGCTAAGAACCTTATGGGTGAACCTTCATGGATTCCTGCTGAAATAACTCAAATCACAGGCCCTCGTTCTTACAGGGTACAAACAGAGGATGGAGTCCTCTGGAGCAGGCACATTGATCAGCTTAGATCCAGGTTACCTCAGGAACATCGCAATTGTTCCTCTCTAGTTCCCATACCTAATGCTTTTTCTAGGGGAGGGAGGACATGAGGATAATCAGCAAACAAGAATCAACCCCATGTGTAACGAGCCATTGACAGGAACCATCCCAAAACCTGTCACAATGCCAAAATCCATCCTTACAAGTGGAAGATTGCACATCACTACCTGACTTGGGTGCTGACATTGGGCTGGAGATGGGTTGGGAGGAGAGACCAGATTCTAACAATCAAACAGGGTCTTCTTTCACAGGAAGTCCAACTAGGGAAATGTCAACAGACACATTTCCCTCTCACTGGGTGAGAACGTTAAAACTTCTGAACCACGAAGGTCTCAATGTACGTAAGAGCCCCACCTATTTAAAAGAATACATTAGATAGGTTGGGGTTTGAGAATGGACTGAACCTAGTGGGGAGGGGTGTTATGTATGCAGGTTTGAATGTCATTGGTTAAGTTTGAACTGTTCTTGTAAAATGTCAGAAATGATTGGTTTAAAAAGTGCGGGAAAACCCTGCACTCTGATTGGCTGGCAACTACGGCTGCTGGCTATAAGTAGCAGCCACAGACCAGCCAAGTTGGGTTTGCTATGAGCTGTAGTCACTAATAAACTCTTCACTGAAGCACTCCACGTCTGACTCTTCATGCAAATCTAACAGAGCATATTGCAATAGTCGGACAATCTAGGTCAAGGAAGAAAGTTTTCCCAACTAAATCCACTGCTTCTGTAACATCTAAGGAAGCCATCAACCTCTTGCAGATGGATGGAGAGCTTATGGTTCCTGGCTTCATTTCTAAAGCCCTCTGCAAGTGCTCTCCTATGAGAGAGATGCATTTTCCTGGGCGCTGCAAAGGGGCAAAAGGGGCCCCACCCAGGGGTGGATTTTAATTGCCAGTTCAGCAAACCGGTAAATCCCATCCCTGCCTAGTTCTGCCCCGCCCACCCCACACTGCCCCTCCCAGGAGTACCCATGCAGCCCATTTTGGATGCCAGGTAAGTACAGGGCCTGTGCGGAGGCTCAGGGAGTGTTGTGGTTAGCCGGCAGCAGGTGTGGATGGCTGAGGAGAGTGAGGACTCAGATGAGGGGCCAGGACCATTAGGGAGTGGACTGCTGCCTTCAGAGATTGTGGGGCTGGCAGCAGCAATGAGGAGGTTCCCGAGGAGTCTGTGCCAAGTACACATGTGCTCAGGGCTGCTCGCAGGAAAGAGCAGCTGCAGCAGCCCGGGCAACTCAGGAGTAAGGCTGCAAGGTAATGGCCCCTCCTTCAAGAAGATAAAAGCCAGCTGTGAAGCGAATGTTCTTTGCAGGAAGCAAAGACGTTTTGAAACTCAGCCTCGTGGACATTACAGTATCTTAATTTGGTATTTGAAGACTCTGGTGTTGTAAAATATTTCTAGGTAACCTTATCTCTTATTCTTGGCAGCCTCGCACAGTTTTGGCGAGGCTCGTGCTTATCAAAGTTAATTAGTTTGCAGCAGCCTTTTAACCGAGGATTCGTAAGAATCATTAAAAGTTTTCTGCTCCTTTGGTTCATGTTTGTTTTATTGGACAAGGGTTTGGGTCAAAACAGGGAGGGTGAAAAACAGGCTTCCCGGAGGTTCTGGAAGGAGGGCCTCCCGGAGGCTCGAAGAAAGCCTCCGGAGCCAGGGGAGGGCAAAAACAGCCCCACCACCATGGTGAAGCAGGCCGACTAGGCCACACCCACCATGGCAACGCCACCCAGCAAGCGGGCAGAGAACCCATTGCTAAAATTTTTGAAGCCTACCCTGGTCCCACCTGTGTTTATCGGCACCCACCCATCTCTGGCACGGCGTCCGGATCTTGATAGAAAGTACCGGAGACTTATATGGGGGACAAGACACAGAGGTTGACCTGAAATCAAAGAATTGACAAAAACACCCATTGTTTCCTGCTTTGCCTCTCCAGCAGCTTTCTTCCCTAAGCCAGAAGACAAGCCTTGCAGCCCCCACTCCCACTCTGCTGCGTAGAGGGCTAGCCCTCCCTTTCCCCTAAAGTCTCTGCTGTGTGGCTGAGTTAAGCATATTTTGCACTTTTTAATTGTTCTTAATAAATCAACCCTCTAAATCACTGGTGTTGCTTCTCTCCATGAGCCTGGGAAGCCTGCAGGCCAGTGTGCTGGGGGAAGGAAGGGGTGTGGGAAAGGGAGCATTATCTTGGGGTACTTTCCTTCATTCCCCCACCCCACCCCACCAAATCCTAGGAGAGCTGCTTCTGCCTGGATATTGAAGCAAACACATACACCTGTTCCTGTTCCCTCCTGGCCCATAGCCAGCCCAAAAGGCCTTTGAGGGTAAGCCAAAGAATAGGAAGGGGTGGGGAGGGGAGAGCTTGCTTGTTGGAGGCAGCCTGGGCTATACCATTTAATCAGGAAACTGAGGGGAAGGACTTTCCCCATCTCTAGGCATGGTTCCCCCTCTCTTTCAAGTTAATTGGAGTGCCCAGATGTGAAACTAGTAGTGGGACTGCAAGACAACCAGCAAGTTCAACAGGTAGAGTTCTAAGTGATAAGGGCAGAGTCTTGGGAAGTCCTTCTTTTTAAAAAAAAATAAAAATAAATGTAAAATGCATGGATCTTCTTCCAGAAGACAGCAAGGGAGGCACTATGAATTCCAAGCAGCCTGAAGTCACAGGTCAGTTAAAGCAGAGAAGGAAAATAGGCGGAGGCGGGAAATGCATCCAGTCACCTCTGCTAAATCTGCAGTGCCTCAATAGAGAACCACGGCAGCTGGGTTTCCATATAGTGCTAAACACTGGTTTGCTGAGCAAGCCACAATTTCTGGGTTCAAAGAACATGCTAAACCTGTTACAGGCATGTGTTCTTGGTTGTGGCACCCACCGTGGGAAACAGATGCCCCTCTGAGCAAATCTACCAGATGGAAGCCCTATTGCATTTCCTAACAAGCTCACCATATATCTAAGGGCAACCCTTTCTAAAACGGGAGGACAAAATCCTTCGGATCTTTTTATTCTTCTGCAAATTCATTCATAATTATCTGTAACCACAGATAACTACAGTTCAGCAGGAAGTCATCTTGATTTTCAGTGCATGACAGATTCAGACAAATACACCAGTGGTGGGATTCACATTTTTTTACTACCGGTTCTGTGGGCATGGCTTGGTGGGTGTGGCAGGGGAAGGATACTGTAAAATCTCCAGTGAGAGGTGGGATTTGCCATTTTTTAAAATATTCATATTTATATCCGGCCCTTCTCCAGAGACTCAGGGCGGCTTACAATTTTTTTGGAGCACAACCCAACGCACTCAGCAATAGCCTTCATTCCATTGTATATGCCTGCTTATTATTAAGCGGCATTTTTACAAAGTCAGCTTATTGCCCCCGACAATCTTGGGTCCTCAATTTACTCTACCCCGAGAGGATGGAAGGCTGAGTCAACCTTGAGCCTGGTGGGATTCGAGCCTGCACTAATTGCAGGCAGCTGGAACTAAGTGCTAGGCTTTTAACAGCCTGCACCACCAAGGCTCTTCTCCGAACTACTCCAAACTACTCAAAATTTCCGCTACTGGTTCTCCAGAACTGGTCAGAACCAGCTGAATACCACCTCTGAAATACATCTTGTCTCCATTCTAAATGGCAGCATCCCAGCCTGGCCTCTAATGCAGGGGTCTGCAACCATGGCAACTTTAAGACTTGAGGACTTTAATTCCCAGAGTTCCTCAGCCAGCTTTGCTCTGGGAATTAAAGTCCTCAAGTCTTAAAGTTGCCATGGTTGGAGACCCCTGCTTAATGGATACCATCAAACATAACTCTGCTCAAAATTATTTCACAAACATCTTCAGAGTTTTTACAATTGCCCTGTAACGTAGGGTGCATTATGACTGGATAATTGTTACCCATTGGTCAATCAAATGACATGGCCATCTATCTCATACTTGCAATTTCCAAGCAGATTTATTACAGAAGCTGGGGAAGAACTAAACCCACTTAGAAGTGTCTGCAGGTAAACAGTTGCACGTGAGGACAGGGGAACCTGTCCCCTTAAATACCGGTAGGCAGTTATGGGATCCTGCCTCCATAAAAATACGCAGAAGAAGAATTTCCTCCTGAAATTGCGGCTTCCTGGCAACCCTATCTCTGTTTTGATCTACCACTCCAGACAGAAAGCCTGTGCCAATCTCTGTGACCAAGGCATATCTGCTCATGCTCTGTAGCCATAACTGGGAACCAGTGGCCCTCTACCTGTCGCTAAGCTACAACTCTGAAAAAGCCTCAGTCAACATTGCTAACAGCAACGTAGGAAAGACAATGCTGTTCACCTACATGGAAGGCAGTGGTGGTATTCTACTGGTTTGGCCCGGTTCTGGCAGAGAACCGGTTCACTCCAAGTCTCTCCGACACTCTGCAGTTGGGGCCACTCGCCCACCCTTGCTCCTAGGTCCGTGATGGCGAACCTATGCCATGCATGTGCAGGGCTGGGGTGCAGGTGGGAGATGCATGCACATGCGCAGGGGTGTGTGGGGAGCATGGGGGGGTCATGCATGCATGCACGGGGAGCACATGTGTGCATTGCATTATGGGTGCAGGCACGCATGCGTGTGCTCACGCACCCTTTTGGCACACGACGAGAAGAAGGTTAGCCATCACTGTCCTAGGTCCTTTTTAACCTCTCAGCTGTTTGGCGCGGCAAAGCGGATTGCTGTGCTAAACAGCTGAGAGGCACAGTAGCTTAGTTTTTACTGTTTTAACACATGTGCAAAGCGTGTGTTTGGCGCATTTGTGCACAATCGTGCAAGTCGCACGATCCCACCCCTACAGTCATGCCCACCAAGCCACGCCCACAGAACTGGTAGTGGAAACTTTTGAATCCCACCACTGATGGAAGGACATGAGTTCCTCACCTCTGCCTTCAACACTATGCTATCTGGATCTATCCCATCACCGTTCATGTCCCTATGCATTACATTGCTTTAAGAGCAGCAGAAGAACTCAGAGAGGCATGTGTGAGAACTGAGGGAGGCATATCAGCTCTGGAAACATGGGAGGGGGGGGAGAGGGGAAGAGAAGCATCTTACCCACAAAAACAAAAATAGCCCACCTTCTCTTTCCATTCTCTCATCTCATCGTTACTTGCTCCTTTCAGAAGATGAAAGAAGAGGTAGCCATAAAAAAAACCCATTAGATAAGAAACTTTTGGGAACCATCATCTGCTAAACTCTCTTTGAGAATAGGTCAAGGTGATACCTGCAGTTTCATTTGGAAGAAACAAATCGGAGCGAGGTAAGCCAGGGTACCTCAAGGCAGGCAGCTTTCATGGCCAATCTTTGTATATCAGTCAAGCAATACAGCAGCGGAGCACACGCCTGAACCACACACTCACAAACCCTGAATCTAAAAATATGATGGTCTTGCAGGTTTAGAATAACGAAAGGGAGGCTGAAGCCCCAGTGCTTCATCCCAGTCTGATTTGTGGTTCTTGCCATATTTTAAAAAAACTTATCAATATTATTTCTTTGTTGTTGGGCGTTGGATGGCATACACATTTGACGAAGAGAAGAGAAGAGAGTATGTAGAAGCTAGAAGGGACCTTGGAGGTCTTCTAGTGCAGCCCCCTGTTCAAGCAGAAGAACCTACACCATTCCAGATAAGTGGCTGTCTAGTCTCTTCTTAGATGGACTGCCCATGGTTTTTGGAGGCAAGCTATTCCACTCTTAGGAAGTTTCTCCTTAATTCCAAATTGCTCCTCTCTTGGATTAGTTTCCAACCATTGTTTCTTGTCCTGCCCTCTGGTGCTTTGGAGAATAGCTTAACCCCCCCCCTTCTTTGTGATTGTGATGTGGTGTAACATCCATTTAATCCTGTAGATCTATGTGCATCTGTATCACACACAGGTAGTCCTTGTTCAACGACTGCCTCATTTAGCAAACGTCTACAGTTACAAGGATGAAAAAATAACTTTGCAACCAATGCCCACATTTATGACCTTCACAGGTCTGTAAAGCAAAAGCAAGTGGCAATAAGATTGTAAAATCACGATGTTTCACTTAGCAACTGCTTTGCTTAATGACCATGTTGGTAGTCCAATTGTGATTGTTAAATGAGGAGTGTACATTCACATGCATGCCACAAATGCTCAGAATGAAGTGAGACCAGCAATCCAGTGCACAGAATTTTGTTTTTCTCCCATTTTTTAAACAGAGTAACTAAACAACTGTGTTTCCAAACTGGCACAGACAATAATAAATAATAAAGAGAAATTTGTAACTACCCACATATATAACCCCAAATGCCATGCTCTGGCCTTCTTGCACTTTGTCGATGCCAGCTTTTGTGCCCAGAAGTAAAAGCTGCCTTGATCCCGCATTAGGCCACATGCACGGATCCAGGAAGATAGCCAGAAATCTAGAACAGTGCCCTCCTCTCATCTTTTACAAATATTCACCTCAGCTACCATTGTTTCCTAGAGCTGAACAGATGGCCCATTTCTCATGTGCTGCACATGGGCAAAAAAATGCAGCTGTTATGGGAGCAGATAAACAGAGGAGGCAAATATCATGATACTTAAGTGTCGAGATTATCTATTTTCATATTTTTCTGTGGGCAGCGTAAGTTAGCTTCTTGACTTTTATGGAAGGATACAGGGCGCTCACTCCATTTTGGTGCTCTCTGAGCTTGGTGGTTTTCTTGCAGACATTTCCTTACCCAAACCAGGTAACCTCATCAGCACTGCAGGAAAACCACCAAGCTCAGACAATACCAAAGATGCCTCATTTCAAACCTGAGCTACAAATATTCTCCTTTATTTGCTACTTCAGAACTTATAAAGCTAAGCAGACATGTCCAAGATCTGCTCTTCAGACTAAGCCATCCAAGCAACTTGGCTCATTATCACCATGTTTTTGATTCCTGGTAGTCTACCAACATGGACTCCATGCCACAGTGTTGACTGCTTGGCCACAAAGGTCCATCTAAAATAGGTAGCCATCAGTCCCCTCCAATAGCCTCAGGAAGAACCATGTTGGAGACACACAACTTTTTACCAAACTTGCAAGCTAGATCTCTTAAGTAGCCCTCTCTCTGTCTCCTTTGAGATGACCTCAGTTCTTGGGCACTGTACATCCTGGACACTTAGCAACAGTACAGGTACTCTTCGACTTATAACCGTTTGTTGAGTGACTGAAGTTAAAACAGCACTGGAAAAAAAGTGATTTACAATCAGTATCCATACTTACAACCATGGCATGCCCATGGACATGTGATCAAAATTCAGGACAATTGGCATGCATTTATGACAGTTGCAGCATCCTGGGGTCAAGAGTTCAATTGTTGGGATTTTTATTTTTGCAAAATTACCACACAGTCCTAAAATGTTTGCCCTACCTGAACTCTGATAGAGGTAGCAAGTTTGCATCAACAACCTCCCCCGGCATGTTAATATGAAATCATAACTCACATCACTGGTTTTGCAACATGCCAGCTTTTAATGATTTCGCCACTTTCTATTTCTTGGAGTGTGTGTTTAAAAAAACCCATCCTGATAACTAAGGAGCGAGCTTTTCTTTCACCCTAACACTGAATCCCTTGCAGGCACATGTCCTTTTGCCATCGCATAAATGTACAACCCCTCCTTTTTTTTCTTTACTTCCCTCCTAGTAAGCAAAAGATTTTAAAGATCCCAAAGCTCCTAGTTTATATGGACTGCTCATGAACCAGAAAGTAAGAGAAAGAGAAAGGTTGAATCCTATTCATTATTTTCCTCAAAGGCAGATTCTAAAGTAGCATCCCTTTCTGGCTATCACAGTGGGGTTTTGCAGCGTCTGGAGGGAGGGGTGGAGGATGGCTGTCACTTCCAAATGCTCCACTCTATTGCAACCTTTTCCGCAAGACACAAAAGACTTGCAAACTTGAGTCTTGTTCCTCACTGTGTTCATCTGCTGGCTATTTTATATATATATTTACACGCAGGGGCTTTTGTTCCCTTGTTTACAGGGAGCCATCTCCTACAGCTGAAGGGGACATTTGACTGTTCAGGATGCTACAAAGGCATCCTGCAGCATGTGTGGATGGCGCCTTTGTTTATTCTTGCACACATGTGGGTGTGCGTGTGGGTGTGTTTGTACGTGTGTGTGCAAATAGCAGCAGCATCCACCAAGCTGGCCCCTGGCCCCTTGTTCACAAGGAGAGGAGGTAACGGTAAGGTTTTCAGGGTGTAGCGTGCTCCCTGTAGCACCATGAGCAGGCAAGGACGCTTAATCTGGAGGAATGGTTGCTAAGATACTAGCAGCCGTGTGAATGGAAATGGGTCAGTAAACCTGTGGAGGGATAGTGTGACTCTAGCCACTGCAGCTGTTTGAGTGCAGCTCTAAATCCCACCCTTTCAATATTTATCACTCTCTACCTTCCAGCTCCTTCCTGTTAGCAATTTTCCACTTTGCGCCTCCTCTTTCCCTGGACTAGAGTTGAAGCCAGAACAATTTTAACAGCAGCAAACAACAGCCGGCATATAATATAATACATATAATCAGCCGACCTTCATGGACGTTGCATCCCGGATGTTCCTATTTGGAAATTAGAGAGCTGGCGATAGATAGATAGATAGATAGATAGATAGATAGATAGATAGATAGATAGATAGACAGACAGACAGACAGACAGACAGACAGACAGACAGACATATACAGAGAGAGAGAGACAGAGAGAGAGAGAAGAGAGATTGTAGAGAGGAAAGAATGTTGTAGAGATAGACTAAAGGTTTTATTTTATTTTTAAAAAAACAGCCGACCTTCATGGATGTTGCATTCTGGATGTTCCTATTTGGAAATTAGAGCTGGCGATAAATGATAGATAGATAGATAGATAGATAGATAGATAGATAGATAGATAGATAGATAGATAGATAGATATTGTAGACAGGAAAGAATGTTGTAGAGATAGACTAAGAGTTTTATTTTTATTTTTTTAAAAACAGTCTCTCCCTCCTTCCTAAAGCACCTACTCCTTGCAAACAGGATGAAACTGGTTCTTGAGGAGATTTAACAGGAAACAGGCTCTAATCCCTTGGTAGGAAAAAAGGGTTAAAAGGTCAATTTACTTCTGCCCCTCACTTCACACCACTGCAAAATTACTCACAAGCAGCAGCAGCTTTCTCCCCCTCCCCCAGATCCACCCTCCCTCCCTCCATACACAAACACACACAAACACATACTTTCCTTCCCTCTGTACCGCATTTTCACAATGTGCTTTGGGAATACAAAGCACAAACACAGGCAAGGAAGGAAATAGACGTCACACACACATTACTTTAGGGAAGATGGCAGTGCTGCAGCCAAGAAGACTCTCACCTTTCTGTGCTGTGCATACATGGAGATGGGCTGGGCGGGCAGGGGATGAGGGGCTTACACCTGGATCAGCGGGTTGGATGCCTCCCCAAACTGAGGCAGACCATTAAAAAAGGAAAGCACAGGGGGAGATTAGAGAAGACTCCCTGGGTGCGGGCCCATTAAAGTCCTCCCTAGCTGAGAAAGGAATTTGCAGCTCTCCAGGTGTTCATGGAATCATATTGTTGGAAGAAGACATTTAAGACCGGGGACAATTAAACTCTGGGTCATGGGTGGACTTTTACATCTCCAGATCGTGCTGCAAACATTCAGCATTAAAACAGTAGTATCTCAGCAGTGCAATGTTGGCCTTTTTGAGAATGGTAATGTACTTATGGGCCAACTTGCAACAAATGAAAATATAAGCTTAAACATTTGCCTCCTTCAATAAATGTGAAAAGCTTTCCCTTCCAGTCTGATTCTCTCTCCTTTTTTTTACTCAGTTCCTTTGGATGAATTATTCTCCTTTTTCCTAAAGAATACCTGCTTCGCTCGTATCTCAACCTGTGAGTTAGGATGACAGCAGTGAAACAAAGGCAAGCATTGCTCCTTATCCACCTTTGGAAGATATATAGGATTGGAACATCGGCCTATCCTTAATCTGATCGTCATTTTGGCATCCCTCCCACTTCAACTGATCCTTATTAGTCACAATAGGCAGAAGGCACCTTTTAAGTAGTCCTTGAGTCACAACTCAACTTAGTTTGTTGACTTTTCATAGTTACAACAGCCCTAAAAAAAGGTGACTTATGGCCACGTTTCACACTTATGCCCCGTGGTCATGTGATCAAAATTCAGGTGCTTGGCAACTGACTCACATTTATGACGGTTGCAGTGTTTCCAAGTTGTGTGATCTCCTCTTGCAACCTTCTGAACAGGAAAGTCAATGGGGATGCTAGATTCACTTTAACCGTAGCGTTACTAACTTAACAACTGCAATGCTTCACTTAACAACAGGGCAAGAAAGGACATAAAATGGGGCCAAACGTAACAATCGTCTTGCTTAGCAAAAGAAATTTTGGTCTAAATTGTGGATGTAAATCGAGGATAACCTATAGATAGAGAGTTGTCTTGTGCCTAAGAAATGCATGGCTCAAAGCAGTTGTCCCTAATACTTCAACATCTTGGACCACAACTCCCATAGTTCTCAGATAGCCTGTCTGCAGCAGGCAGCCCCCTGGTGTCCTTGGTGCAATCTTCCTTTTCCTCCCCAATCGCCACTTTTAAATTTTTACTGTGAAAAAGAAGGAGCTACTTAATGCATTGAAGTACATTGTCCTGACTTCAATTAATTAAAATCGAATTAAATTACAATGCCTGGCAGTAGCGCCAATCACTACTTGACCTAGACCTGCCTACTTCTTGAACTGGAGGCCTTGCCAGGCTGACTAAGGGTCAAGGGCGATCTAAAGACCTGGAAAATGCCATGCATCCTTGGCCAAAGAACCTTGGGGTTGAAAACTGAAGAAGGTGAAGCTGGTCCACTGGGACAATCTGGGCCCCAAAGGAGGATATCGTTCATTTCTGCAGCCCTCATAAATCCGAGCGATTCCCAGCAGAATCACCGCTTCAATATTTAGACCGTAAGGCATTGTTTAATCTTCCTTCCAAAGACCCATTCAGAAATCCTGCAGACCTAATAATAGGATCCACTAGGATGGACTACTATATCCTATTATGAGGACCTATAGGCAGAGGTGGCATTCAGCAGGTTCTGACCAGTTCTGGAGAACCGGTAGCGGAAATTTTTAGTAGTTCGGAGAACTGGCAAATCCCACCTCTGACTGGCCCTGCCGCCATCTATTCTCTGCCTCCCGAGTCCCAGCTGATCGGCTGGGTCTTCTTTGGTTGCCTTGCACAGGAGAATGGAGCTGGAAAGCAGGTTAGTGGGGAAGGAAGGGGAGGGGAATTTTGCAGTATCCTTCCCCTGCCATGCCCACCAAGCCACACCCACAAAACCAAGCCACACCTACCACACCACGCCCACAGAACCAGTAATAAAGAATTTTGAATCCCACTACTGCCTACAGGTACTCTTTGACTTACAACCATTTGTTTGGGGATTGTTCAAAGTTACAATGACCCTGAAAAAAGTGACTTATGACCATTTTTCACACTTATGATCATTGCAGCATCCCCATGGTCATGTGATCAAAATCTGACCACTTGGCAACTGATCCATAGTTGTGACTGTTGCAGTATCCTGGGCCATGTGAGCACTTTGCAACCTTCACTCAAGCAAAGTCAGTGGAGAAGCCAGATTCCCTTAACCACCATGTTTCTAACCTAACCACTGCAATGATTGACTTAAGAACGATGGCAAGAAAGGCCGTAAGATGGGACAAAACTCACTTCACAACTGTCTTCCTTAGCCGTGGACATTTTGGGCTTTCGTTGGGGGTTGTAAGTTGAGGACTAACTGTATTAAGGTTTTTTCAGTGCATTTTCAAGGGACAGGTTAGAACTGGTCATTTAACAGAAAGGGGGAAACAGGAGTCAAAACAAGTTAAAAGTTATTGCTTGGTGCAGTTGCATTTTGTTAAATTTAAGCTGCCATCAACATTAGTTGGAAAGTAAACAACCTACTATGCTTGTACTTTTGTTTGGCTTTCTGATAAGCCATATCTAAAATAGAGATATGACTGTCCCAACCTCAGGGGACCTAAGCTATTGTAACAAAAAGACCCTGAAGGAAAAGGGATAAGAAAAGAATTGGGCAGGCAATGGAAATCGCAGATTAAGGTGAGTGTGGAGGAGTAGCAAGGAAGAACTTAATTAAAGAAATCGGAGTGGGAGTTGAAGAAAAAGGGAAATAACATAGTTCAAAGGCAGGGAGGAGAGGAAGCCGAGCTTTCGACCAAAAAGCACAGCTTGGCTGATTTCAACCATCCTTTTTCTCCAAGTCAGGAAAATGTGCAGACACCCATTTTTTGATCTATCCTTTCCAGCTGTGCAAGATCTTAGCTCCCATAATTCCAGAGCAGCACGGTCAATTTTGATTCACCTTCATGCTATAAAAGCTCTTCAAATGCAGTTCCTCTTCATTTCAAACCTGGATTCAACCATCCTTAATAAACAAACCACATTTGGCTCAGTTTGCACATGTGAGGCCATAAGCCAGGAGTTGCAAACCAAGCCAGAAACAACAAAGCATGCTATGATGCGTTAATCTCATGACGGCAATGCAACCTGTAAGTAGAATATCATGTTTACACATGTAAAGTATCGTGCATGGTGTAATTTAGATATAGAATATCATCTTTTGCCCAGCATGCATTCACCCACTGCATGTAGGTAACTTCACTCTCCTTGGACACATGAAACGAAATAAACAAATTTATAATGTACCCACCTGTTGCTTGGAAATATTTTCCAAATGGGGTAATTTAAAAATTTACAGGGAGCCCCATTCCAATCTTAGTTTTTTTCTAAAGACCCCTCCTTCCCACAAAAGGGAGCCAGGGAGAAAAGTGGCCAGTTACACTTATCGCTTAGCAAACTTCTTCTAGCATTTTGCGTCATCTTACTTTGAAACTATTTGCTTGATTTCACAGTAAAATGGAAGGGTAGATGTTCATCTCTCTTTCAAGATTCCTCCCATACCAAGAGATGCCTCTTCCAGTGAAAGCTTGTACCAAACATTCCCATGCAAATAAATCCTTTGGTAAATTAAAAGTACTTGTACCAAAATCTACAGACAGTGAAGAAAAAGAAGGAGGGGGAACTCAACCCAGAATCTGCAGGATTTGGTACTGATCTTGGCAGAGAGGAAAAATCTTACGTGTTTACTCTTCTGCGTCTACCTGACCATTGAGATGGGCTGTGCCACAGAACCCCAAAATAAGTGTTGGGCTATTAAAAGCAAAAATGGAGGGCCTTTCATTTTAAAGAACTGACTTTAGATGGAGAAGATGAAGCTGGCTGAAGACAGGTCCTTTTGCTTCTCCATAAAATGCCTCTTTGAGCAGCAGCCCTAACGTACTATCTTTCACACCTCCCCACCCCATTCTGCAGGTGGCTAGAAATAGAAGAAAAATGGAACTTATCCAAGTAAATGACATTCAGACAGAGGCTGGTTCTCACTAGCTCACGAGAGAGCTAAAGGTGAGGCATGAGCAAAGCTCAGGAAAAGAGGGGAGACAGAGCCACTTAACATGTCCAGGAGCTATTAAATCAAGGAGTGGGAGGGTCCCGGGAAACTCTGGGCAGGATGTAGCTTCTCCTCTTCCACAGACATTGTGTGGTTGCTCTCCCTTAACATTAGAAACCCACAATCAAGTAGATCG
The DNA here is from genome assembly GCA_009733165.1 of Naja naja. Taxonomy (NCBI): domain Eukaryota; kingdom Metazoa; phylum Chordata; class Lepidosauria; order Squamata; family Elapidae; genus Naja; species Naja naja. Next base: position 12,350,793 of record CM019160.1, read on the forward strand.
GGGGGGGGGGGCTCCTAAAGGAATGTACCAGCCATTTATTCAAGACAGATGAGATAATGCGTTTCTTCACGCAAAGCAGGCTTAACAATGGACCTCGTACACACATCGCACCAAGGCAATAATGTGAGTGGAGGGGGTGATGAAGCAAATAAAAATAATGGGGCAAGCCTCCCCCTTCTGAAATACAAATCTCTGACTGAGCCCAGCCATAGTGGCTCACAAATCATGTTTTATGGCTTAATATATAATGCAGCCCTAGGTGATGGTTAAAAGAGTCCACAGTTAAGCAAACATGCCTTCCACTAGATGCAAATGTGGTGGTGCTTTGGTGGAAAGGCCTTTTGTGGCAGGAGTGGCTGAAGACTGGCCATCCTGACTGGGAACTATGGAAGTTGAGATCTGGAACAGCTAGATTGGAGAAGGTTTGGATGGAAAAGGCTCAATGGTCAACACTTTTGTAAAGCACAGTTTGGGCTTTACAATGCCAAAAGAGAGAGCCTGGGTTGACATAATGGTGAACATTTTGGACTTGGAGCCGTGAAACATTCAGCTGTGGAAGTTCACCAAGGATTTGGGGTTGTTCTCTCTCCACCCGACCTACTTAACAAGCAAGGTAACAGATAATCAGAGTTGGAAGGGACCTTGTAGGTCATCTAGTCCAACTTCCCACCCAAGCGGGAGACCCTACACCATTTCTGACAAATAGCAGTCCAATTTCTTCTTGAAAGCCTCAAGTGATGAAGCTCCCACAACTTCCGAGGGCAACTTCTGTTCCATTGGTTGATTGCTCTCACTGTCAGAAACTTTCTCCTTATTTCCAGGTTAAATCTCTCCTTCTTTAGTTTCCATCCATTATTCCTTGTCTGGCCTACAGGTGCTTTAGAAAATAGCTTGACCCCTCCTCTCTGTGGCAACCCCTCAAATATTGGAAGACTCCTATCATGTCTCCTGATGGTAAGATAAGAAAGCAGTGTAATCTGACTTCTGATCAGCTGATCCCATTCAGTTCAGTTTCCATATTTCACATGAAAAATTGTTTCAACTTCTACCCTCAAAACGATGCTGTAGGGCACTGCACACCAGAACAACTAGACACAAGGACAGTTTTTCCCAAATGCCATCACTCTGCTAAACAAATAATTCCCATAACACTGTCAAACTATTTAGTAAGATTGTATTACTATTATTCTTCTCATCCTTCCTATTCCCTATCTCTTCCAACTTCTGACTATAACCGTGTTGCTTGTATCTTTACAGTGTATAGTTTTATTTGTTCCCTAGTATGGTTTGATTGCTTATTAGCAACCTATGACTATCACTAAGTGTTGCATCTTATGATTCTTGATGAATGTATTTTATTTTTTCTTTATGTACACTGAGAGCTTATGCACCAAAGACAAATTCCTTGTGTGCCCAATCACACTTGGCCAATAAAGAATTCTATCCTATTCTATTGTATGATGGCCTGCACTCTGTACAAATCAGGTGCGGCCAGAGACCTTGGAAGCACAATCAGAATTTGAGAAAAGCTGTCCTTTCCACTTTTTCACTCTGATGAATGCTGAGAGACGTTCTGGGGAAATGGCAGTCTTGGTTATACAACAAAATCACCGGTCTGTGTGCTTTCATGGTCTCCAACACAATCTCACATTGTTACAACAATCTATTACTACCTTCTGATGAAGCAACTCCTTTGAAGGGAACTTCAGATCTAAAAATAATCAGCCTTGCTCACACAAGCTTTTTTTTTCTAATTAGAAATTTTTGTTGTTGTTTTAAGAAAAATCCCTTAAGGATCCCAGTTATACATAGCAAGCTGACAAGACGTTCAGGTTTTGCACACTGTGCTCGGGAGGGTGAGTCAACTGAGAACCCACCCTGATAACGGAGGGTCTTATTTAGCAACTGAGTTTCGGAGCTGACACTAGGTTGGTCATATATGAAGGGGTGAGGGGAATATTTAT